>JAOXJK010000051.1:1998270-2008309 GCA_025774025.1 Xenus cinereus
TTTATGGTACAACTTTTTGCTTTCCTTACAAAATCATTTCCAGTGCAGCTCTCGGAATTCACAGAAGTGCTCCCTTGATGACAAGCCATATTATTAGATCTGTTATGATTACATTAAGTGTGTTCAAACAGACATTTGGGACAATGTATCATAAGCAAGAACACTATGAAATGACATTTTGCCAGCAATTTTTCATGTTGTGAAAAGTAGCGGGTGCAATTACTAAATAAATGGTAGTGAGAATTCTACAGAGGCACCCAGTGATCCAAAACCAACAACAAACGTGAGTAAAATGAGTAAAACCGGATACTTGGCAGTGATTTGAGAGTCACTGGGTATCCAGCAGATTTTGGTTTTGCTACCAACAGGACAGAATTTCTGTGTATAACTGAAAGAGGAAAGATAAAATACCCAGCCAAGTACTAACTTTCATGCAGTTCAATGTTCCCTAAAACTGCAGGGGATGTAAATGAGGGAAGAATCGGACTTTGCCCTTGGGAACAGTTCATGTAGATTAATTCTGCTGCCTTCTTGATATGCAAGCAACACTCATTCACTACATTAGGCATGACCATTATTATCATTTTCATACACTAGAAGCAGTTTTCTGACCAAATACTGCTTATCCTGTATCTTAACCTGCCCTTTATCTGTGGGTTTCACTAACTTAGAGCTTTACACAAGTTTTGCTCAGTGAGCTTGATTTTGGTCTCTGGGGTTTCATTGTCTAGGAAGAAAGAATATTAAGATATTGTGGCACAAAAATGCACGTATGCCAAGGGGAAGTCTTGTACTCTTGTCCACTGTTAAAGGAAATAACCTAATTGATCAGTATGTGCTTATGAAGCTGAAAGAGAGAAGGCAGCATGTCTTAGTGCGCAGTGATGAGTCTGTAAATGCATCATTTCCAGGTCCACAGAAAACAGATCCCAGTTGGAGCTGACTAACGTCAAGAGTGCCTTGGACTCTGACTCAATGTCAGAATTAGAACTTGCACCTGCAACACAGGTAAGAGGATTTGGAAGATTTATTAATAATAAAAAGGCAAGTAGGAATTGTCCCACTGGCTAACCATTCAAATTCTGGAAGAACTACTCAAGAGATACTTTCAGGATCATTAGTTAAAAGACTCATACTGCCAAATATTCACACAGCTTCCAATTAAGATGTTCTGAAACTAACTTAAGGCTGTCAGCATCTCAAACATTCAGAGTCTAATACTACAGTGAACTGTGACCTTCCTGTACAGAGAGAAAGACTTCAAACTACAATTTACAGCATCATCTTGTTTCCCTTCTTCCAGTTCTGAAATTCATACTCTTAGTGGTTCCTTCTCCCTGTTATGTATCTCTTCACCAGGTCTCTTGGTCAATCAGGAATGCCCAGAATTGGGAAATGGCTAAGGAATACAGGAAGGAATCATTAGTCCAACGTTCATCAGCAGTTTATCTCCACAAGTGGGAGATGGATGTGGGAGACTTTTTTCTACTGGAAAAGGAACTCTAAGAGAAGAGGGCTCTGGGCTGAAAGTCTGCAGATTTGCCCAGTTCCATTGTCATATCACATGTTGGACAGGACCTTCCTTGTGGAAATGATTACTTAGAGTTTTAGATATGTATGTATATGTGTAAACATATATTTATATGCATTCACATAGACCATGCTGCTATGCACCTTCTTTCCTGCTGCTTATTTTTTAACTGAAAAATTTCACGTTCAGCCAATGCCACTGTCAGGGGGAAGAGAGCGTTGTTTGGTGGATTCACTTTTAGTTGAAAATAATTTTCTCCTTTTCTGCAGCTATTTTTAGACCTGGAATTCAAAACCTTTCTGTCAGATGGAAAATCTAGAAATTAATGGAAAATAATAGCCTCATTTGAAAATGAAAGAATCTGACAGTAAACTGCCAAATGTCTTTTCCTGAGATTATGCACCATTCTATACCATCTATAGAAACAGAACCCAGCTATCAGGGTCCATTTCTGTGTTTCGGTTAGGAGAAAAGTCTCCTTTGCTTCCCTGCTGTCTCTACCTTACAAACAGGACCTTTTCTGTCCCTTTGGAAAGCCTAACACTAGCTGTAATCACGATATCTTGCCTTTCTGTGCAATAGATTTATACATCTCAGTAACGGAGAAGATCTACTGCGTAATGCCATCCACTTGAGATGGACGGTGTGTTTTCACATGCTTTGTCCAGCTCATCTTTAAGTACCTCTAACCCCTTTTAGGAGGCTGTTCCTCAGCCTAATAGATCTAAATGCCAGGAAGTTTGTGCTCGGCTGAGATGTGTGTAAATCAGGTAGACAGTCACAGAATTTAAGTGCTGTGGCTTTCTGTAAAAGCAGTTACAAATTTAGTATATCACATCTCTACTTTATATGGCCTATTTCCTGTTTATCTTCCACTAGAATAACTGAGGAAGGAAAAGTCCACATGTTAATTCAGTATATGTTCAGTCAGCTGAGGCTCCATACTCTGTTGTAAAATGACTCGTATTTCAAAATGAAAAAAAAATTGAAGTTGAATGAGGCAACTTAAAAAAGAAGCACAGTCTAAAATTCTTCCCTGTCGTTCTGGTACATTTCATGCTTTGTTTCGTTTTATCAGAAGTTGCTTTTTTTCAAACTTGCAATCCACTTAAGGCATGAAATGTTGTTAAACTGGTAATTAGTAGTGCAGAGAAATGACCTGAAGTGAGATTGTGTTCTTATTTTAGGTAGTTTACTTAGAAATTTAGTATTTTCATTAACTGCCTGCTTCATCCTGCTTACACTTGGGCTGCCAAAGTTGTCAGCTCCCACCAAACAGGCTCATCTGTCTTGACCGAGTTCTTAATCTGCTTGTAAAAGAAATCACGTTAGAGCTTTTATCAAAGCATATGTTTTCCATACTTTGTCCTCTATAGATCCTGTCTGTCTCATTTAAGGGTAACCTTTGCATATGCAACAGATTCTGCCATACCCTAAAGATTTCATCTTGTCAAGCTCACTGCAGTCTTCCATCAGCAATTTCCCAGACAATCGCCTTCATCACTCATCTTTGACACCTTAGATTTGGTTCCTCAGAGTGAAATACTGAGTAACTAGGTCATATTTTCAATACAATTATGCAATCTTCTTAACAAAATCCTGTGTTTACCGGCACGTGTGCAAGTACAAAATCAGAAAGGCGTGCTTTGAATTAATGAGGAAGGAGCGTGTTGGAAGGGGCAGTACCATGTTGTTGGATGTGGCCGTCTCGCTTCTCAGTCTTCTCCTCACATCACACATTACCTGTGACTAACTCTTAAACTGCATTGGCCCAGAGGATCTCTGTTCTTTCTTTTATCTGCCATTCTGGAAAGTTCCTTGATAAGCTTTTGTTAGTACTGAGATATCCTACAGTGTTTGGGGTTTTTTGAAGGTTTCTTTTTTTCTCTTGTAATTACAAACTGCAGAGGGAGAGAATGTGTTCAATCATATATCCGTAAAGTCCGCTCATGTTTTAACTTTCTAAATGCCTTCTGGGCATTTTAGATATTTCATGGCTCACTCAGAATGCGTACAAAAATACCCTGACGTGCTAAAAAACTGCACCTTATATGTCAGCACTCTTAGACAAAGATATAGCACAAAGCCTGTAAACCTTAAAAATCCACACTTTTGGGCAGCAATATTTAGAATGCAAAGTTTAATCCCCGCTTCTCCCAAATAGCTACAGTAAGACTAATGGCCCTAATAGCTCTTCCTGGATGTGCCAGGTACTCTAATGACATGAAGAGTTACAAGGGACAGCTTTAGCTCATTATTTGAAGGTCTGCTGGAAAGTTAAGACTATAATTTAAGCCTCTCGCCAGCAGTTAAGAGACCTCTGTGTTGTCTGTATGTAAATGCAGCCCACATGGGCTTTGCTAATTTTTTTGTCCCTCTGTTTGAGGGCAGGTATGGATTTAATGGAGAAGGTACATTCCTGTGGGGATCACGCAGGGACAACGTGTCCACTCTGCCACGGGGCAGAGGAGGGGACGTCTGCCCTTCTTGTCCCCTTCCCACTTGCTTCTCTGCTGCCCCGACGACCTCCCTCTCCCCTTCTGCAGCGCTGCTCGGGCTGAACACCGTGATTTACAGCAGTGTCCTTGACCCCGGGAAATTGCAGTCACTGGAAACAAAAGATTAAAAAGCGGAAGTAATCAAACAGTTTGCAAGAGCCAACTGGTAAATAATGAAAAGGCTCGGGACATAATTAATGGCTGTCAACAGAGTTTTGTGTCAAGAAAACCAAATTGAATTCTTTGATCAGATTACAGGTCGGGTTGATAAATGTTGCTGTGTGATATTCTGCGAGATCTCTGAATTAACATACCATATTCTAATTTTAAAATTAGCACCATACAATATGAGTAAATCAGCTGCTAAACAAATTAAAACTGCGTAACTTAAGTTCTCAAGCACAGCAGTCGTCTACTAGGAACTGTAACCACATGGGGGTTCTTCTGTGATTCCAAAGAGAAACTATGATCTTCAATATTATTGATCTGAAAATAAATATGCAATATTATTGATCTGCAAAGAAATATTCACGCCATTCCTGATAAAATTTGCTTATGATGCAAGAGTGGAATGAGAAAAAAGTAAATAAAAGAGTCATAAAAATGAGCTGTGACCAAGACATCTGTAGAAATCTATATTCCAATACAGTCGCTTGACAAATCATAATATTTCAGAGCAAGAATGCAGGCTGTACTTACAGCACTACGCTGGAAGGCAATTGGAAAGGAATCCACGGTTCAGAGTGTAGGAGAATGTCAGCTCGAGTGCTCCCTGGGCAGGGCTGCGGCAAGGAGAGCGGGTAGAAGCAGACAGATTTAGCAGGAGATAAGAGATCACCCGATTTCTGTGCAGAGAAACGGCAGGACAGGTACTGGAATATAGGGTTCGCTTTGGCTGACTGTATGGCTATAAAAAAAATAAAGAGGGAGAGTAAAAGAGACACCAAAAAGGTTGAAATCTGAACAAAATGCCTCATAGTGAGAGAATTGAAGATCTCAGTCTCATTATATCATTTAGAAGACAATTAAAACCTGATTAAAGTCATCGGTATTTTTCCACAGAGAAAATAAGAAGTGCTAAAAGTGCTTTAAACTACTGGAAAAAGCATAAGTCCTGAGAGCTGGAAACAGAAATTAAAATTAATACGAGAAACAAGGAAGGCAATTAAACGAATTTGCAAACAATGTGATAAGATTAAGGTCTCTTGATAACTTTAAATTAAATCCAAGCACCTTCCTCAAAGACATATATTCCAGAGAACCTCAGTTTATTCTCCTTGGAACATCAATCTCATCCTGTGGTTGGTGAGTGACAAATACCGTCCTGTGATATACAGACAAATGGATTATTTGAACCAGTTCTCTCTTCTGCCCTAAATTCTATTAATCAATAAAATAGCTGTTTAGTGTGTAGGGTGACAACCTGAAACCAATTCCTGGCCTCACCCAAATTAAAATAGTGTTTTCCAGACCACGTGGAGCAGAGGCTGTAGGTGGGAAGCCAGGCAGGTATTGGATGTTTCATCCCAGCAGGGCACGTTCCAACCCTCCCGGATACAGCCCAATGAGTCTGAAGTGAGCAAAAGGAGCCTTTTAGCTCTGGGGCTCACTGGAATTGAGTATTACAAGTACGGTCATCGGAAATATAATCACATAAATTAACGCAATTGGGACCACGGGCAGGCAAATAGCTAATGAGTTTAACCTCTGCCAAACACGAGGGACGGGATTAGCAATCAGAGGTCTCTTTAGCAAGATTAGGCCACTTTGTGCTTTTCTGTGCTATCACTGAATACTGTTTGGGTTTGTACTCTGCCTTTTGTGCAAAAAATAAATGTTTTTAGTAAAAGAAGAGGGAGAAACTTTTTTGGTACTTCCAATGGGATGGACTGATAGTAAGGTGCAGAAGAGAGAGCTGCTGACTGTAAAAAAGACTTGTCCGTTCAGTGAAATCCATAGCAAACTTGGTTCTCCAATGTGATACCAGAACAGAACCTGAAAGAAAAACACTAAATGTACAGGGAAAATGAGACACTTCCTTCCTGGAGCACATTCCCACAGTCATAATACAGGAGAAGGAACAATTACGGTAAAAGTCTTACACAAAATAGTCAGCCCTTTGTAGCCCAGCTCTTGCATTGTCTTTTCTTGGATGTCTCTTTATCTTTCACGCATCCTGAGTGAAAATAAAAGTCTGGAAAAGATAAATGAGTCTGCTTCCCATGAGGAATGATCTCTGCTGTGGTGTAAGAGAATTCAGAGGAATTCATGCAGCAACAGAACTAGTTTTGCCCAAGAAAAAGGCCATTTGGAGCTCTAGGCAATTAAGGACATAACTCAGAAATGTGGCAGAGAGTGTATCATCCCTTTCTGATTTATTCTTTTATTTTTTAGGCACGATCAGCTAAGGAGCAGCGTTGGGGAGCGCCCCTTCTCTCCAGAAATCACTCCTTGGAGGAGGAATTTGAAAGAGCGAAGGCAGCTGTTGAGGTATTACTTCATTTACTGGTTTCATTTTCAGTTGATGTTCTATGGATTTCTTATTCATCTTGCAGCACAAGTATAGGAGAAAGTTGGAACTGGATTATTGAAAGCAGAGAAAAGATACGTTTCCTGGAGTTACTCATCTCAAACAGCAGTTTGTCTCTTTAAAAAAAAATAATAATAACCTTTACTATGAATGAAGATTAGACAGAATCAAATTTTCAAGCTGAATTTTTATTGCTACAGCAAGTGGGCCAAGAAAAATTCCCCATAAGTGTAAGTACTTCCAATCTTAAACTATAAGAGCGAAACACATTTTTCGTCAGCAACTGAATGTGTGCAGTCTGTTACTCAAGCTGAGACACAAACCAGTTCCCCAGGGTGAAACTGGAATTCAGCATCATTGGTAAAGAGAGCGATTCCCTGCTGTAACGGGCAACTGCACCTACGGCAGTAACCGCACACCAATGCACTTTTATAATTAGTGGCAGGATGTTAAATGCAGGAGCACTCTCGTTTCCTGACAAATCGATTCAGTTCGAAAAGGCGCAGATATTTGGAGAGTTCTCCTATTGCACTTCTGGTTTTCTCACTAACGACTACTTTTCCAACATGAGAAATGCCTCTGGAGTGTTGTCCTGTACCACTGGTTCCAATTGAAATCCTGATCCTGGCTTGACACAAGGTGGCATACAGTTTTTTTAACAGATTCCAATAAAAAATTGGATATATGCATCGATTTTGAGCATCATATCTTCTCAGGGATTCAGTCAGTGACCCTTCAAAATTCCATCTCCGCACAGAGCCGCAGCAGCTGCATCCACCGAGGCCGAGAGCTCAGGCCGAATAATGTAACAGCCACTGAAATGAGCTTGTGGGGTGGAAAGGATGAGGCTGTGAACTGATTCCCGAAAACTGAATATTTTTAGCATGAACTGCAGTCTCGTTATTCTCCAAACATCTAGAAGACTTTAAGGATATTTGGGTTCAAATTTAAATTTTAGCGTCTGCATTTTAATACTCCTCTAACTCCAGATTTATACCATTATAATTCCAGTGTTGGCAGTTGAACTATTCTAGATGAATATTTGTTGATTGCAAACAAAACTAGGCCTAAATGACATGCTGGCTTCTGGCTAGAAACAGAACTTCTTATTTAAGGAATTAATTTCATTTGTAAGGTTTTTTCATGATATGCTAAGGTAAGACTGCGTGGTTTCTACCAGGGTTTCTCAGGATCTTATCGCACAAGGCTGAAATGGGCACAATCAGCTGAACTATACACTGAATGCATTTGTCTCCTATTTTTTGAGTGCATTGTTTTTTTCCAGATGAAATAGATTCTTTATAAACAACTGCAGGTGATGCACAATAGATTTTTTGATGTCCCACATCATCCCCATTTGCCCCTGGCAGGAAAGGAGAGACTTGCTTTCAGGTTGTCGCTGCTGAAGATGTTCTAGATCTTCCTCATTGCGCCGCAGCCTCATCCTTAGGCAGGGACGTGGTGGGCTGGGGTCTGCGGTTACGACACAGGGAATCTGATGATGAACGTCTCTGCCTTATGGTTAGTCATTAAACAAATGACATCAGGACTCTTGGAACTGCCAGAAACCACCTGTGATGGGACTTCCCAGACATTCAGCAGAAAGAAAAATGAGTTTAAACCAACAAGAGATCACAAGACGTTACTGAATTACTTTACAGAGTAAAGGAAGGAGGAGAATATATTGTAAAAGAACCCCCTGCACATTAAAAGGTCATTCTGAGACAACAAAGGTTGTTTAAATGCTTTAATGTAGTCTCAAAAACAGCTACTAAAAAGAATCTTATGAAATGTTTCCCTAACTGTGTAGCTGTAGGTCTTATTCTTCCTGCTTAATATACAAACGTGGACAAGGTAGTTCAAATGTAAAGGGAAGGATTCTTCAAGACCTTATAGAGCAGTTATTTTCATTTGCATATGAAAAGAGTTGGATTTCCATCCGAGCTAACACGAAGTGGTGAGAAAGCTGGAGTGACTGAAATAAATTGCAGCCCATCTCAGAAAGATTAGTGCTTTCTGAAGTGGAGAATAGACACGGTTCAAAAATTCATCTTTCAGGCTTTGGATGTTTCTGTAATATTCTTCAAAGTGGTAAGATTAGCCAGAAAACTGATCAAGAAAAGGAAGCAAATCTCAGGTTCTTTGTGGCCTAGTTTGAAAGGAATTAATTAACAATTCAGTAAATGAAGACACCAAACTTTATCCTCCACCCAATATTCACTTTAGAGCTTTGGGAATGGTTTTAAGAAGTCAGACTTTGCGATTAATGAAGATCCATGAGGTAATTCTTTCTTAAGAAGGTTTAAAGATGTCTATGCCATTGGGGAATCTTTTAAGAATGAAGAGGTAAGTAAATTAGCTTTTTTACTAGAGAGGGTCCAGATTCACTTGCAGCGATTGGGTGCTTGCAGACTTCCCTACTTTTTCCGTCATTCCAGAAGTTGGATTTGATTTTTGCCTCATCCCTTTGCTGTGCATGTGAGGGAAGCACAAATAGCCCAAAATCTTTATGATTTCCAAGTGCCACACCAAATATGTTTGAACTTAATCCTTCTAATAATTAGCTGTGTTTTACCAAAAATTGGTACTTCTGAATTTTTAAAAAATGCCATCCGGGAGATTCAGATCCATCCTGTACCTACATTCTGTTAAAACGATTGTTTTATCATCCACCATCCTATTGGCAATGAGTTAGAAGAAATAAAAACGAAACCAAGAAAGTGCAGAAACTCCCAACTGAGAAATGTCTCAGAGATGGAAAAAAAAAAAAGCAATTTTGATATTTTCTTATTCCACATTTCCTTGCCGTAGAGATTAAACTGCCGATGCAACGCTGTTTTGTGAGCTTAGGCAAAAGAAGTTTTAAGCTGTCCTTCTCAGCATCATTTTATTTACAACATTGTGTCACACAAGCCATCTGCTGTATAATATACTGCTCTGAAGCACCAGAACATATTACACCTGAATTATGCGACAATAGTTGGAAGAAGGCGGGATTAATTTATTCTAGCCGAGGAAAATGTAGTACAGGTTCATGAGCTTGTGGTTCCCACGAGCACTGGTTAGAATCCTTTCCGTATTCCTGGCTCACTATTTCGACATCCCTTTGGATGTGCCTAAGACTTCCTAAATTACACTTTAAATTGGGATTTAGGGGTCATTCAGATGCATTTTATTACATTTTATTATTACTCTCTCAAATCGCAATGGAAATCTTTGCCTTGATGTACATTTTTTATCTCTAAACTTTACTAAAGAGGCTTACTTCAAATTTTGTTTCGAGAAGATATCAGCTAAGGTATGATCTTACGTAGTTAGAGCACGTCTAATTTACTGTGCCTTTCACATGGAAGAGTATGTTGATCAGTATGTGCAGATTCAAAGAACAACCACAAAACCTTTCACAGAATCACAGAATGCCATGGGGTTGGAAGGGACCTCTGGAGATCATCCAGTCCAACCCCCTGCCAGAGCAGGTCC
>JAOXJK010000051.1:2008409-2076264 GCA_025774025.1 Xenus cinereus
ATAGGTGTTGATCAGATCCCCCCTCAGCCTTCTCTTCTCCAGACTAAACAGACCCAAGTCCCTCAGCCTTTCCTCATCAGAGAGATGAACCTTTCTTTCTTATGCATTGGTCAAGAAGAAACATTACAAATTAATTTTTGGCAGTACAGGACGGGCAAAATCCTACTCTTAAAGTTATGAAAATAGGTAAGTTTAGAAATTAAGCAGCAATATTCAGAAAGCGCCCCCCCCAACTCTACCCCCTTTCACTCTGTCATAGGAAGTAAAGAGCCTGGAAATATTTTGCCTCCCATTTAACTGCTTCAGCATATTTTTAAGTACTAAGAGTAAAAATAGCCTCTTTGACAAAATGCAAAATATTCTGCTTGGAAGTAGTCAGATGGTAGGAACATTTTTCCTGGTTGTCATTCCACTCAACTGCTGCAGATGATCTGAGAACGTGTTAAATGTGTTCAACCGGTCTCAAAACTTTTGCTGTGTCCAAAGTAATTTGCTGGCATTAAGGTAGCAAAAGCATTGAAAGGAGGTAATTGGCACCAGTCACGTAGCAAATAGAGTTAAAATTAGATCTAGGAGTCGTGATCCGCAGCCAGATTTTCAGCAGCATTCAATATTAATTTAACCCTCCTGCCACTGAAGTCAATGAGAAAATTGCTACTTAGGAGAGCTGAGATAGACTTAAGCCTTTAACGAAGACGGGGTGATATCTACAGTCCTCTTCCTCAAGGACATTAAACCGCTCTGCTATTGACATTGCTATTTGTCACGGCAATATTAGATATTATAGCATTTTTTAATGGCATGTGACCCAGTGGCTCGGCGTGGCTGTGCCCTACCAGTTCGGGAACCCCACATACTGGACGTGCTTGGCAAGCTGTAGCTGGGACTTCGACCCATTTGGCCCAAATAATTTAATCTTTGCTTATACAAAATCCCAGTTGGGTCCTGGCCCGTGTCCCAGTAGCACATGATGAGTTGGGAGACTTTCTAGCAAAACAGCTCTTCTCCCCATCGCGTTTTCCCTCCACCTTTGACTCATTATAGATAGACTTTAAACATGGCTACTTGAACTTGGGTAATCCATTAGCTTTTTAAGTGGAGTACGCACACAGTGAACATATGTAAGAATTATAAATATGTAATTAAGCAGCAGAATTTGAACTTCAGACCTAAAACCACTTACATGCTTGCCTACAATCTACAGAAATGCGATATGTTTCCAAACCGTTGGTTCATAAGGGATTTTTGTGGGACAAGCAAAAATTCTAGTATAAACATCATATATATATATATATGTTTATATATATAATTATTTCTGTAAGTTCATCTGTTTAAAAAGGAATTACTAATTACTTTGCAGTAGTTTTATTCAGTGTATTTCAGTATATTTATTCAGTTTATTTCAGTAAAAACACGGTTGAGTAATTTTTTTCTTCAGTGCCGAGCAGGTTTGCACTGAACGCAAAACCTCTGATAGAGACCCCTCTGGAACAGGGCAGTTTAAGAAATTCAAGTGCCTCTGGCCAGGGCTGATAAGAGTAAAAGAGGGAGTGATCCGATCCATTATCCTGCCTTTTCAAACCCTAAACAGACATTTCAGCACAATCTTACACCTATTTAAAAGACTGTATTTCCTTCCAATTTGGAATGAAAGCAAATTTTGAAACCTGGGAAGCTGTTGTCTAACAGAGTTGTCAAGTTCTGTTCGTTTCTGTGACAAAGAGTGAAATCTCCTGTCCAGCAGCGAATGATTCCTGTTCGTTGCCTAGTCCACAGAGGAACATGGCAGGCACCTTCATAGATCTCATAATGACATAATTCAGACAATTCTGAGTCTGCTGGAAGAAAGCGCTGGGTATCAGGAGGCACGTGCTGACAGAGCCACAGGGAAATGCCCGTTGGATTTCTAGAGAGAGGATGAAAATTCCCATTTGTAAAGAACCTTATGATTTCTAGTGATCACGCCTGATGTTACCGGGAGCAAGTCCTCCTAATCCTCCCCACCTCGTCTCAAATGTTCTCGTTGCTGATGCCTTCTAGACTGGGTAGAATCTAGGCAGCCTGGGCTTTCCTTTTCCTATGTACCTAATGAAGATTCAGACAGAACTATCTGGTTTATAATACCTTCAATTTATTTTGATTAGCACCTCACTCACAAATTGTTCTGTCTAAAGCTCAGGAGAATTATTTGTGCTCTTGTCTTTGACATAAGTAAAATCTCCATAGTGTCAGTTCACTGAGGTTCTGGCCATGACCTTGTAGGCACCGGAGAACTTCGCAAAGGCTCGTAGTGCCCAGCAGATAATTCTGCTGTGCAACTGCTTTTCAGGGCTTATGACTAATGTGTGGAGGCTGAAAAAATAGCACCTTAACATGGATTCTCCTCTCTTTCTTTTTTTTTTTAAAATCCTAGTTCTATTTCTTGGCATCAGTTTCCAGTAGCCACAGTGGATCCCTCGTTACGTCGTTACGCATCCTAAATCTCAGGCTTTTTTCATCGTTTCTGTTTCTCTTCTATATGCATTTTTTGCTCTTGTCTTTGAACTGAATGTTAGTCTTGCTGTACAATTTTGTAATCTCTTGCAGATTCCTCTCACCAGCACAGTACATGATCAATATCAAGATTTCTCCACTATGTCAAAAAGCCCTGCTTGTATTAATTCTCTTGTGCAAACACCCTCAGCCTTGCCATTACTCTTTTACGTAGCCAAAAATAATGCTGAATATACCAAAGTGGGATGTTTGCTCTCTTTTAAACTGCTTTATCTATTATTCTTTAGCATGTATGCTTTGTTGATTTTTTCCTTTTTTCTTTCTTTTTTTTCTGTTCTGGCCAGGGCCAAGCAGCATTCATTTCCTTCAAATTTTATGTAACATTTTGCTGTTGGCATCGCTAGGATGCAGCGTGAGCTGCTGCAAATCCTGCTTCAAACACAACATACGCTCCCTCTGAGATAAAGAGGTTTCTGTTGATGAAATGCATTCCAACACGAGAGATGACATCTAATTGCATGTAATTCCAAATTCTGTGCTGTAATATTTCAGTGTGATTATTAATAGAATTAATACTGCTCAGCAAAATTGCCAGACCCAGACCCCTCACAGAAAGAAATTAAAAGCTTACCATTTTATTTTAAAGTTTTGTTGTTCATTTTTCTTCCCTTTCCCCCCCCCTCTCTTTCTTCTAGTCAGACACAGAGTTTTGGGATAAAATGCAAGCAGAATGGGAAGAAATGGCTCGCAGAAACTGGATTTCAGAGAATCAGGAAGCACCAGGGCAAGTCACCATCTCAACCATTGAGAAGGTAACGCAAAGATTATAAATACAGTGAAACTCTGGGATCAGCCTCGGCTGTTCGAGGGAACCCAAGGAAACTCTTTGGGCACAGAAGCTAATTTTGCCTGAACAAACTCAGGTGCTTGCAGCACTAAAGGTTAACTGAGGATTTCAGGCTTTGAACTGAAGAGACATCAGGTTACAAGCAACGCAGGGAGCCAACCGCTTGATGTGTGCTCTTTACCACCAAACTGGGAGTACTGGGCTCGTGCTGGGATGAGTTCTGCTGTTACTGCAGTCACTGTAAGGGGTTGCCATTATCTTTGATGGGAACAGCAGAGCTCAACATGAGTACCAGTGAGTAAAACTCTAGAGCTAAAGTAAAAATAAAGAGAGCAGAAACATCAATGTCCAGTGCTGCTCACTTTTTACAAATTTCATGGGGAATCTCATCCCGTTTTCATAGAACAAAGGATGTTTACGTCCAGCTGGAAAATAGTGAGTCATTTGAATTTTAGAGAGTTGCATTCCTTGCTACCGTGCTTCATCAGGAGCCCATTCTCTCTCTTCCCCAGGGTTATTATTTCCATACGGAGAATCCCTTCAAAGACTGGCCAGGTGCTTTTGAGGAAGGACTGAAAAAAATGAAAGAAGGGGACTTGCCAGTTACAATCTTATACCTGGAGGCTGCTATTCTACAAGAACCCAATGATGCGGAGGTATTTTTACTCATGTGGCTTTTACTGGTGAAGGGAAAGGAGGCTCCCTTTAGCGTGCAATGATGGAATGGTTTTGGGGCCCAAACCTGATGTTTTGAAACTATCTTTTAAACACTGCTACTGAAAAGATTAACATTTTGGATTTAACAAGAATGTTGACGGATTTTTAAAAGTTACATCAATTTCTACAATATTAATGTTTTCAAGGAGTATATACATAAAGCCTGTTTTCTGTGAAACATGAAAAATATTTACAGTGTAAGTATCTAGGTCTATCTGGATCTATTGCTAGATTAAATTAAGCAGCAGTATTTTGAAAAGCAGAGAGAATCCCCCACATCCTCCAGAATCCCTTAAACCTTTACAACTGAATAATTGTTCTTCACAATTCAGTTGTTCTTTTCTATAAAATTCTGGCAACATTTATAATGTACAGTAGCTCAAATTTAAGAAATCAGCATGTGATCGTACGCTGACAGAATACTTTTGAATTCATTGATTATAAATATTATCGGGCCCAAAGATATTCAAAACTGCCCTGATTGGTGCACACTGCAGAAAAATCCATAGTTAGTGCTGGAGAAATCTGCTATCTTTATTAAGAGTGGGATTAGTTGTGACTCTGCTTGCAGTTGGGCATATATAACAAAGTAAGACAATTGTGATTGTTTTTGCAGGCCTGGCAGTTCCTGGGTATAACACAGGCAGAGAATGAGAACGAGCAGGCAGCCATTGTCGCCCTCCAAAGGTAGATGAAGATAATTGCTAAATAAGGGGTCTGATGAGTATTAGGTAATGGAGGCCTAGCTGTATTTAACATCATATTTATCTTGTAACACAAAGCATTTATTTAACCAAGTAAAGCATTGACATAGATACAGAAATCTTCCCAGTGTTCAGAGGGATGAGTAGTCATTAATATTTCCGTTTTATTAAAGAAGCGCAATGTTTAATCTAGTAATTTCAGTAGTTGCACAAAGGAGAAGTTACATGGCCTGATAAACATGAATCAGGCATAAT
This sequence comes from Xenus cinereus, assembly GCA_025774025.1. Taxonomy (NCBI): domain Eukaryota; kingdom Metazoa; phylum Chordata; class Aves; order Charadriiformes; family Scolopacidae; genus Xenus; species Xenus cinereus. The sequence goes on from JAOXJK010000051.1 coordinate 2,013,426, forward strand.
GCAAATAAAGTGCCTTTTTGATATTCTAGCCACTTGGCATATTTTCTGTAGCCTGTCCTTTAATGAAGAGGTTTTCTTAATTGGAACGAGCTCCCTTCAGCTGCTGAATACTAAACTGACAACATTTTTAGGTTGATAGAGATATGAAGCTCACAGTATGATGTAAAATGTCAGTTCCAAAATATATGCATATCTTTACGTACATATGTGTGTGTGCACAGCGATGTGTGTGTGTATATACATACACTTAATGCACTTACCACAGAAAATTAAGACAAAGTTCCTTCTTTAAAAGTATTATTGGGTAAACAAACTTCTGCAAGTGATTTTTTTCACACAGATTATTTTGAAAGAATTCAAGAATTGTGTTTGGCTAAAAAACATACCTCGATCTATTTTTATTTTCTGCCTAGGTGCTTGGAACTGCAGCCAAACAACCTGAAGGCTCTGATGGCCCTGGCTGTGAGTTACACCAACACCGGCCACCAGCAAGAGGCCTATCAAGCTCTAAGGAACTGGATAAAGCAAAATCCAAAGTACAAGTATCTAGCCAAAAGCAAAAAAGGGTCCCCGGCACTTACCAGGAGAATGTCTAAGACGTCAGATGAAAGGTAAATGCAGTGTAAATCCTGATGGTGGAAATTTTAACAACGTCACTAGAAGCGATGGTGCGTTCTGTGCCCCCTTACTCTACAACTCCAGCCTGTTCCCAGTGGTGGAAGACTCAACGTCTCCACTGGCAGGAGTGGGAAGCCAACACAGGACATCTGGTTTGGCGACTGACGGCTATATCTTATGCCAGCCCTGGAAGATAAAAAATAATAATAAATAAAACAGCTAAAAAGAGATGCTTCCCCTCAACTCCCGTCACTTTCCTCTGACTCTGTCTGCTGCCTCTGTATTCCCACATCCTTATTTCTCATCCATACCGGGCCTGTATCCTGCTCTACACGTGCGTGTCCTTCCTACTATCCCTCATATTTCCTATATCCCAACCGAGCCACTGGAATCCAGGAATGACAGGCGTTTGCAGTGGGACGTGGCTTCAGTTCAGTGAAAATATTGGGAGGCAGCATCTGCTTGTTTAAAGGCTGTTCTGGTTCTAAACAAAGAGAGAGTGTAGTCGTTTTATTTGACTGTAACGGGAGCTGGCAGCCCTTTGAAATAGGAAAAAGAATCCAGGAGGTGGCAGCCCTTTGTCATGGTTTCATGAGGTCGATAAATAAGTATCTCTGAATTGTGAGATTCACGATCAAGTCATTAAAGGCACAAACATGATTTCTAGAACTCAAACGTTAGGGCTATCTCACTGCTTGTCATTTTAAAGACGGGCCTTATGTTTTACCCTTATGACTAAACAAGCCCCGGGTTGACAAGATAATTTAGTATAAGCAAAAATAAGATATGCAACCCCTGCTTAATTGCTGAGAGGGTTATTCTACTTTGGCTTCATCTGGTGTTGCCAGTGCAAAGGTTTTATGAGTCCTACAGCGGGTACAGAAGTCTTACATTTTGGCATCTTTCTTCGGGGGCTGGGGCCAGTCCATAAAGTTGAAGAAGTTTATTTTAGATTTTAGGAGTTTATCGCTTCTGATAAACCCACTGCAAGGATTTCAATTTGCAATCAATATTGTAATCTTTGTAGAAAACTGTAAGATGGAACCTTCAGTTGTTTTTCCCCCTTGTCTAGCTCGTTACTTGAAGAAGTGAAGGATTTGTACCTGGAGGCTGCTCACCAGAACGGTGATATGATAGACCCTGACTTGCAGACGGGACTTGGAGTTCTTTTCCACCTGAACGGAGAATTTAACAGAGCAATAGATGCATTTAGTGCTGCTTTAACTGTTCGACCAGAGGTACATCTTATGCTTTTACATTTTTAAGAGTTTAGCTTTACAGGCCGTTTTCTTTCTCCCCTCTCGATCAGGCTAATATTAATGAGATGTCACTTCAGCCATTAAAATTTTAATACCTGAAATAGAAATGTTAATTACAAGACAGTCCCATTTAGAAACAGATTTATACATGTCCAGTTCCTAGCTGTGTGTTGATTAATTGCACTAGTTATATAAAGTTACCTCTAATCAGGAGTCAGAACCTCACAGGCTGTGTCAATTAAGTGAAGATACAATACTGTTATTTTCTGCAGTCCCCCTTACTTCGCAAGCAAAAATGAACTCGTGTCCCTTTTTGACACCTACAGTAGAAAACTCATTTTCTCACCAGGACTATACGCTATGGAACCGTCTGGGAGCAACCTTGGCAAACGGGGATCGGAGTGAGGAAGCTGTGGAGGCGTACACGCGTGCTTTAGAGATCCAGCCTGGCTTCATCCGGTCCAGATACAACTTAGGGATAAGCTGCATCAACCTAGGGGCATACAGGTGAGGTACAAAAAAGTTAGGGATCGTAACTACCAAGTGAAAATTCGTTTCCTAGCTGGAGCTATCTAAGAATAAAAAAATACCAGAACAGAGCTGTATAATCTCTGCTATCGTAAAATTTGTAATTATTTTTTACAAAGTGCTTTACAAACCAATGATACTTTTCTTATAGCCACAAATTTTATATAACTACAGAATTTCTATTAAAAGAAAACAAATCCCTCATTTAGCCAAGCTGCTTAAGCATTTTTTTGGGCTGTAAGTGCAAGTACTTTTATTATAATCAGTGGGATTGTTCTCACACTTAAACTTAGTCCTGTGCTCAAGAGCTTTTCTAAAAGAAAATAGAACCTGTCTTTAGAAGAGAAACTTCTGTTAAACTGCTTCACGTAAGTTAATGCCGTCAAAAACAGGTTTTTTGTACATTCTTTGGGATTCAAGGGTGATGTTCCAGGGTCCCAGCTGTCAGCTTAAGACAGTAAAGACGAAGGGGAGCTACACAGATGTATGAATAGACTGAGTTCTGCATTACTACAAGCCACGTCCACTTGTTTAAATAAAATTGAGCAAGAGTAACACAAAGAGACCGATGAACTGCTTTCTAAATAATATACTTGAGTCTAGCATAGAACTTGAGAAAGTTTGACTCGAGTTGTTAAGCAAATTATAGCGCTTGTTTCTTTTTTCTTCTTCCCTACAGAGAGGCCGTCAGCAATTTTCTCACTGCTCTCAGTTTGCAACGGAAGAGCAGGAATCAACAACAGGTTCCCCATCCTGCTCTCTCAGGCAATATTTGGGCGGCCCTTCGAATTGCTCTGTCTATGATGGACCAGCCAGAACTATTCCAAGCTGCCAACGTGGGTGATCTAGACATTCTGTTAAGAGCTTTTAATCTAGAGCCGTAGTAAAAAGTATCCACACATTGATTAAATTGTACTAGGAAACAGAGAACTCTTTTATTACTCATCTCAAAGTGACCACCTTTTCCAAAAGATCATGGCTGTAGATCAGTAGGGGGATTCTCTCGGACGTTTTTCCAGAAGGAAAAGTTCAAAAGCACAAGATATTGTATATAAAGTCAAATTCCAAGGACTGAAATGAGCTGCGGGTAATCTGACAAAGCCCTGAACTAGAAATAGCTGTTCATGAAGAATCTTCATCCCATGCAAGCTATATCTCTCTATATACACAGCTATACAAAGAAAAATATACTAAGAACAAACCTAGATAATCATAATTGCACATTCGAATGGCAAGCGATGCATCCAAGGAACCTGCTTCGGAGCTCATCGCACTACGCTGACATGCCTTTGCCCTACAACGGGGATCCCCCATCCTTTGGTTTCTTTGTTGAAAAGTCTTCTCAAGGTCCATTTTTTAACAAAGCTCTGAAAATAGCTGCATGTCAAACAAACAGATGCATTTTGGTTTGAATATATTTATTAGTTGGCGGTCGGGAAAATTTTTTGCTTCCAAAAGGTACCTCGAATTAATTGGGCCCGATTCCGCAGGCGCACGGGGTTGTAAACCATGTGCAACGTTAAGAGGAACGTTGTACAGGGAGGTCTTCGGAATCAGGCCACATCCATCCGGGAAGGCCAGGCGCTGCCAGCAGAAGCGGTGATTTGCACTAGGATCGTTGCTGTTTAAACCAGCTGTCCTTGATCTCGGACAGAGCGCGTCTGCTTCAAAGGAGCTCGCAACGGCATCTGCACCGATCTACGTACTTGTGCACTTTAACCTTTCTTTGTGTAAAATAGTGCTATGCTTTTATTTTGGTTACTAAGGAAGGAATGTACAGGATAGGCCTTGTTGGCATAGAGGACCAAATATCATTTCCTGAAATGTGATGAGAGGGGCTTCGATATTCTTATGTTTAAAAAAGGCAAATAGAGTATAAACTGCAATATCTGTTAGAGAGATGATTCTATTATGCATCCATCAGGTACTACACACACACGCATGTGCATGCACATACACGGATGTGAATTATGTCATTTCAGAACATAATAAGCCACAGATCTTTATTGCAACTAAAGAAAAGTTTTCATAGGAGCTAATGCCCTCGGACCATGCTCAAGGGAAAATCTTCCCCACAAACCATGGTCTAGATAATGCTTGTAGGATTGAGACTAAGTTTGATCCTGCTGTTACAGGAGGCAGCAGCAAAAGCCTCAGTGACCTCCATGATACCAGACTAAATCCTTAGATAACATCACTATTTGTAGCTGCTTAAAAATGTGTGTGTATATATATATATATGTATATATACACACACACCATCTTAATTTTCCCCGATCGGATGACTGGAGAACAGCACTGGGGGCAGGACACTGCCACACGGTGAAGGGATTGATTCAGCCACAGGCAAACACATTTAGCTCAAGGTGAATGTGTCAATCAAAGACAGGAATAGAAATTTTTAAGGAGGCAATTTTCAGTTGCTGGCATTTTTAATATTTCTCCTAAATAGTGAAAGATAAAAAAATGTGATTAGATGGCTACTGTGTTGATCTGTGGTCAGGAATTCAATGTGCAGGGCAGCTATTTGAATGTGTTAAAGTGGGACAAATATCACATTTCCTATAAACAGCATTAAAAGAAAAATCCAGCTCAAGCAGCTGGATAAAAAAACCCCATTCAACTGCAGAGATCACAGAGAGAGAAGCTCTGTGGGAACCGGACAGTGTCACCAGTACAAACCTGCAGCTTCTTGCAGCTGTCTGTTATTTTGAGCAACCACTTAAAGGAAAATTCCATCTAAGACAGTGCGATCGCTGCATCTAATCGCCAACTATAGTCTGGTGATTTATAAAAATAATAAATTCTCACGTAAAAAAAAAAAAAAAAATCAAAGGCTTACCCCTCACTCTCTCCCCCAGAACAGAGGAGCTGAAATGGCTATAGGGATTTTTCTAATAGCACTTTATTAATTTATCCTTTACGTATATATTCCTGTTCAGAACTGATTCCTGAAACCTTCTCTAAGGCTTGGTTATCGAGGACGGGCTGGGAATGTCACTTTGGCTCAGTGGGCTGCTGCGCGCGTATCTGCTGACAACAGTTTGCTCTTTTGCTTTGACAGCGATGTGTGATGACAGCTCTTTATTGATAAGGCAGAGCAGAAGGTGCAGCGCAATTGAATCCGGGAAGTGATAAGAGAGGCTGTAAAGCAAAGGCATATGTGCTTAGGTTGTGCTTGATGCCCTGCCATCAGGCAAGTTCTTCCAGAATATCCTCTGTGCTGTTGGGCAGGATAATCAGCGCTTATCCAGAGGAATTAGCTGTTCAGGAGCTTTATTTTTATACCTTTCAAATCAAAAAACCCAACCCTTAAATGCTTGACTTCTCAGAGCCAGAATGACAAGGGGAATTTGATATTGATGGCAGTTGACTAAACCTCTTCTCCTCTAGCGCGTGGATGAGAAACACAGCAATTCCGTTAGGAAAACCTCGTGCAACTCTTATCCTTCCCCAAAAGAACAGGCAAATTAGGTAGATTTTGATTTATCCTGGGATGCGCTGCTCAAAACAGCATTTGTCTGCCAACACACGTCCCCACCCGTACGACTGGCACACGGAAAGTCATCTGTGGAAACCCAGAACCGAGTCCCCAGGGCTGAGCCCTGCCTGCCACGGGGATGCTCGGGACTCGGTCCCTCCCGAGCACTGCAGTTCCGCCCTCCAAAGCCTCCCCAAAGAGACTGTGCGCGCTCCTGGAGACCATCCCCGCTGTTCCCTCCTGGTGCAGATACCCTGTGGCCAGTTAACCACGTCCCACTGACCGAGACACAGCGGGAGGGGAAGACTAAAGCAGACAGACTTAGATCTCCTGGTACCAGACACCAGTTCTGGCCTGGTCTGTGTGGGAGAGCGGCCAGTGACTGAGCTCACCTCCTTCTAACAGGACTCTTGGGACTTCTTCAATATCCTGGGCTTTACCGTCCTCCTTTAGCCCCCGCTGCCCAGCACTGTCAGTGCAGAAGACAGGATTAGATGCAGCTTTGATCTGACCTCATGGCGTTTCTTAAATATTCAGAGGCAAGTATGTGCATTTGCCTGAAACAGCAAGAGGAAACGTGAAGAGGCTACAACAAATTAACACCTTGAAGAGAAAATTCATCTACTGGTACTTCCATCCAGGCATGAGGTAGGATAAATAAGGCTGAACAGCATCAGATGGAGCCTGAGAGTAAGAGGCAGGAGATCTGGGTCCTTTCCTCCCTGCTCTCCCTGAGCTCGACCAAGTCAGACCCTCGTGCCATCCCTGACCCGCCCAGGTGTGCACGGAAGGAAGAAGGGCACAAACAGCCATTGCACGTGGTGGCACCGCAGGAGAGCAGGGCAGTGTCACGCTCGTATGGACTGCGCGGGTGAGGTCCCCGCTGGTGTAAATTGGAAGGAAACACACAAACAGAAGGTCGCTCAGGTCTAAGGAGGGAGGTGATTTTACACAGAGATGAGCAATTTCAGCAGGGAAGAGTCTCGGAGACATTTCAGGATGACAACTGCAGAGCATCTACGGGGTGATGCCAAATTAGAGTGCTGCAATGATTTATCATCATCTCCCATCCCTGTTTCCCCTTCTTCTTACTCCCCTCTTTCTCCAGAGGTGATTTATCACTGCCAGGTAACTAATTCCAAGTTTTTGAGTCTTTCCTCTATTTTATATTTCATGCAATTAAAAAAAAAAAACAAACCAGCTTTCCTAACCCCAGCTTGTGCCTGTCCCTCCTCTGCAAAGCTTTACGAGTATGTCTGACCTCCAAGTCTGATCCATGAAGCTGCTGAGCCCCGAGAGCCCGTATCCTTCTCGGGGGCGCTCAGCTCTCTGTGCGATCAGCTCGTGTGCGCGGGTTCAGGTGCCGGACGAGGGCTGGCCTCCCACACCACGGCACCGAAATCAAAGTGACTATTTACAGAGTGAGGCTTTGTGACGAAAGCTCATCTCTTAAAACTGTAATGACTCTCGACACCTCGTTGCGATGGACTGGTTTATGTCAGTTTGAGGAACCGGTTCGGTCTTTAGGTAAACACATACACGTGTTGGTACGTAATGGTATTTTCTTACGACCTGATAAATCACAGCACTTGTAAAAATATGGAGGGGGAGGTTCAAAGGACAGAAAACCTCACATGACGATATTGCATGCAACCACATTAAGCAGTAACCACGCTGAAGTATTAACACAAAGCATGCAGTAATGCTACTCGACTATATGTTTACAGAATGCATGCAGAAGGCCCACGCGTAGGGTATTTTTAAACCATCGGTCGGTATCTTCTATGGGATATTTTTCAAGTACTTCGCATCTGCCAAACTCAAAACCGAGTTGTTCATGTTATTTGGAACAGGTTAGATCAAACGCAGAGCCCCTTTTAAAATTCCATCCTTAGAAATCATATCGCGTTGTGGATCTCATGTTCGCTTCAAGTGTTTAATTAATGACAGCCACCTGTAGTAGCAGCTTTTGCAGATATGTTTTAGAATCCTCTTAAGAATTAAAAAGCTAAATGTACACAGCTTTCACAGTGAAGCTGGATGTTTGGATTTTCACATTTTCTTCTCTAGTCCAAAACAGAGAAAAAGATCCCCAGAACCAGCAAAAGAATGATAGTTTCAGTCCACACTTACTTACGACGGCCCAGGCTTTTCAAACTCACCCACCAGCTCTGAAGGCAGCTCGGTGTCTGACTGCCATTTTGAGATATGTAGATGTAAAACTTCACAGGATCCGAGCCTCTGCTGCATCCCCGATATCAGCTGCAGACACTTAACTCAGCTGAAAAGCTCAGAACATCAAGTTAAGTACGAAGAGCTAATGAGCCAATTTAGAAAACCTGGGCCTATCGGTCAGATGAAGAGGAGGACCCTGACAACACCGAGAGACGGGCTGGGTGACCCTAGGGACATCCACAGAGCACAGGCCTCCAGAACACAACAGCCACCACGACAGAAATAATAACTCATAACATCCCTTGCAGCCACAGAGGCCTAAACCATCGGCTGCTGGAGCCAGGGAGAACTGGAGTGAAACATAAATTGGTTTTAGATCCCTTTTGCCCAAACAGGCGTCTGCAAAATGAGACATATTAGTTACTTGGCATGAACAAAACTGAGATTTCTGGTCACCAGTGTTGTCAGCTTAGCAGCCTGTACAGTGAGTTCATGTACTAAATGTTTATAAAATACCGAGTATTCACAGATAAAAGTGATAGATAAAATGCACTGCATGTTGTGAAACACACATTGCGTGGGTACGCAATACGGCCTTATCTACTATCCACACCCCATCTAGGCTAGAAATCAGATTCCTTCATTATAGGCCTACTGGTTTTGGACCAGTGAAATAAATCAGCGGAAAGGAGTGCCGTGCGTGAAGAGATCACCGACACTCTCAACAAACCCAGGCAAAATGAAAAAATGAGCACGTCACAGAATCCCCAGGAAGTTTCAGAGCCTCGGCCACAAAGGAGTGGGTATCACACACGGGGAAGAGGCAGAAGGAATCCAAAGTTCCCTCAAACGAGCTGTAACTTTACAAACGCCTGCACACGCGACAGCCCATCGAGCGAGCTTGCACGGTCAAGACTTAATGTGCTTTGATCTTTTTTCCCCTTCCACATTTACAGAATGCCATCGACATTGGCTAAACCTTTAATTTAAATAGCCTTTTTAATATCCGTAATCTATTGTAAATTCAGAAAAATCAAAACATTTATAAATATATTTTATATATCAGAGTATAACGTATCTAGAGCAAAATAAACCGATATAGTTTTGAGAGGCATTCCGTGCGGCTGCTTCTGTATGCTGTAAAGCGTTTGAAAACCTTTGCAATCCTGCATCAGTTTTTTTGGCTTTATTTTTAAGCCGACGTAGAAGAAAGAGGAGATTAAAGGGTTGGCAGATACTTTCGCCTGGGCCAGCTGAAGAGCCCCTGCTGCTGGCCCGACCTGTGTGGCTCACTGAACTCCCTGCGCTGGGGCTGAGTGGGGTGCGAGGCGGGGCAGGGGGGCGGGCGGTGGGTGCGGAGGGGGGGGCTCAGCCCCACCTGAACGTTTACACTGACCCAGAGCGAGAACCCGAGCGTACGGACAGAGTAAACGATTAGTTTCTTACTACAGGTAACTCTGCCTCTCTAGACTTAGTGCGTTATCAGCTGTGTATGACATTAAACACAGACCTGTAGTCTTACTGATGCTTTAATTTGATGTTCCCTTGCACTGCTCTTTAAAATAATCTATTTCCTCAAAAATGAAGGACGTGCATATTGGATGTGTTTGATTTATTAAGGTCATAGATGACTATTTGCAGAGCACCACATTTAATGTAGTATTTTTGTACTGTAATGGAAGCATGCCTTCCTTGGGTTCTTTTCCACATATTAAAATGTATTTATTTACCTGTATTTATAACTGTGCAATTTTTAAATATGTTTTAAAAATAAACTTTGTCTGTGGCTTCAAATATTTCAAAATATCTTTCGATTTGAAAATGGTCTTGAGTATATTTACTTGAACTGAAAGGAGGGACCTGCTTCTCCAATTGAAATAAAGCGGGTTTTTAATGAGGTCCTCTATCCTATTGTTTACGATGTAAACATGCTCCTCTGCTTAAAAATGAAGCCCAGAAGAGGCATTTTCCATTACCAAACATTTTTCATAAATTCATTGTACCTGTGAGGTAGAGTTATTTTTGCAATTTATTTTTATTTCAACATGTCGATCAATTATACTTACAACTGGAATTTATACTAGCTGAGCTCTGGCCCAAAGGATGTGGTGCATATACTCCAGATGAAGAAAAAGGGGAAAAAGTAATTCTGAATTTTTCCTGGAGATCATGCCACTGCACATCTCAAAATTAAAACAGAAGTAATAACATTAGAACACAGTTTTTCTCAAAAAATCAAAAGCCAGCTTTCAGTGATTGAAATCGTTATTCAAGCAACTTCCCATAAACCGTGGTGGGAGTTGGCTAATGGTCTTCTTCAGTTTTAGCTTTCATGGGATGAGGTGAAAGAGCTGACGGGGTAGAAGACATCTTTATACTTTGGCTACGGGACACTGATGTAAGCACAGGCAGGAGAGGGACATGGCCTGCCATGGACAGAAAAGCCAGAAAAGGGAACAGCCACTCAAAATACTAACCCTTAGGATGCAAGCAATGTGTGCTCTTCACACTGGTGTGTTTTGCCAGGAGATGTTAAAGTTAATTTAGTTCATGCTGCTCAAATGTACCAATAAAGACACAGCAGGAAGGTCTGTTAGTTATGGGTTCTGTAGAAACACGGTCCAGGAACCCAGCACTGCATCCTGAAGCCAAACTGAATGGTGGGGTGAAAAGCGTCACTGCCGAATCCTACGTACAAAACTGCTCAAAAAATCCCTGGGAAGGAAACTGGAAAAGAAGTCTGAGAATATAATCACCTGCTCCTCACCAGCTGCCAACCACATTCTGTCTGACTTCAGTATTTTTATGGCCTTCATCTTTCACCGCAGCTGCCAGCGCCTCCCCTGTTCCTGCCATCCCTGTGGCACACCTGAGGGACAGAGAGGTGTCACTTCCCGTTTTAGCGAGGGGGAGCAGAGAGCAGGGGTGGTGTTAACTCGTCCTTTCTCTAACACCGCCTCCCACAAGCCGGCTGAAAAAGATGGCAGGCAAATCCTGTAGAGGAAATTCTTGCATGAATTGTGTGATTCTTCAGCTTGCACAAGGAGCCACGTTCTCCCACCTCTTCCAGTTGCTGCAGGTGGTGTGAACACAGCGTGGCGCGACTTGTCGCTGTCACAGAGGACATCTGTGATAGAAAAGAAACCAAAACAGATCATTAAATTTGGCCTTCAGGAGTTGAACCACCTTTACCTTTCCTATCATGCAACATTTCATGTCAGGAAATTCCACTTACAGCCCTGTGGGTTTATCTCTTACCTCTCCTCCACTTCCCGGTCCCAGGATCCTATAAAAAGATGAAAGGGTTGCCATCCTTCAGTTTTATTTTTTGCCCTATTCTTGCATCTACCAGAGTCCCAGTGGTCACACTGCTAAGTAAAGCCCTTACACATGAGGAAAAAAAGACTTCTCCTTCACTGAACAGCAGGTCACATTTCTAAATGAGTATGAGAATTTACAGACCAAGATAAAACTATGATTTCTGAACAGCAGAAATGATAACTCTCTTCCACATGAACGTTGCAAACGCTTGTGTCCAAAGAACATCAACTGGCTTAAAAGTTAAAAACAAAAAAATTAATCTTAGTTTAAATCTTATTTTCTATTTTTGAAACATTTTATATCCACTCAAGGCTTGGGGATTTTTATCTTGGGTTTGGGTTTTTTTTTTTTCCATCCACACAAGTGCCACAAGTCACAAAAAGTCAAGATTCTCAGAAACCTCTTTGTTCCCTATGCAGGCTTTTTTAAGTAAAACACCAAACGTGACCAAAAAGAGTAAGAAAAGAGAGAGCATCAAAACACAGTCAGTCAGTCTATTCCTCTGCAGTTCAGACAGGAAAGAAAGAAGTAAGAATCCACACAGTCGCAAGATGTGAGAATATTTCCTTTTAATTTAAAACAGTTGCAACAACGTCATTCACAACCTTTCTCATCTCAGACAAATACTCTCCAAAATGTTAACAGTGCTTCAAGCAAACAACTCTGAATGGTGCAAAGTGAACCAGTACAGACACTTCCAGGATACAGAAGTAAAACCACCCAAGAGAGAATAAAAATCAGAAACTGCTCTCAGCCATTAAGGTAGGAAGGGCGATGGGAGAAGAATCAAAAGTTATGTCCAGTTATATATTTTACTGAAATAGTCTTTCAATGCATGAAAAGAGCAGAGAAGATAAAACTGGCTGCTGCCAGGATGGAGAACAAAAGGAATGAATTGGAGATGCTTCTAAATCAACGGAACGAGCTCTGGTTGTGCCTGTGTTGGGAAGGTGCCCCAAGCCCCCAGGGAGGTTGCCCGAGTCAGAGAAAAGGGACCGATTCTGGTTTCAGTTACACCAAAGGCAGGCAGAAGCGATGCCACTCAACCCAGCAGAATTACAAGCGACTAGTCCAAAACCATCTAGACTTGTTTTTAAACCATAGCTTTCAATAAATTAATTTTTTCATCCTGATGATATTTTAGCTAGGAAGATTGGAATAGGAGTTGGTGTCTACATGTCTTTTGGAGACTGGAGATTGTGACTTGGAATGAGGGGGGTACTAGATGCAGCACGCTGCTAGGAATGAGAGGGGAAAAGGAAAACAAGGAAAAGTTGTTGAGTTTTTCTTCCTTCCACTCTCCTAACCTCAATGTATCCTATGGAAAAGTAAAAATCAGGCCAAGACATCAGAGCATTATTTGCTCTTCTTCTGGCTTTCCATAATTCTCAGGTCCAATTGTCTCACACACCTCACAGTGATTTTTCTTCATGCTTTTTTGTCAAGAAGCTCCCAGCACACCTAACCCCCCCCAGCTCTTACAGTAACGAGACACGGAGCTTCTGAGCAGGTAAAGCCCAATAAATTAGTCATTTGTTTATTACAGTCTGTTTGGTTGTGGCTTCTGCACGCTGAAGTTTAAAAAAAAAAAAACCCAAATAAACCAAAAACCCCAAACTCCTCTCCACTGAAGAGTTAGGAGTTTATATCCTGCTTCTCCAGATTCAGGATGTTCTTCGCACACACCCCATCGCAAAGTGAACTGAGTTGAAAAAGGGAAGGCACTACTTTGGGAGACAATAAGTCCTCAAACAGCTGAAGAACTTTAACATATTTTCACATGCTAAATTTCAGAAGATCCAACTCCATTGGCCTTTATTCGCCAGAGATTTCTAAATAAAAAGGTAGTGGCCACCAGAACCTTGTTAGTTTATAAACAGCCCTTTAAGTTCACGAGGCAAGAGGGAAGCTGTTGTGTTCAACTTCCTTGGAACATAACTGGGCATTCAAAAACTTCAGAAATTAAAAAAAAAATTAAAAAAAAAAGAGAGGCCTTTTGTCCTTTTTCTACAGCCAGAATGAAAAGGCACAAACGTAGATATACAGAAGTTTTGTTCTTTCTCTTTAAATAGAAGGTGTATCACTGCATAATTTGCTGATCCTGTTTTCAAATCTGGCATATTCTGGTGAAATACACAAATACTGGAAGAAGGGAAAAAAAAACCACTAGCAGTTTTTATTTTGCCCAGAGCTGACGGCTCAGTAATTCCAAGGCAGCTGAACCCCACTGGAGCCACTCAGTGACGTGGCAGGACACGGGTCTGTGTGTCAGTAAGAGCACTAAGTGCAGGAAGCTCTCCCAGCAATTAGGCACCATTTACAGTCGACAGAATTATTGCACTAGAATTTCTCTCATTATTTAAAAAAAAAAAAATACCAACAGTGTTTTTTGGCTCTGCATAAGGCTATATGACCAGAGGGAGAACTATTTTTCCCCAAAGGCTGGAAAAAATAAAATGCCCTACTCACAACCAGATTTTTAGTTTGGGTTCTCTTCTGTAGCGTGTGGCTGCCTGAATTTTGCTATTAAACTTGCAGGCACTGACTGCAGAGAAAATGGAATTACAGCTCCCTGCCTCCCTTGCACTCTGTAAGGAGGATTTTTATATTTTTTTTTTGACTGTTTCAATATCTTTTGAGGGCTCAGTAAGATTATATGAGGCAACTCCGGCAACAGTCTCTAAGGGTTGGGGGTGTTTTGGAATCATGAAAGGTTTTGCACTCACCATTTTTCTAAAATTAGTGTTTTCAAATACAATTTAAAAGCCCACATACATATTCTCGTCAGTGACACAAACTGAAATAACACCCAAAAAAAAAAAAGAGACAGGAAAGGCCAGCCCTTACCTACACACCCCTTCATCCCTGCCAGAGATAAACCCCTTTTAGAAGGTTTCTGTTGAAGAGATCAGATTATTGGTGTGTTTGCAAGTTTTAAAAAAGCTGAAACATCATTTCAAGGTGGGTTTTTGTTTGTTGTTTGGGTTTTGTTGTTGTTGCTTTTTGTTTGGTTGGGGTTTTTTTAAGGGGAGGGAGGAGAGAGTGGCAAATCAATAAATCAGCAATTTTACTAAGCAATTAGTTCCATCCCTTCATGGATGGAACTAAATATTTAATCAACCTTTGGCAGAAAGCAGAATTGCACTGCGAGTACTTTGTCAGGGAGTTGATTTCAGCTGGAATGTGAGTGGGTCTAGATGCAAATTTCCCTGAAATAAATATAATGGGACATTAACCCCTTCTTTACCTCCTTCATAAGAAAATAAAATGTAAATAATAGCCTTGCCTTTCCTGAGGGCATGCATTTAATTTTATAGTCTGCTTCTTTTAGCCATCTGTAATCCTGAATCTGTTGGGAAAACCTGCAAAACAAACATTCAAAAGAAGATGAAGAAAATTATGTCTGCAAAAATAAAATCTACTATTTTTCTTTGGCAGAAAACGTACAGGGCACTGACAGGAGATTGCTTCCATCTCCATTAGTTTCTTAGGTTTATGCATCAAAAAGACAAACCAAAATACTGAACTGTAAGAGATAGAACTTAAGTTGACTTTTCTCACTGTACCAAAAATAATCTCTCAAATAAGACATGCTGCTTTGGAGAACACTCACACCCTCCCTCCCTCCAACTTCGTGTGTGATGTGATTTCTCTAAATGGTCTGAACTCTGGGTGAAAACACATTTGCCAAAGATGCAAATATTTCTTCCTGGTCTTCAGTGGATCCACGGACAGAACAGGCAGGAGCTGGGCTGAACTGGGCTATTTTTGTTGAATTCTGAAACTTCTGTTTTCTCCATATACTGCTGCAAACTCCACCAGTAATCTGCATGGTCTTAAGGTATCCTTTAAGGTGTATAAATTTAAAACAACATACTATACATCACCTAATAGAAATTTTCCCTCTAACACTTAAGGCAGCATCAAATGACTGTTTTTAAATAAACTATAAATATCCCATGTTTTCCTTTGCTTTTTGGCAGTCCAAGAGTTAGGGGTCTTTTGTTGGTTTTAGATTTTCTTTTTTATTGTACGCTTTTTTGGGCAGGTTAAAAAGGCTTATGGCTTCTTAAGGCCAAGTAATAGATTCGAGGCCTAACTTGGTATCCTGTGGTAAAAATAAATGTAGCCCAGGTCTTTGGGAGGTCGTTCTGAGGCACAGACTCTAAGGTCATTGTAGATCACCCATCTGAAATGAAAACAAGATTGATTACATTCCGTGTGTATAAAAATCATCACAAGTTTATCAGGGACTTCTCAGACACAAACTTCAAAGAGCTTAACATCTAAAATTAGGCATTTCAATGAGAACAAAAGCTCAGAGAAATAGGCAAGGCAGGTTTACTGCCAGAGTCAGGAATTGAAAAGGAAGAGGAATGTGCAGTTACAGTTCAGTTGAAGGAAAATCAGGGATTCCCAAGGCCAAATAATAGGAATATATCAAAATCAGAAGATTTTGTTCTGCTGATCACAAGACCAGCACTGCAGTACTAGCAATACCAGTATCAGCCCATAGTTTGATGGGTTTCAATTGACAGGGAATGAAAGGAAGTTGGAGGAAGCTCAGATAAACAAACCCAGATACAGAACTGGTGCCCCAAAATGAACAGAGGTTTGGAACAGCCAGCACGGGAGAGCTGATGATAGGTTTCAGCACAGACCTCAGCGGAATCAGAACTGACTCAGCCCATCTACAATCTGTAATAATCTTCATTCTTTGGTGGGAAATGTATACATGGTAACGACACGCATGCTTTGTCTGCCATGAACACACCCCCTGCTCTGTAGAGAGGCACACTTCAAAGAAAACATTTGCTCACCCTTGTGTGTCTCTCCCGGTTCCACTCACCTTCCCTCCTTTTTGAGATGACAAACGTAGTGGCCACTCATTGTGGATGTTCCCATGTGGCTGATGAACCCAAACAGCTCGTATCCTGTTTAAGAAATATGAAGAGGAGCATAAATCTTTTATTGCTAACACTACAATATGACTCCAGGGGAAACTTTCTTTCTAATACTGGAGAAACAGCTTAGCGCTCCTGACTCAGGCTCTGCATCCCCAAACACAGTTTCTGTTAAGATCGCAGCATATTCTCGCTTTAACGAGCAGCCAGATTCATTGTCAAACATCAAACCAATCCAAATCAAACCCACATCGAGCTGTGCACGTACAGCCGGGCTGTGATCACAGCCCCTGCCGGGAAAGAGAAAACAGCAGATTCATTCCTAGTTCACGGAGAAGTGCCAGATAGGGGGTTCATTCCACACACAAATTAGTTATGTCTAAAGTGTGATCACAGATCCCCTAGAAATCAAACCAGAAACAGAAGTTTAAATTTCAGCAGCCCATAAAAGAGAGGACAGGAAAGAAACCTCTTCCTTTCATACAAGGACCATTTTTGTGCTTAGAGTCTCTGGAGAACTCAGCATTGATTCTTGCTCCCCACCCATTCATGCCATTCACCCAAATTACCACCAAAAGTAAAAGGGTACCTTCTTTCAGGATATTGCATAAGGAGAGGGGCCTGGATTTTGGTGGAGAGGGCTTTCTGGAGCCATTTTACAGTATCATGTTGGTTATCAGGATTTCAGGCACTCAGTAAATGGTCTCAGTCTATAAAGGCTAAGTACCACAAAAAATAATTATTCCAAATCTCTTTTTTTTTTTTTAAGCTAATGATAATCAACGTTCCCCATGTCTGCAAGAGACTTAAGATTGATCTTTATAAGTTCAGAAAAAAAGAAATGAATGTTCTTATATAATAACAGCAACCACAGAAACAAAAATCAAATTGGTTGTTAGTGTTTTCCTTTTTTTTTAATAAGACCATTATGGTCAAGATCAGAGTTACAGATTTAGAACAAACTATAGTTATTAGAATCGGTCACTAAAGATCGTTCAGAAAACATTATGTGATATCCTTATGTTAGAACCACCACTGAGCTTTTGTACTCCAGTGCTTTTACACTCTCGAGATGTTCTTCGCCTGCTTCACAACTCTGCCTGCTGCACATTAGCCCCATCTTGTGGTTTATTTAGCAGTGACATGGCCGAGGATGTCAAAGAACCCAAAAGAAAACAGCTCAGCAGTACATGCAGATACCCTCTACACCTGCCAGACTTAGAATAAGGAACTCGGTTGGAGGGCTCAAATCTCTCATCAGAGCACAGGAGGACAGAAACTCAGGTGGTCTATAACAGCAGTGTTATTTTTAGGATTCTCAGCCTTTAAACATTCTAGGTTTTCTTTGTCTTTTTATCTTACAGCAACAAAAAAAGCAAAGCCAGGCCAGGAGACTTATGTGCTGTGGCAACAAGAAACTTGGACTCGGGTTATTCAGTGAGTCCAGGGAAAGAGTTTTCTGAGCAAACACATCCCACAGAACTTAGCAGCACCGCGGAGCTGGACTTAGCCCCAAAAGCAAGATTGGAAGTAAATTGCCTGGATCATGTCCAAAAACCCACGATAGCTATTTTCAAAAAAGGAGCTCTACAAATGGTGTAGGTGTGATGCAACGACATGATGAAGAGACGAAGTAGAACTTACTTCCAGCCCCATCTTTGATCCTGGGTCCCTCCGACCCTGTCTCTGCAAGGACATTGGCATTAGTGTTGTTCACCATGTTCATCATGTCCAGAGCAGGCTCACTTTCTTCCTCGAGTTCGGGGTGGCTGAAGATCCATTCCAGCGCACGCTCCAAATTATTGTTCTGCGAGTCAAACAAGTCAAAGAGCAGCCTTTAGTACATTCTCCAGCATCATCGGTCGACGAACAGAGTAAGGATCACGTTCGACAGCACTTAAAACTTGTAAGGTACATACTCTACCTCCATGGAAAATAGTATTCAACAAACACTCTGCAGGATCTTAACAGATGGAAGAAGCAATCCTCCCACAATTAATCCCCACAGCCTCCAGGTTCTCATCTTGAAGCCGCATAGCTTTAGGCATCCAGGTTGTTTCTCAGCAGATGGTAAAAGCAGCGAAGTTTTCCTCACTTTCCTCCATGTGAAACACACAAACCACCTTCCCCGCACTAACCCAGACAAGTCAGGCATCCCACGCTTTGCCAGAATAGTTCTGCATGCACCGTCCACCAGCTGGATTTTGAAATGCATGTTTCAAAGACATCTCAGCAGGCACACGTACAAAGCACATAATATGAAAGGAAACCCAAGTGCTACCAATAACTCATGGAACTCACCGTTGCCTTCAGCGCTTGAATTGCTAGATCCCTTTGGAAGCCCATGGAAACGATAATCGCAACCATCTCTTCAGGAGGTTGGTTATCTAGCCCAACACCTCCAAACGCAGCTGCTCCACTGGAAGCAACTTCTCCAAATGCAGGTACGACCAATGGCTCAGCAAAGTCTGGAATACACAAACATTCATCAGTTCATTCTTTTGCCCCACTGAATTGGAAAAGTCAACAACAAACACAAACAGGACCTCAAAAGCAGTCCTGAAATCAATGTAAGTTCATTTCAGTGGCCCAGTTGGGACTTAGATATGTGGAAAGCCTTAAAAAGAAAGAGATGAGCATGCATATTACAAAGTATCTAAGTGGACAAACTCATACTGAGCAGGCCGGAACAATTTGCCACATCACAGAAGTGAAAGAACTGCAGGAAAGTAGCCAAGATTGGTATGGAAGCTATGATGACACCAGAATAGTAGACAACCCAGCTGATACACACATAGATGTAAAATGAACTGATTCCATAGCTGAAATATGCCATTTAAGCCCAAGTGAAACTCATTCCCCATTTACACAAGCAACGCAAAAGCCCACAGTGAAGTTCGAACTCAACCAAATCTGGAGTTTTCTAGCAAGGTGCAAACTTCGCATGGATGGAACACAGGAAGTGGAAAACATCTAGCAGCCCTGTCCATCAGTAGATAGGCCAAGTTCTAAGTACGGCATGAATGCTCCAGCCAGAGCTAGAGAAGGCTGATATGGAAGAAAAGCATCTGGACCATAGGATTCTTTGTACTTACGCTTGATCACAAGTCAGCTTCCCCCTTAGCAGCACGGACCTAGCCAAAGGGTGGAAAACAGAGAGCTGGCCCACACCATCAGTGAGGACAGGAGAGTGTATTCTGGTGTAGCTGAGGTTTTGTTGTCTTCTTCTAGGCAGAGGATGCCACATAATGGTCAAGATCTGCATATCCCAGGAGCAGCTTAGGAAAATTCCCTCACACCTCCAGGTTTCCTGGGGTGGGGAAGGGGGCCATTGTTTCACTCTCACACATTATAAAGTTTCTACTGACTGCCAAAATATACAACGAGGAACTGAGTTTAACTTAACACCTTCCAGTCACTGACCTGGATCTTCCATGTGTGCAATGATCCAGTTGAAAGCGACTTCAGCACCCAGGTTGCCTGTGTAGTACACAGCTTTCCGACAGGCTTCCAAAGGAAAACCCATCTCCGCCAGTTGCATAACCGAAGAGTCATCGATATCTAGAGCTACAAGAAAAGACCTTCTAAAATATAAAAGTCTAATTTCATCCATTGCATAGTATTTCTTGTTGTTACTCATGGTGCCGTATATTGCAATACATATCTCTTGAGTTTGTCTTAGCATTACAGTAAACCCACACCTGTTAGAAAACAGCCTTGTACAAAGCATTATAGTATTTGTTAGGGATTCCTGGTAATCTTTTGTCTCAGAAATCTACATAGATCCTTAAACTTTGACAAATTCCTACAGGACTTTATTTATTAAAAAAACACCACTGGATTTCCAGGGGTGCTGAGCTTAGCTAGAGATGGCAGCCCAAAGCAACCACCTCTCTCAGAGGCAGGATCTTGCAGGTGAAAGAATCAACGGCTGCTGGATCTGCCAGTCTCCAGGCTCTGTCACTCAGAGATGAAGAGGAGCTGATGAAGACGAGCGGAGATCAGAGTCCAGAGGAAGCCAGGATCAAGCAGCTGTGACCCCCCAACACTGCAAGATCCTGCTGATGAGCAGCAGATGAGGAGCAGCTCATATTCTGGCTACGCTGATGCTACCACAGTTTCTTAAAGAGTCCTGCACACATGCAAGTAAACACTGAACAAGTACAAAAATCATCTGTTGTTTAGAAGCATGCAAGACAATACTCCATGCATCCCCACGAGGACAGAGAAGCCATTAGCTGAGCAAAAGCAGGATAATTTTTTAAGCAGCTGAAATACTGGTCTCAGAAAAATGAGATACGTACACTCCACGAAATGGTTTGTCATTCGATCTGAAAATTGAGAAAGAAAAGAAACAGGGAAAAGGACTTTATGAAGGCTAAGTAGATTCCTACAGTGAAAACAATTCCGTGTTTTTAAGGTCATAGAAACATTTACAAGCAGAGCATGTTTATCCTTCCATCCCCGATGCTTTTGCCATGGACTAGAGCATGGAAGTTTCTGCCCAGTAATTTCCTTAACGCAAGTCAGAGCAACGTGTCACTGCTACTATAAACCAGAAGGAAATATAGCTGATGGCTGACCTAAACCTACTCACGCAAGAATCTCTTTTGTTATAACTAAGGTACCATCATCCATGCACTTACACTAAAATGAGGTCAGTCGATTGAGCAAGAGGATAAAAAAGAATAGGCCTTGGTAAGGAACCTACAGATAAGGGACAAAATTAAAACCTTCGGAGAACTGAATTTTGCCATGACAAAAATTTGCTCTGACAGACAATTTCAGGTACCAGCTTCCTTTCACACGCACACAGCTTGATATGATACCACCACTGTTATAAATATCCAAGCAAATGGGGCAATCATCATACTGGGTTCCTATTAAATACTGAGGCACCCAAACTTCAGTCATCTGGAGGAAATAGCAGCAACCTGGGTCCGAGGTCACACTATAAAAACATGATTTTACTTGCTATAAACCATACTGAGTAGTCAGTAAATACCTTTTGGGTCATCAGGAACGATAATGGGAGGAGCAATGTCTGGAAGTTCCTCTTCTCCTGGCTGGAGACCCCTGGCCCGAAGGTGGCTGATATCTAGGAAGTCTGGCATGTCTATAGAGATGTCTAGAAAAGCAGAGGAACAGGGTAAGTGTAGGAATCCAGCAAAATGACCTCATGGTACCACCTACCCCATCAGAGAGGGGACTCTGCTACTCAAGCTACGAGCACAGCCAGGATTCTTCACCTGAAAACGGTTATTTGAGAAATTTGGAACACTAAAGCACAATTTACCTTGGAGGTCAGATGACATGAAACTGTATTTTAACTCCACAGACCCGATGGATTGGTTTAATGTCATAAAAGAAGATTCAATAAGGATCTTCACAGTATAAATTTGAGACTCAAGCCAGGTCCTCATTATAGACCAAAGCGTGTACACCTTATAGGTTATCTTGCATAGAATGAGAAAAAGGTAAATATAAAAGGCATATACCAAGCTTTTTGGGTATCCAGTCAAGGCCAAAGGTGAATTTCTTTATCTGCACCACTAAGTACTCAGGAAATGAAGCAAAACGAGAAGTCCTAGGAAGACACAAGAAATACAATTCAGAGAAACAAGGCAACACAATCACAAGCAGCTGAGATTTCAGTACCTCACGCACAGCAAGATGAGTAACTTTGGCCCTGAGTGAGATGAATAGTCATGGATTTTATAAACATAAATTTCACAAAAAGGTTTTCAAGTACAAGAGAAGTATGGTATTGGCTTTCTCTGCATTCATATCCTGAATGGTATCCCAAACCCTTGCAGACAATTCAACCTGTAGAAAGATTATAGAAAAAACCCACAAGTAATATTAAACTCGTTTACTCCAGTTGTTCTGAAGTTGAGCGTCAGGAAAGAAATTTTGAATGATACATTGGCTAGAACTTCAGGACACGGGCTTAAAACACAGCCCAGACAGAATGGAGTAACAATTAAATCTGCAATTTTTCACTCCTTTTCTAGTAACAGAAGCATTGTCCATGAGGTATCAGTCCACCAATAAAGCATTTCGTTAAGCAAAGATTAAAAAGCTGTCAATTATAGTTTTTCACATTAAAATGCTATATAAAAACCCCCCACATTATATTCTTATTGAGCTACTATGATCTTTATCAAAATACAAGATGACGCTTACGTTTAAGGGGATCCCTGATATTTGCCTACTTAGTGCAAAGAAAAAGTCTAATCTTGAACACAATGTAGCATTATATGTACGGCCATTCTCTCTCTCTATGATCCCATTTTCCCCACATTTAATCTCCTGCATTCTTCCCTTTATCTTCCATTCACACACACCATCCTTTCTTCTCATTCCCCTAACTCTGAGAAAAATACAGTAAATGCATCACAAATATAAGGCCTTCCTTCCATACAGTAAGTAACTACTTTCTAAATTCTTCTTAGCATCACCTCACAATTTATCATCTGCAGCATGAAATTTTTGAATTTTAAATAGAAAATCATTCTTCATCTTTTAAAGATCTAATGGAAGAAGAACAGCTAAATTAACTCTAGATCTATTTGAAGACGAGAATGTTCTTCCAGCACATTCACAGTTAATACGACCAGCCTTTTGATTTCTGCTACATTTTTCTCCACCATGTGCTCATCCCCTAATTTTCAATACGTCAGGGAAAGCGTACGCTAAAACAGCAATGAATCATCGAGATGTTAAGTGATCTAAAAATAGCAGGTACCTAACCACAGCAAACCAGTTGCAGAGCCAGATTTTCAACCAGTGACATAGAAATGGAACCGGATAAGAGACTAACTCATGTCCTCAGCAAGAAACACTGTCCTGAAAACTGCATTGATCTCTGCCTGCTGTCCTATTTTTTTAAGAAAGAAGGCTTTTTTAAGACCAAGATGTTCTTGGTTCTTTTATCTCCCTGACTATAAACACACAAGATGGGTTCCTTCTTTTATATGTCCATCCTGTATGATATACCCAGGTAAGTGACTGACAGCAAACTTAACAGATGCCACCAAACACTGTGGCATAGAAAGACAATGGGTTAAAAAAAAGTTTTCAGTATAGCACTTCACAAATGCAAAATTTTCTATCCATCTAAAGAACTTTCTCACAAGGAACACAACCTTTGTTTGCTTCGCTCTGTTTTGTTGCCACACGACACCCTTCAGTATTTTTAGTGAAATGAAGATGTCAAGAGACTGAGCCCAGAGATCCAGATTATGTCTCCTGCCATGCAATGCAGAGCTCTAGCACTAGCTGGCACACAGGATCTGATTTTAAAATGTGGGCAGACAATTAAGGTACAAGCATTTAAAGTTCAAGCTCTTAACAATGAGACCCCATCACCTCTTGAAGTCAGTTGAGAACAGTTTATTTCCTGATGAATTGGTCATTATGAGGGCTTGAGCTGCACCTTACATTTATGAGCCTCAACCCCAAAGTGCCAAAGCCCACCATGCCTTTGCCTGTTTCCCTCTGCACCATGTCCAGGCAGCAAAATAAGCATGAGCACTACTATATTGATTTTTAATTGGCAGCCAGACACACACTTACTTAACTCCTGCAGATTTTGCTTGAAGGGCACTGCTCCAGAAGTCCTCGACGTTGCTTGGTTCAGAAAAGGCCTGCAGACACGCACTGAAGGGGATCTTGGCACGGACGAGCTCTGGTGGAGGTCTCCTTGCAGCTTCTGCTTCTCGCCTCTTCAATTCATAGGCAATTAATTCATCTGTGAAATGTACATGACACTAAAAGCTAAATGAAGATTGTTGTGGCTATGATGTCCTTTACCGGTCTTAGTTTTGCAAGTTTTAGAAATTGTTTTCGGTTTGGTTTTTGTGTGTCTGTGTGTGTGTTTCTTTTTACAAGATATTCATTAGCTAGTATGTTTGGTTCCTTTGTAAGCATTAAGAACTTTTTATATACTGGCTCACTGTCCAGGACAAGGGCAATCCAGTGCTAATGAGGATCTTTGGGGACACACACGCAAATAAACCAAGGGTAAATAAACTGTACTACAAGTGGTGTGGCACATTTCGGGGTCAAATCCAGGTTAAAGTTTTAAGTCACAAATCTCTGACATTTTTATCATATAAACTGCTACCATTCTTAGTGATATATTCCTGAGCAGTGACCCTTAATGGTGGTCCCATAGTCTGAAAATAAATCTGTCTGAAAACTTGCCAAGAATATCCAGCTAGAATCCTTCTTCCCTAAAAATATGATCAGGGTTGGTAAAACCACAAAGTGATGTGTGTTTAAAATCTTCTTTAAAGAAAACCGAAGCAAGTAACTTTCCCCTCATCAGTTCATTGGTTTGATTTGCCACATGGCCCTGAACCATTCTATCCATACAAAGACCACGTCGGGGTGAGGAACTTCATTCCCTCACGGTTGAGAGAGTCACCAGAAGGTCAGTCAATGGACCAGGTTCTTTCTTTACCTTTGTTTGTCGCTGCCTCCATGGCAACAGGTAACTGCATGATATAGTCCACCCTCTCTGCATAGCGGACCTTTCTGGACTGGCAGCATTGCGTGCGTTCTTCCACCAGGAACCGGAAAACATCACTGGGGTTTTCTGAACCTACAGGGTTCCTCTGAAAGGGAGATTAGATCCAATCATTTAAGTGATGAGCATTAAAACCACCAGAGAACCCAAAGGCAGCTGGTTGTTTTATGGCAAGCACAAAGACATCAATCTGGCACCCAGATCTGACAGCTCAGCTTGCATTTTATTGGTTTTATTGCATGCAGAACTCTCGCACCCGCAGAGAATCTCACTGAAGTCCACAGCATCTGCAAGGAGCAATATCTTTCTACACGCAGTAGCTTGCAGGGTATGTACCCAAGGAATCTGACAAGAGTCGAGCAAACAGAAGAAGGTAGGAAGGTGGCAGGTTAGAATAAAGATAGAAAACTCAGGTAAATAACACGAAGCATCCTTTCAGAATAGATATTGTTCCTACCACTCCGAGTCTGCACTGAAACACAAGCAACTTGTAGCTCATTATCCAGATGGGAATGTCATAATGTACCTCCTCTTTATTGTTCATGTTAATGTCTGTTATCAAGCAAAAACCAGAAAAATATCTTCTAACCACCCTGTAATCAGTACATGCGTTTTGAGATGTGGAACATTACGCATGCAAATGTGAATAACTTCATGTAGCCTGTAATACATGAATAATAACCCTCGATTTTTGGGAAAAATGGGAAAAAGAAGGAGGAAGGACAGAAAAGAAAGAAATGCTTTAAATCAAAACTGCATGTATTTGTGAATTAGCTTTTCAGAAAGCATTAAAAATTCACAATACTGATTCTTTTACACGCAGCATTGAGCTGGACCTCAGTGGAACTAACATTTTATACAGAAATATTCAACTAGCAAATAGTCCCTTCATTTTCAGAAGGGGAGTCCTTCCTCCCAGAATTATTCCAAAGAACTAGACACGGTAATTAGTTTGCTCCCAATGATGATATAAATTTGGAATAATAATAATAATAATTATCATAATACCCAATTCATTAATATTCTAAGATGGACTTCAATATGGTAAGCAAATGGATAGCATAAACCAAACAGCAATTTAAAGGACAGTCACATATGTTTTAAATTTTATAGCCTGCATGGTGACGCTTGACCACCCTATATCTCTTGCAGTTGTTAGAGGCAGCATTGGATCTGTGTGTGGTCATGCAAGAGTCTGAAGTGAAGGGAGAATTATAGAAACAAATGTTTCTAAACCAAAATACATTTCAATTAGTGCCATTATATACATATCCAAGGTTAAAAAGAGGATAATAAAAAACTAAGCCACTCATATAACAGCTTTGCCCTCTTTGTCTAATATAACCAGGGAAAAGAAGCAGTAATACAGATTTTCTCACCTCTACTAGATTTATAAGATGTAGAAAAAATTCCTGTGCGTCTTGTTGTCTATTCGAGGAAAATTCTGGGTGGCCTTTACTTATAAAAGCCTTAAACATTCGGGGAGATATTCCATTGTGTTGAGGCTAAGTAAGAGAAAGAGAAACCTTTTAAAGAAGGATTTTTATTAATTCCTGGACTAAGTATCCCAAAGTCACTCCACTAGATCTAACTATGGCCCATTTCTGCCACTAGAGAAAAGACAGAAGGACGGTAACACACTGCCTTTAGCCATTCAGTTACATCAATAGGAAACTACCCCAAATCAGAAAATCTCTTGCTTCCAAGAGAGTTCTGACTTTATCACCCTCTATATCACTTTAAGAAGCCTCCCCAACCATCCCAAGTTGCATCCTCGAGACCACACTAGCTATTATCCTTTTTAAATAACACTTTTGAAAGGGTCAGAATCTTTTACCTAGATTTGTCCTCATTGTCCATAAGACCAAATAATTTTCAAGACAATCCAAGCCTTTAGGATATGGCAGAGGCTGTTAAATACTCAGCCAACCTCTTTCTTTACTATAGTTGTGCTATTATACCAATATAAAAAGAGAAAAAGCCGCATGAAATGGAAGGCACACAAAACACACACTAGAAGAGCAAAATTTTATTCTTGGTTTCACCAAGGTAAGATATTCCTAGACCCACTGAAATCAGAAGCAGATTCTCAATTTTAATGCTTTTTCAATTTCTGGCAGTACACCAGCAACCACATTAGGCCAAGATGTTCTTTAAAGGCTCTCAGTATTGCTTGAACAAAGAGATGTTCTAGGGATTTCTGAATCTTGTGTTATATATCACTTCAGTGTCCTCAGCTGCCTTTCATCAAAGCTAGGACTGGGAGAGAAATGCATAAAGCAGCTCAAATTACTATATACCAGGGTTGTTTGTGTCAGAAGCAAGAATTCAGCAAGGTGGCACATTTGCCCCGAGTTTGGAATTAAGCCTTATTTCTGTCTATACACTTTTTAGTCAGCCATTTCAGCAGGGAGAAGAGCAACACGCCACGTGTGACTGTCTATAGAAGAGGATCTTGCCATCTAAACCCTTTCCATCTCAAGGACAAGAAAAATAAGAGAAGAAATAGCAAAGCTCTAAACAAAAGATCAAGCCCTAGCTGATGACCCTTCAGCCTGTTTTTAATGTTGAAGTGAGTGAAGAAAACTGCAGCCATTTCCATTAAACTCCCATGGTGAAAAATTTCAGCTCCACAGTACCATGAATATTTATAGAATACCTTGCATACTTTCCCCATCAACAGTTGCAAAACAGTTTAGCTAAATATAGACTGTGCTGGACCACTGCAGATCTCATATGAATGCTTCTACAGGCAACAACTCTCCAAAACTTTGGATGAACTCCAAAGACCCAGAAAGCCAGAGAACCTCTTTGCATGTAGGAGGGGAAAAAAAAAAAGTAAAAGAATAAAAATAAAATGAATAATTGATTTTATAGACACAAAGCAGAAGCGTTTGAAAATGCTGAAGGTCTAAAATCCTACGCAATTGTATTTATTACAAATGTCAGTACAACCCTCTGGATGACAAAATATTATCTGTGTGTACACCACTATTATCTATACCAGTATTAGCTGGGGGGGAGCCAGCAAACAAAAATAGCGTCCCCAAACCAACAAAGCATGGATTTGTTTGCCCAGAGCGGGGGAATGGAGAAAATATCTATACATTTTTTTCCTAAATACAGCTTCAATAGAAAAGGAACAAAAGCAGTAAAACCTTATCCATGCTATGAATTGCTTGATAAAGTCACCTGTTGCATGTAACTACAACTTTATTAAACTGAGCTTATGAATAACACAACTATTGTTAAATGCCAGTAGTTGCTAAGTTTTAAATTTCATTTAAAGGAAACAAGCAGGATTCATTTGTTGTTCCCAAACAATCAGTAGCTACCGTACAAAGTAATTACTTGGGAGACACAGGACTTTTGAAACTACTCCGTACCAGGTGTTCTATCTTTATCCAAAATCTCCTTGGTGTTCTGATTTCAGTAGGAGAAATTCCTATATCAATAACTGATAGATGAAGGCAGAGGAAAGTACCTGTTTCCATGGAAACTAGCACCACGCTTCTGTGACAGAAGCACGTGTGGTTTTTACCGTGTGTAAAACTACAACTTAGTATCAGATCCTTTCTCCATAAAGACAGCTCTTTTCAGGTCGTATTTCCAGTATTGTTATTAGTTGACCTTTCATTTCTAAATATCCCATCTCTACAGTCTGTGGTTTCACTCCACATTCTGCTTGGGGTCACGTTAACAGGAGAAGGGACATAAATATATTCTAGGTCCAGTTCTCCCAGTATCACTCTAAACACGATGTTTCGAGGTAGATGGCTTGAACAGTAAACCCAACCTAAAATAACAGAGTCTCCTGGGTAAGTAACATTGTCCCAATAACTAATATTTTGCTTAAGACAAAACACTCACTGTGACAAAGAAATAAAATTCTGTATTGCATAAACATGGGGGAAAAGGTTATTTCATCCTTCAGTCCGTCTTTCCTTTGTGTCCAGCATGTTATTTATCCAGTACTTTAAGGGTCCCTTCCAACCCAAACTATTCTATGATTCTATGGCTCCTCACGGCCCCTCCTTCACTTACATGAGAGCCTCCAGCACCACTCCATCTTGCATTACCTAGACCTGATTTCTCCTGACTTTCTCCTGAAATCAGGTGGAATAATGTCAGACACTTCCTGGAAACAACTCTTTAGCTCCTTATACTTTTTTCTGAAATTTAAAGAGGGTTTAGAAGTTTGCTTCCAAATACTCAGGACTCTCTAGATAAGGATTTTTTTGTTGTTCCTCAGAGAAGATAAACATAAGTTGCAAGTTCTATGAACTTTTGCACTCATCACTGGAGCTGCAGAATACTTCATTAGCTGAACCAAGGGTCGTTTTAACGCCTTGCACAAATAGCCCCTGACTAATATATTCCTGACTAGAATCCTGCACATTCCACCTTACTAAGCATCCCATGCTGGATCCACACGTGCTCTTCAACGCCCGGCACCTGTTCCCTTTTCTCAGGATATCACTTTTACCTAGTTACCAGGCTGCACAAACTCAGTCAAATACCTTGTGTTCTTCTTTCATCACCTGCTCAATAAGCTCAGATTTCATGGGTGGCTTAGAGTACTGGCCTGAAAGGAGGCCATGTCCCAGTTTAGCCCTGCAGGGAAGAAAGTGGCGGAAACAAACACGTGAGAAAAACAGAAAAGAGAAGAATTTTAGTCCGAGCAAAAAAAGAAGTTTGCTGCCTTTGACCCCCTGATGAAACACCGTTACCTGCAATTAAGTGGGCAAATCTTCCCATATCTCACTTTCAAGCCCATGCAGAACACATTCTTTTGCCCTGCCATTAAATTATTTACATTCTATTTAACTTGACCAAGGAAAACATTGAAAAGCGTCACTTACATCTGAGTGTTGAAATCTTGCGTTGGATCAAGAGGAGAGTAGTCAAATATTCGTGGGAGGTTTCCCACATACCTGGGCAACAAGAACAAAGCAGAAACACTCAAATATCCCAGCTGGAATTACTCAAGAATATCCTAACAGACCCTCAGCCCTCAGCAGTGATACATCAGCAGGCTTCCTCTGGGCTAGCAAGTCACATTCTGCATCATAGCAATGACTTAATCCATCCCTGGTGAGTGCTTCTATCACAGAAAAATAATAGTAAAGAAAATAGGAAAAGACCTTTAAGTTTTGCTTAGAAGCTTCTAGCTTTAAAGGGTATGGCAGTGTTGTTCACCTGGAACTTAAATTCTATTCCTTGATCTTGAAATAGCTGCAGGACAGTGTTGCTCAAAACCATAGAGCTGGGCTGAGAGAACCAATGTACTTTCTGCTCCCAACCAGCATCACCAAATAAACTTCAAATTCATATCAGGACCAAAACATGTAAAAAGAATGTTTCTATTGAGTTTCTTCAGAGAAACAAAGGCTATCTCCTGACAATAAACACTGAGGTATACGTTGTTCTAGACAGTTTGTTGGAAAGCGAAGCATTTAGTAGCACTCCATCTGAGCATCGCTTCCCTTGAGCACAAGAAAAACAGGCAAGGTGGGTATGGCCATGTTGAAAGAACACATCTCATTTCTGCCTGGTCCCTCTTTCATCAAAGATCTCCACTACTTTGTCGATACTAAGTGCTCTGGGGAACTCCAAGGACCAGGCTGTGGAAAACAATCTCCCTTAGTAAAGTCCTTTTTGATATTTTTCAATCGTGGAAGTAGAAAAGCTGGCACTTAATGAAGCTACAGACTGTACTCCATATGGCCAACAAAGTAAACAAACACAAGTTTTCTCCCTCTTCTTCTCCAGAAAGCAACTGCTACATGAAAACCTGGGAGGCTTTCCAAAATCTAAAAGCCTTACGTCCAGCACACACACTATTAGTGCTGTGCAATGAAAGCACACTCTGAATTTTACTGCAAACCACAGAGTGTCCTTTATGCAAAGGCTTCTCTCCTTGGAGTGATGTGTTCATTTTTCATCAGTCAGGACTATTTCGTATTCTTCTGTTGTGCTTTGGTCCTTTTACTCTCTTTAATTATTCAGTGGAAGAATATACTCACACTACCCTTTTCATGAAACGAGATATTTTTTTAAATAAGAATTTTAATTAAAAGAATGTCTCTGATAGTTTCCCCTCTTCTTAGCCAGACCTGCAGGCAAAAGGTGCATTGCTTTTCACTAGCATGGATCAATTTTAACATGTTTGTGCAAGTACAACCTGTTGCACATATGACATTGGAAGAACAGAATGATTCCTGCAGCTGTATGAAGGCACGGGCCAGCATAAAAATCCCTGTGATACTGATGACAGTGAGATAGAAATATATACCTATGTATATAAAAAGCAGAGACAGAGCAATCACGTTTACAAGGTGGCATATGACTTCCCACCACTGAGACTAAGTTCAGATTTCAAAGGCAGATTGCGTTTTGTCTTCCAACCTTTTCCAGAACAGAACAACACAACCGCTAAATCCTCTACGCAGCCACTGAACTGACTGAAAGAGACTTGTTTAGGTGAGACAAATTAAAATACCATTTTGCTTAGAAATACAAGAGATAGAGGAACACAGCAGCTCATGACGAGAACTACTTTGAAGCTACTCACGCTCGCTGGAACTCCGGGATGCTGAAAATGGCCTGCATGACAGCACTGAGGTAGCAGCTGTTTCCCAGGTTCTTCATGCCAGTGTATCCTGGGCCATACATGGGCTTGAGTTTCACACCAGCTTCCTGAATCACTTCCCATTCGGAGACTCTTGGTTTTATATCATTATCTCTTAGCCCATTCTCTGTCTGAAAGCAACAAGATATTTTTTTTAAATCTGTTTTACTTCTGCAACAATTTGGCTGCTGCTGTCATCACCACCAGCTTTGTGTTCTACACTCTGGAACAGAAGAGCCAAACCAATGGCCAAAGGGAGATAAAACCCCTGCATACCATGAAGGCTTTTGAAACTGACAATTTAACTCTTTTCTATCATTTTAGAGTTTTTATTAGTTTTCTCTCCACTTGGAAAATGAAATATACTAAACCAGTATTGGGTTTGTTCATTTTTAACAGTTTTTATGTTCAGGTTCTCAGGCAGTGATACTAGGCTACGTGCCTCAGTGAAAAAATAAGAATAAAGCCACCTGCCTTTATTCCATTCAGACTTCTTTGATGATTTAATCAGAACTGGAATCAACATCCACTAGGATACAAATTATTAAAAGGGCTTCTCTACTAATACAGACCAGTGATACATTTTTGCCCCAGTCCCTTTCTAGTCTACCACACCATAGACCACCCTGGTTTCTAGACTTGAGACGAGGTATTTTTTCATTTTGTAATGTATTTGTTAACAAGGCCTAAACTGAAATGTGTAACTTTGCATATAGAACCTTTCAACCACTTTTTTATTTATCAATTGCTTAGCTTAATTTTGCTTAAGATTTGTATCTGTTCACACATGCAATGGGCTTTCCTTCACACACTGTAATTAAATATTCTAGATATTCTTCTCCAATTGAATGAGGTTTTTCATCTTGAAGGAGAATGGTATACGACACGTGAGAAGTGAAACGTTTAAGCTAAGGACTACAAAGGAACTCTTTTGGAAGGGAATTTTTAGATTTGAGAGTAATGATTCAGTTATCTCAGACCTCAGAAAATAAAAGACAAACTGGCTGGCTCAACTGAACAAAACTAAATACTATTAGAAGAGTCTGAAGGAATCACACAAATATAAGCTACAAGTATAATTCTTCTCCCGTTTCTCTCCCACCCCCAACTAAACAAACAAGTACACAACAAACTAAGTAAACGATGGATTTCCTACCACTTGCATCTGCAGCATATCAATTCCAAAGTGTGCCAAATGTTTTGCTATATGCGGATCTAAAACCGGCTCCTCCTCATCAAAGGAATAGACATCTGCAAAAGCAGAGAGAAACAGATGAGCTGCAATATCAAATATTACCCCTTGTCTTTGTTTACCAACACTGCACTCTCAGTACAGGACCGCCTACACAAGATGCCTTATTCATATTCTCTAAGTTTAGTTAGGACCAACAGAAACACGCATAGATATCCATAGGGCTCAGTAAATATCTTAAATGTTCTCAACACAATCACCTCAACTATTCTCCTCAAAAGAAATCACATGCTCTCCCAGTATTAAAACCTAAGAATATTTATAGTGATCATAGTACTTCCCCCTGCCAAAATAAGAAATTTTTAGGCAAAACATGCCAGATTCTCAGCTATGTGGCCAGTCCATGTTTTGAACATGGCAACAAGAGATTCTGAATTTTTGTGGAGCTACTAGATACAAGCAGACACATGAAAACTGTGGGCATACAGAGCCAACTGACCACTGCCAATGGTGTTTTAATTTCTAGCACAGTTTAAGGAATCCATTTATGCCCTTTTTTCACAGACGTGCAGGGAGAACTAAGAAATTCTTTATTAGAAGTGAAGATGTGTTTATTGTATTGAACACCCCCGGATTGCACTTCGAAGATTAATCTTGTGATTAAGGAGAAAGGCTGATTCTCGCCTGAGGTGTCTTGCTTGATTGCATGGGAGATCCAGATCCCAGTTCTAGCTCTATGATAGGTCCTTGTGGCCTTCAGTAAAAAGCCCACGAACATTTTGGCAGAGCAAAGTTCAAAATGTGAAGGGAAGCAATATGATGATATTTTCATTATGAAACCAAGTTTAATAAATTCAAGAGGACAAAATGGTTGCGAGAAAAAACTCATTTTCAGTGTTTAGATCATAGAATCATCTAGGTTGGAAGGGCCCATCAATAGGTTGAAGAGTAGCCAAGAACTCAAAGACGTAATGCAACTTTTAAATTTCAGCCCTATGAAAAAATATCTCCCTCAAATCAGGGAATTGTGCTTTTGAGTCGCGATGCCAGCTGGTGATTAGCAACCAGAGCCCCTATTAACATAGGTCCTCATGACCTCTCTGGCATTTGTGTGACTGGCTGCCCATCTGCTGGAATTCCACCATGTGGTAGCAAGCACGCCCAGAAAACACGACTGTTCATCCACATGCACGAGATCCCAACACTCCCATAGTCTTCTGATGAGGTCACAGCCCAGCCAAAAGATCCCGTAAAGTTCAAATTCCTATTGGAGTGAGATTACACATCAACTAATCTTGGGTGACTGCCTTCACTGTGGAAGCTTTGATTTTGGTTTTCTCAGCTCCAGTAATTGAAGAAAGAGCACTTACTCTGTCCCAGAGCAGCAGACATGGAACACAAGACAAATTAATCTTTTGCACAAGCCCAGCTCACGTCATACATTTTAGTTCTTTCTGCTTTGCAGCCAACTTAAATTCATGGGAGAGAGACAGGAGTCACTTATTTCAAAAAAATCAAAGAGCAGCAAATGAAAGAAAGAAGATGAGAGCCCCCAAATCCAGGTGTGTAGTGCTGTCATATGGACTCTGGTAGATAAGGGATGTCGACAAGTCAGCAAATGTGACACACAGAAGCTGGTATCATTAGAGTGAGAAGGGGGGGAAGGGAGGAATAAAAGGAAAAAAACCCAAGAAAAATCCGAGGCAGACAAGACAGAATATTACTAAACAAAGAGAGGCAGCAGGTAGCACAGGCTGCTGAGGAGCACTCAACCTATTGAAGCAAGCACCTTTGCTGACTCTTGTGCATCCTGTCCGAGAGTGGAAGACAGAAGTTTGGTTCAATTTCTGCCCCGATCCCAGATCTGTTTGTTGAAAGAATGCTACAAAATGGGGCTAATGCCCCAGAAATCTTTCATAATGTATACAACACAGGTTTCTCACAGGAAGACAAGGAGCTCTCCTCTGCTCCCTCTGTGTAGGTAGTGTAAGTATAAGTGGAATTCTGGCACCACCTCTTTCTCCTTCTTACTGGTGGGAAAAAGGGATAAGCAATCAGCAAACCAAATAAACGTCACCCAGAAGAACAAAGGCCTTTGAGGAACAGCTGGTGCCCCTCATTCAGAGGGAAGGATGACAGTCTGTCCTTTGTCATCCCAAAGGCCACCTAAGAGAGATAGCAGCTGATTGGTGGGAGGCAGGACAGCAGCCATAAGGAAACA
Source organism: Xenus cinereus (assembly GCA_025774025.1). Taxonomy (NCBI): domain Eukaryota; kingdom Metazoa; phylum Chordata; class Aves; order Charadriiformes; family Scolopacidae; genus Xenus; species Xenus cinereus. The sequence goes on from JAOXJK010000051.1 coordinate 2,048,289, forward strand.
AGTACAGCTGCTAAAGATGACAAAGGAAAGAAAAAAAAATTGAAAAAACACACTAAAGAATATTCTGGTTATTTTTTTGATGCATTTGAAACCTATAGCTGGGAAAATCCTAAGAAACTTCAATAATTGAGAGCCTCGGATAGAAATCATCCACGACCAGGCTCATGCAAGGAAACAATATTCCATCTGGCAAAGAAAAGAATGAATTTTGCTCAGGGTTTGTGTGGCACAGGTGGTTGAATCTGACTACAGTCTCCTTTCCCTGACACTGAATAGGACTTAAAGATGAAAAGCTCTCAACTGATGTGTGTTAAAGAAAGGGGCTGCTCTAAACAGCTATTTTTCATCCATGTGGTCATAAGCAATAAAACCAAAAATATAATGATGCTATGTGTTCTTCTGGCTTTTATTTCTTTGTACAGCTGCAGCCAAAGATCTCTTTGCTTATGACTTTTTCAGCTTCTCGTGTTTTTACTCCATCTAATCCTCACACACCATAATCCTCTCCACAGCAACACTGCAGAACGTCACACTCAGAGAATATGCAAACAAGGATACAGCTACAGCTTTTTTCCCCTCTCAAGATCATCAAGCATTTTACAAACGAGGATCACAGCAGCCCCATGAAGATAAGCATTCATTAGACTGAACAAAATGTTACCAACACAGTAAGGAAAAATAGCACGGTTTCCAGAATGATAAAAAAACCACACATGCTGATAAGAACAGACTTTTCTGACTTTAAAAATCGTTCTTGTATCTACATTACATAAGATTGAACCACTTGCCCTACAGAGGTAGCAGAACTGAAAAATACCACTGTATTCTGCTGTTTCAAAATAATACCATTCTTCTATTATAAATCTACTACTATAAAAACTCAAAAAACTATTTACACCAAATATAAAACAGGAGAAGAAGAGCAGATAAAAAAGGCAAGGTGTTTCTCCAAACGGTGTGTGTGTCCTTCCCCCAGCCCCAATCAAGATTTGCAGACTCACAGGGTTTTCTTTCCACATCAGTTTCTCAAACATTTGCACTAGAAACACAAATCCATTTGGTGATAGATAAACACTGTTGGTTTGATGCACAAAAGATGGCCCGTCTCAGGGCCTGCCAGGTGGCTGACCTGCTCCATCAGGAGTGATGGTTCCCAGCTTCACTGCCAGGGGATAACCCGTCTCCTTGTAGTGCTCCACTGCGTGCCCGTTCCCCCCACTGCCGTCGAAGAACCACTTTCCACACAGCACTGAACCATCAGTCAGGTTTAGCCACAGATTCTCCCGCAGGTCACATTTTGAGCATTTCCAACCGCTGCAAGAGAAAACAGGAAGAAAGAACAGAAATAAGTAAGGCAGGACCAGTCCTGTATTTCCAGTTATGGTAGGTCAAAGCAAACACACATACCCAGCCCAGAGTCATGCAAGAGTCTTGGTGGCTGAGTTGCTGGCTTTAGTTCTGTTACTCGATTATATCAGAGAGCCTACAATGAACAAACCTTGTTACCCTCACCTGGGGGGAATCCTAACACCATTGTCTAACTGTACAAGCGTTTTGGCGTGTTTAGATGCCTGTAGCTCTTCTTCCCAGGAGTCGGGGTCCTGCTTCCTGTAGGGTGACTTTGCGCTGAGGAGCGCATCACAAGCTATCGTCACCTGGAAGACAAATGAATGTCAATCAAAACCTAACAGGATTCAGTGACTGGACAGAACTTGGCATTCAGCCCATTGCTAACAACGTACAGAACTGGATATCAGTAAGACTATTTATATACTTAAATATGCATGTAATCTTCCAGACTGCGGTTGTTATTATTTTAGCAGGGAAGTCAGCACAACATGTACTATGTGAGCTTCCCTGGGACAAGCTGGCATCATAATAAGGGAAGGAATACAGGAGGTAAAAGGAAATCCAAGAAACAAAGACAAAGCAGACTTTTAAATAGGACTGAATGTCTATTACAGCTAGAAAGATCTTTAGTTAATAAAGATCTTTATGTAAAAATAAGATCATGCATAAGAAAACAGAGCACTATCTTGATAAAAACTGAAGCAGGAGACAATTCCTGTCACTACTTGCACACACTCACTGACCAGTGCTGGTAACTCTTCTATATTGGGTAATGGGATTTCGTAGTGATCAGGAAATATAACGAGTTTTGCTTCATCTTCATATTCAAAGTCATCACTGTTGAGATCACTGTTTGTCTCTAGATCTGGAAAACAAGACGGGGAATGTTAGGAGTCTGTCCCGAGACCGAGGTTCCTAAATTGTGGCAGGGGTAGCACTCTGAAGCGTTGCTTGCCTGGCATCAGCCTGCAAGTTGACACTGTTGGTAGTTCCTTCTGCCTAGAAATGTTTGTGAAATCCTGATCTAAACTGAAATCTGCAAGAGGATGTTCTGAAGCCCAACATTTCCATCTTAATCTCATCCCTACTCACAGATCATTTGGCCCCTCTCCAAGTGATGCACTGTTGCAGACATCACATTCTGGGAAGCGGCCAACAAAATTCTGCTCATTTTGGACAAAATCAGGATGTGAAATTGCTGTGCCTCTCACCCAGGATCCTGAAACGCTATACAATGTGGAGACCACATCATATTACCCATGCCCAAATTGCAGAGCAGGAATGATGCACCTCTGCTTCAGTCCCCCGTATTTTCCACATCACAGACCTGGCTGAAACACACCATGGCTCCCATCCATCTCAAACCTGTGGCCCTTCCTCCCATGAAGATGTCCATGGCTTGAAGTATTTCTGCAGCTCATCCATAGTCTCAAATAGCTACAGCAAGTACAGCTGTACCAGCATTATCCCTCTCTTGCTAACTCCACTCTGTAACCAGTGCAACTATCTGTTTAAAAAGCACTTACTAACTTTCATTTGAAGATAAAGCCTTCCATAGCGTTTGTCTACACTCTTATTTCATTGTAAGTATGACTTTTTTTATTAAATATAAGCCTTGATCAAGCAATATCAGCTAAAGTGCTTGTCCAGAAATAAGCAGACTCAGAGAGAAGCCAGGAGTGTATACAAGTAACTAACAGGCTATTGTTTTTATCTCTAGCTTCATCAAAAACATAATTATCCTATAGTGACAAGACCGAGTTAAAATCTTGCTTGATTCTTCCCAAGACAACTGAAAAAGTTAAGACCAAACGTGTGTGTTTTGTCAGACATTTCACAAGATTCAGCTGCAAGAACAGTCTGGGCAAGGATGGGATATTCTGGATCCTTCTCCCATCTGGAGATGCTGGATCTACTGTATTCTGATGTACCAGACAGTCACCGACAGTATACGGTTCAACCAAGAAAGAAGATGTATTAGCAGCAGCTAAAATAAGTTTTCCCTCCAAGTAAATGCATATGCAGCAACCGCACCCCGGGAACGCCTGAAATCTCCAATGTGTATTTGGGACAGAGGTGAGGATGACAGAGGCCAGATTCAGAAACCTAAGCTCTCTATTTACCCAGCCTCAACATCCTAAGTGCTAAAACAAGTATCCAAAGATAATTTAACTTGACCTGGAAAGACCACCTTTTGAAAGGAACATAATCCTGTCTCCCTTCAATTCCTGGCTCACCTGCTGCACCGGCCAGTCCTGAGGGGTGACAACACCCGCTGCCACTGACTTCCAGCAGCATCACCTCTTTCTCAGCAGCAACCAAGAAAAGCCCCTTCTCATCAGCTGAATATAGACACAAAAGCAAGAACTTATTCTGAAAGAATGACATTTATAAAGAAAATATTATTTCCTTACTAATTCCCTGAATCATGTTATTTTCGTGACGACCCCTTCCTTTTTTTGCAGCATAATAGAGATAACCAGCGACTTCACTTTACTCTGGTCTTCTTTCCCAGTTTTTATTACAATCCTGTGTTTTGATAAAGGAGTGAATCTCAACAGATGCAGTCTGCAGCAGTAAACTCTTTCTTTCTTTGGAGCAAAGAAGCTGAGTATCTCCAAGCTGATGCTACATACAGCAACGCATCACAGAGAATTTTCACGTAAAGCCCAGAAAGTTTGATGGTGGCTGGCACAGCAAACCCCAAAGCACTGCCCATCTCCTAAATATTCGGAGATTTCCTTGGAGAGGATGACAACTCGGCGTGTGTTCAGACAGGTTTAAAGGCAGCAAACGCCTCTTCCAGGGCCTGCAGTCACACACGTCGCTCTGCCACCAGAGGGAACCTGAGGACAGCTCACATCAGACGCTGTTCTCTGTAGGTACTTGTAAAACCTGCTGGTATTTTAATTTCCTTACGATATTGACATTAAATTTATAGCATTTATAACCCACGATACAGAAACACAATGATACGGTTGCCTGGGTTCAAAATTCAGACACACATTTCAGCTCATCTCAAGCCAAATGACATCAGTCAGACAGTAGGGACTTCACTGCTACTGACCTGACCTGCAGTTGAACTAGTGATCCAGGGCTGAAAGACGGAATATCCCATTAGCAATCATCTGCTGCCACCTAAGGGCTTCACACACTGAGGAGCATCAAACTTCTGTGTGCGATGGGTAGGGAAGAAAAGTTCCTTTTTACCTTCTCAGACTTCATGCCATTCACGTTACCAGAAAAGCAGAAAACGATGTCCCGTCAGCAGGGCATTTTGGGTGTCTGACACGCCGATACGGCAGCATCACGCTTCTTATTTAAAGACAGATGCACACAGATTCATAACAGTTCCAGGAAAAAAAAAAAACCCACGAGGATTTAACTAGCAATTCCACTTTTGAAGGTGACCGTGTAAAGCTTGTACACTTCCACTCCACGCGCCTACTCCCTCTAAATAGGAATTAATGGAATTAATGGAATTTTTAGCAATTATCACTCTGAAGGCAGTTTCTTGGGGTTCAGATCCAGTATGTAAGACCAGAAAGGACTTCTAAGGTGACTGACTGAAATCCCTTGATACAGCAGATGACCATATAAACTAATCCCTTTTGTTGGCTGTCAGACAGACCCCTTAACGATGTCCAGTTGAAAACCCCCAAATAACTACTGATGTTTTTATATTTTTGGCTGGTATGTGCCGAGAGTCAGAATTTCTAGGTTCAGTAAGAAGTTCTACCCACATCATATTTTCTGTGCCTGTGCAAGGGCCAACATGGCTAAGAAAGCCATGAACTTAGATATAATAAAAACAGACAACTATTACTTTTGAAAGCAATGGAGCCCACACTAAATGAGGGCAGAGGTAGCCATGGGGCATCAGGTTCAGTCCGCAGGCAACTTCAAACTTAGATTTTAAAACCAATGTAGAATTTGAGAGAGGAACAAGAGTAACTAGAGGAACGAGAAGCAGGGGGAAATCTACTTGCAAATGGAGCATATTTGATTAAAAATTACTGTAACACTAAACGCACTGAAGAATATGAACTTTTAAGCACTATACTTTCTACAAAGCTGTTTCTTGTATGAGGATGTTCATCTAATATGCACCGTGAGTAGAAGAATCTCTGGGCAAAAAAAGGGTTTACTCAGTTCTAAGACTGAGCCACAAGACAACCAACTAGTCTGTAATCTTTTTTAAAGAGCTGACAGCTTGACGGTGAATGTCCACATGACGTTGTTCCCCTTCTAGTGGGCTAACAGCTTTTCGGAGCCGTCTCAGAGCCCCAATTAAACACTGTGGTCACTAAAACAAAGTGTCTGTAGGTCATAAGTGTTGTGCTGGGAGGCCAAGACGACGGGGAAAGCAAAATAGCACACACCTTAAAACACAGGCTCAACTGACATTGTTATTTCGGGCAAGCGATCAGTAGAGTGAATTTACTCCAGCTCACAGGCATCGCATTAGCGACGGTGAGAAACGCGTTGCTGCTGAGCTAACTGAAAACAGCAGCTGGAAGTGGAAGACAGAGTACTGTAAACCAACCCGCAGGAGGGGAAGAAAAGGAGTGGACGTGCCCCGATCAGATTTAGACAAGTTACCAACTGACCGCACTAATAATAGTGGCATAAGGAGACTCCAGGCAGGACCCCCAAACAGGATTTCCTGTGCACATGGATGCGTCTGTGTGCGTATGAGAGGGAATACAAACATGAAAATTGAATGAGGATGTTGATAGCGAGCTTACAATTAATTTTGAAACCCTAGAAAGATGCCTTAGGAATCTGGGCTTGATCCTGCTCTCACTGAAAGCAATGGACAAATTTGTATTGACTTGGAAGTGGAGGACTGAGCCTTTAAATCAAATCACTTCTTCCTGAAGCCTCTAAATAATAGTGAGTCGCAGCAGCAGCGCTTTGCAAACTATAAGTGGTTCAGTTCATTTGTCTTCAGGCACATCTGAAACACTGACCTCATCAGAGGAACTATACAAAAGAAGAAATTAAAAATAATTTAAGAAGATTCACTTTAGAGTCGTAAGCTTCTCCTTTGTGGCAAAAGGAAAAGCAAAATTTTCTACTAGGATCATTTGGATCATTCACTACTTGTAAAATAACATTCAAATTCCTTGCTACATCTCCAAATCATTAATATGCTGGTCTTGTTGCTAGATACAGACTTCACCCCTTGGATTTCTGGCACAGTCATGTGTTAAACAAGCAAAGCTAAACCACCAAAGTTCAAATCCTTAACTATTTTACTAGCAGCATTAGCCTTTGTTAATCTAGCCCAATTTCCATAGTTATGCCTAAACCAGCAAACTATTAAGATTCTTAGTGTAAGGTATCTGCTCACTCAACCTTAGATGGCAAAGCTGGAAAGGAACAGGTTCAACTCATGGTATAACCAGTTCCACTGCTACTTTGGGGGGGTATGCCCAACTTTACCGGGCTAAAATTTAAATATATTGTCAGAAAATGCTCAAATCCGCTTAAATCACAACTTTGCACTCACAGATAGATACTCTATATGCTTACTTACATAAATATAAACTTAAACCACTTGTGATAAAAGTCCTCTTCGGAAGCTTACCAAACAAAAACATCCTTACTGAAAACAGAGTGTGCTACTGGCTGCTGTGAAATCCAGGGGAGCTAAGTGGGGCTGTGACCTATCCCGTACAGCCACTCTTATGAGTGGTCTTCACCTTTGGAAATGGTAGCTGTAAGAGCATTCACAGCTCTAGGCAGGCAGGTGCCATCCAGGAAAACCCCAACAAGTTTACATGTTTGCCCAGTGGAAGTTTTCTCTTATTTCCGAGTCCTTCTCCGAGACCAGCTGTGTGTCACGGATACTGCTCCTCACTGACACTCTTCTCACCAGCAATTACCATCCCCACAGATCTGCTGACAGAGCTGTTCATTTGAGTACTCCAAAGCACTTAATTGACGGGCTAAGTTAGCCCTGACTTTGCTCAAAACAGAGCTCACAGGACTTGCTGCACTGGCAGATACTGCCGTGGTAACTGATCTGGAAGGGGACATCTGTTTTGTGACGGCCACTCTGCCGGCTCTGTTTAGCCTGGAGTCCAGGCTCTGGCATGGACCAACAGATGCCCAGGAAGAGGGTACCAGAACAAGGCAAAACTGCAGTGATTCCTCCCTCAGTGTGTACTTTCACACTTCCAGATATCTCTCTGGGGTTTTTTTGTTTGCTGGGGCGGGGTGAGTGGATGGGTGTTTGTCTGGTTGATTTTGGAGAGAGACATTTTGGTGATACTGCACCCAGCTGCGGTTTCTTTGTTCAAGAGAGAGGTTGACTTCTTATTTATAAAGCAAAATAATAGAGAACAGAATATAAAATGTTTCTCTACTCCTGATGTTCCACCTGAGTCTTTCACTGCCGCTGACAACTAAGCTGACATTTTCAGGGAACCATTCACACCGTTGCCCTTGCAGCAAAACCTTTCTGAACAGAAATAGTTCATTCAGATCCCATCACTGTGCACACAGAGTTAAAGCACTTTTTGTCTTCGAATTTTTCAACATTCACTTCATCTATTGTTTAGTTACTCAGTAAGACATTAAAAATCACTTCTAGATTTAATCTCTTAGATGATTTTAAATCACGCAGCAAAATCTATTTCCTCATTTTTCAGTCCCTTTCCAGACCATTTACAAATTGTATTAATTCTTCATAATTAGAACATTATGAAGGACTCTGCTGGTAACTCCCGGGAGTAACAGGTCCGGGGGGACTCTGCTGGTAACTCTTCAGTAAGAACTAGGCCTCCAATCCCTTTAATACAAGGATCTTCCCTCTTATTCTACCACCCCTTTCAACCAGGACCTTGTAAGGAAAATGACAGCAGATCCTGTTAATGGAACTGCTCTTATTCACATAGTCACTGAACACAGAGGGAGGCTACAACACACAGTCCCAGAGTATTCTGGCAGACCCAGAACCATTACTTCACTTTGGAAAATCCAGAAAGGTTCTTCTCTGTTCTGTCATCTTTATATGCCTTTCTAGCAGTTCTGATTAAGTTTTTTCTTCCAGATGGGCTAATACGAAAATTAAATTTAGGATGATACTTTTCCTGGTCCCATCACATCTTTTTTTTTTTTTTTCCAAAACTGATATCGCATTTATCACATTGTGGCTGATTTAAACAAGAGGTTGCACACTGAAGACAACAGCACAGCTGTTTCTTATCTGAGAGCCTTGTGAAGTCACAGGGAGCTACCACCTTGTCCCCTCAGTTAATTTCTTTCCATTTTCCAGGCCAGATCTGGAACTTCTTTGTGTGATAGCCACACATGTTGGCAAGCACGAAGTACCTTCAAGCTTGCCAGCCTAGATAACAATGCAGTGAGGATATTACTCCATGCATTAAGATGCTCTAACTATCACCCCAAATCCCCTGAAAGCTCACACAGCCTGAGCTGAAGTGACCATAACCACACTGCCCAGCAACATCTAAACAATCGGGATTAAAGGCAGTTCACACATTTCACTGCACTGTGTTATTATGCTTCTTGATTACAAAGAACACTCACAGCCTTCTCCAAAAGAAGAAAAAAACGAGTCCAAAATCTAATCCACATGCACACACACTTTGCTATGGATGTCGTAATGTTTAGGGATAGATAAAGCTTCCAGCTGACTGCCCCAACCAGTCTGTGTTTCTAGTGCATTTGCTGGATAGTGGCAGTCCTAGAAAGTAATCAGTGAGCATCCAAAAGATGTTTTCCTAATACTAAGCAGATTTCAAAAAGGTTTAGTATCTTTAATAGCTTTACATCAAAGAGGATTATAAGAAGCAATGTAACAAATGCCCAAACTGGATTGACTTTGTACACAAAGCTTAAATCTCTGGGCCTTTGGGGAATTACTCAAAGACACCTAGAAACACAGCGATGATGGAGTCACCCACTGATCATTGTCTACGCCGGTGTGGCAGGGTAAGCCCGCAATGGCAGGCTGCTGGTAACAGCCCGTTTGGTGCAGATCTCTACCGTAGCTGCCCAAGGTCACAATGAGAAAGACAGAACTAAAAGAACCTGTTAAGAAGTCCGGCAGCTCCAAACCAATGAGGAAGATGTTGGATGAAGAGATGAGACGCCAAATTCTGCTAACCATCTCTGCTGCTGTCTCATGCAAAATTACGGAATCGGCTGACACCTCTGTGCTTTCATTTCCTCAGCTATGAATAACGACAGGAATAATTCTTTGTTCTTTAAGCACGGCCAAAAAAAAGAGTAAGATCTGCTGAGACAAAGAAGTGGATACAAAGCATTTGGATGCTTGGAAGTTCTATCTCAAGGATCAGAGCAGAGAGTTGACACCATTTTAGTCCCAACCAGCAGGGGCTGCAAAGAGGATTGCAGTAGAACAACAGACCAGATGAGATGTATTTTCAAAAGTGCATTACATTTCAGAAGTGCTGAGTTAAATGGTGATAGTTCCGTGTGCTAAATCCACCACAGTGAAACTGCACTGCCCTTCAGAAGCTCCCTGGGACCAGGACACTTGGAACTGCCTCACCAGATCTACTCTGTGGGAACAAAATGCTCATGTGCAAGGATGGAATTTGAGGACTCCAGCACTGCACATGAGAGACGCTCTGCAGCGTACACTGTGTGCTGACATACCACAACGACAGGAGCCTCAGAGCGCAGCAGGACATCAGCAAGAATAAAATCTGACTGCGCTTTTGTACTTCTTGTTTACACTCACATTTCTAACACTGTACAACCATCCCTGCATTGCAGCCACCTTTGTTTCTGAACCAATTATTTCACAAGTATCCAGTGACAAACATTATTTTCAATATAAACTGACAGTAAATGGCATTTAGCCCAGCATCAGTGACTTAAGAGTCACTGAGTTTCTTTATGACCCATTTTAAGACTTTTTTTTCTCTCTGAGCCCTCCTTGCAAAACTTACTCCACACATTAAAACCAACAATTTAATCGATCACAATCTGCAAAGGCCTCTTAGAGACACATTCCACAGATCAAAGCAATTCCAAAGGGAGGCCATGCTATTGTTTCCTTTTAACCATAAGAGCTGGCAATTGTAAAGAAAACATTTAACCTCTTCATTACCAGAAGAAAAATTCACTATTTGCTATTAATACAGAGAGAATAAATAATAGATGAATCAGAGAAATATCACAAGTGGTGGGAGGAGGGAGGATATAGGCTTTGCATCATGTTCCCCTCATCCATATTTATGAGGCCCTCAGGTTTTCTGGATAATCTGAATCAAGGGATATTGGATGGAATGGACGTGGTAAGAAAACTGCTTTCCATGAAGCAAGGGGATATAACTGTGGACGTAACAGAGTAAGAATTGGTAAGAGACACTCATGACGTATGTTCTGTTGCATTCATTACAGAAGAGACCACAACATCACTTAAGAACATTTACCTGCGTAACAACTTTGAAATTCTAACAACCCTTTCTATGACCAGAGGCTGAGCAGAACAGAGCCACACCAAGGCCCTGTTACATCTAAACATTAAGTATAAACATTTTAATAAAAGGGTGCTTTGTGGAAATCACAACGATAAAGAAGGGACAGAATTAGTCAAAAAATGCCTATCAAATCCTAGGCTGTTTGAGAACAGTTGAGGGCCTACTTTAGATTAAAATGTTTCAAGTATACATACGCGTATCTCTCAATATACACCAAAATTGCTAAGAATTACTTATTTGTCTGGACCGACTTTAAAAACTAGAACTACATGTTTAAAAAAAAAAAATAATAACACAAATAAAACCCAGAAGGAGCCCCAAAGGCAGACACAATGGTGGACAGAACCCAAGTACACATGCAGACAGGGTCAGAAAAGGACTCTGTGAAAGCAGCTGTTCACAATACCTAAAAATAGCTTAGCATTCCTCCTTTTGGGTAAAGCTCCACCAGATGCCCCTGGTACCTTCTGGAAAGAAAGAAAGAAACAATTAAAAATCCATCAAGTGAGACAACAGTAAATCAGCAATAACCCCATAGAATCACCATTTCTGACACACACCTATCTGTTCATGGGCCTTCTATTAAATCACAGTCCTTGCTGAGCAAGAATGTAATGTGAGAATTCACCTCCGACGATGGGGCTCAGCTCATCACTGCTTACGACCTTCATGGAGTGAGAAAGCCACCACCTGAATCCTTCAAACTTTGTTGTTAGCAATTAAGCAGGGTATGTCTTGTGGTCACCGTGAGTGACTGCTGTTCTGTCAACAAAACAGGGACATCTAGCATCGGTCAGACCTCTCACCACTAGATGCCCTACAGTATTTCTTCATGACTAAAGCTGAATTAGAGAGGGGAAGGAATCAGCATAAAAGATTCAATCCTTCATAACTAATTCCAGTATGACCACTTTGCTGTGATCTGTTAGTTCAGCTAATTTTCTTATCTCCTGAAAAAAAATGCACTTTCCATCAGGATCCATGCCTGCTTCCATAAAGATCAATCCAGATTACCAACATGCTTTCTAAATACTAGAAAGTGTGGGGGAAACCTGATAACAACCAAGCAACTGTTTAGGGGGGATTTTATTTTATTTTTCAATTTAAGCTCCACAGCAGAGAATAACAACTTCCAAGTGACATTCAGTTTAAAACTCTACTTTTCCAGTTCAAAATACCCCACACTACTAGCGAAAACTCTAGTAGCTGAGGAAATGTAAACATCAACACGCTTCTTAAACTGTTTATTAACAGGCACCATTAAATCAAATCAAATTAAATCAAATAAGCCTCTGCGGCTATAATGCCAACGTGTATGATGTTAGTGTAACTGGTGAGGTTGTTAGGCACCTTTTCTTTAATAATAATATTGGGATACAACAGGTGGAGAGAAACCAGCCAAGAACCTGTCAGCCCAGGGAAAGATCATGTTTGCCTCTGCTCCTTGGTAAATGAAAGGGTCACATATTTTGGGTGGTTCCCTTCACCATGTAAATAAAGCTCTGGCCAAAGCAGACTGCTTGAATCATCACGGAGGTCTTATACATCATAGGAAAGTTTTCCATTCTTAGAAAGAGCAGATGCCAACACTCCTTGGCTGCACTTAAGAACAGAACTTATTATCCATATATATGAGCTATAGGGAAAGCCAGAGTTGCAAGTCCAGCATTTAAAAAAAAATAAATTCCTCAAATGAAATGAAAATAACAAGCAGAACACTTTTTTTCCCTTAATACTACTGGAATTTAACAAGTGGAAAGGAAGTGGCCAAGAATAAAATCTATTTTTAAAAAAATCAGTAAAGATACAACGTAACTCAATTACAAATATATTATGAATAAATTGCACATAGTCCAAGGATTATAGCTTCAGAACTTTTTTAAATAAAAATGTTGTTTCCAATACTAGGAAACTCCAATTCTGATGTCACCATGTGGGATATTGTGAAAGTCATTAAGATTAAATATTTCAAAGAGGAAGAATTCACACGGAGTGTTTATTACTGTCAGCCTGATATTAAAGATTTCAGCTTGATTTTCCTATCTGCTAAATCCATCTGAACTGCAATTGCAGATGCTCAATAATCCCAGGAAACCCAGAACCTGACAGGTTTTTTACCTTGTTTCTCCACCAGTCAGAAATCACTGAAAATGTTTCCCATCCACAAAGCAGTTTTGGTTTCTAACAGATATGACACCCAGCAAATGGGACTCTACACAATGCATCACCAGTGGCATTAAATTCCGTTTGTGATGCTTCTTGTACGAGGTGTCAGTGTAGCCAGTTCTGCGCTCTCTTTAACTGCACCATTGCCACATTTTTTCTAACACAGCACCATTACTGAACAATATCCAGAAATCCGTCACTGCAGGACACTTCGTGTTTCTCTGCCCAGTATTTTCACCAGGGCCAAGGTATCACTGTAGCACCAAAGCTCTGCCCAGGCTGAACACTACCCAGGCAGTTGTATGCGAGTCATACACTACTAGAAGGTGGCTGATTTAAAAATTCTGAAGAGTGAAATTCTGGGGAAAAGAAAAAAAAAAATTTTCTTCATTAGGTTGAAGATCTGACCTGTATTTTCGAATTGAATTGTGACAAGACACACGACGTATTTATTCCAAACGCCATCGGAAGCAAACAGGGATTTTGCAGCAATGCAGTGCATTCTGCAAGGATGATGCCAAGGGAACCACAGGCAAGAATAGCAACCTTACTAAAAGAATCTTAAGATAGCATGTCCGATGCCTTTGGCTTTACTGTATCCCACCCCATCAAAAGCTTGGCTTAAAAAACCAAAACCACAATGCAGTGTGTGCCAGACACTTCATAAAACTGTTCCAGTGAAGGCCGATGTTTCTCATGGCTCTAAGGAAACCATGGAGAGCACGTAAGAAGCCAACAGTCATGGTAAACAAAATCCACAGCTCATGTATGAGGAATCCTATCTATGAGCCACGTTAGACGACACAATCTTCACCTGTACTGTAGAGACTAACACCGTTTCCTGCCACATCACCCCATGCACCAGTGCGTCACCACCTTCCAGTGGAGATCCCAGGCCCCTCTGCTACCTCATGATCCACAAGAAGAAAAATCGGAACCACTGAACTAGTTCAAGTGAAGGGGTATGCAACACCAAGCAACAGGCAATATATTTGTTTCTCCCCTTTGGAGTTCTTCAGCCTAATCTTTATCCAGGAAAGGAATTTTTGAGGCCTCATTTTAACACCGGTTTACTTTAATATTGAAAATTCCCAGGTCACATGCTGGAAGAAAGTTATATACAAGGAAAGCTGACAGGATTTCTGCCCACGGGTCTCTGGTCCTAAATATCATCTTTCGGGAGTGTTAAATTCACTCAGAAGAGCTGTTGCTAAAACTAGACTCAGGTCTCCAAAACCTCAGTTACTGCATGAAGGAAAATGTTACTATCAGCCTTACAAGGATGGACAATTGTAAAGTATAACAAACATCACTAACAATCTCAGCCTGGGAAACATGCAACCCACCTCACTATAATTCGATAAAAAATGAATAGTCATCTACTGGAAATAAAATGAGTGGCCAGGACACTTCACATAACTTGGGGCCTTCATCACCCAGGGGAAACATTGCTGCAGAATGAGAAACGTGAAGTATTCTCTCCGGCTCCAAGCAGCTATTTTAGGCCCTCTAACTTGCCAAAAGAGACAGAGCTTACAGGAGAGTGAGCTATAAGCAAACCTGGCACCTTCCCTACAGTTCAGGTCAGAATTAATTAACAGCCCTTTAAAGATGCCAGAGAAACCACATGCACGTAACATGCAGACGATATGCATGTGATACACAAAAGCATGTCGTGAAAAAGGTCAGTTAAAATCAGGCAACAAGCTGCCTTTAAAATCTGACTCTTTAGGGCTTTTGATTAATCTCAGAACTGAAGCTATAGGACTGCTTGGGATCCAAGCACCTGAATTTGATATCCAGCCCCAAATCTTAACATGTTAATTTCTGTAATTCAGGGTTCGCTCTATGTCTGGAACGTGTTACCAAAATGAGCACAAGAGACCCAAGAACTGCTGGGGTTGTTAGTTGGAAAGCCACAAATCTCACCTCTATCACATGTCGTTTCAGATGCAAATATACACACTGTCCTGTTTTCCGGTAATGCCTTTCAACGTGTTCCCTTCCAAATCCCAGAAATGTGTTCATGCACACATAGAGACCTCCTTCTGAATCCTAAAAGGAAGGACACAAATAGTTACAGACAGAAGGAACTGAACAGGACAGAAAGGATGCAGCAAGCAGGAAAAAAAACCCCAAAGAATTGCACCTTTCAGATTTGTAGGTGCAGAAATTTGTAAAGCATAGAAATAATGAAGTACAGACATTTGTTTGAAATAGAACTTTTTTTGGCCATTTGATTGCAAGAACAACATTTCAAATCAGAAGCATGGCAGAGCTGATGGCCAGGGATTGATTCAGCCACAACTTCTACTATTGATCACAATCTTGTCCAAGAAAAACAGATCTCAAGTGATCTTACAGCTCTTAGAACTGGCTAAGAAAATTGGCAAGTGTTTTGTGAACATTCTTCAGTATCGACCAGGGATTCTCTCTATTCATGCAGTAAGAATGCTTGGAGACAAGGGCACTATAAAGTAAATACAAAGATGTATATTCCTGGTACCGATCACAACTGCTGACATTTCAGTAGCATAACCTGGCAGGAGTCCCATCGCTTTTTGCCCAAAAGCTGGGTGTTGATGCTGGTTCCCTTCAGGGCCTTGTTCCATTCTAACACCGCTCCCAGACCTCTCCTCCATCATTCAGACTGGCAGGAGGACTCTCAGTCATCTGGTTCATTGGTGCTGGATCAATTTTTTAAGCCCTCTCTAGCGTGTGTTGTTTTAAGTAGGTGGTGCATAACGAAGATTGAGCACTGTGACCTTCCTTCCATTGTGAACTATCCATTGCTATTGGACAGTACAGAACATCTCATGTTAAGATTCCACAAACAACATGAACTAAACTCATCTATAGGCACCTTAGAAGGAAATAAAAAACCCATTATCTCCAGAAACAAGTCACGTTAGGCACATACATGAGTATAATCATGTAATGAGAATTGTTACAGGCATTGCTTTGACAGGATACCACCTGAGAGTGCCACACCTGGAACATATTCAATATGGTAAAACAAGAAGTCCTCTCCTGCCTGGGCCACCTCTCTTCAAGGCTCTGCCAGGCAGGAACCTCTGATCTCCCCCAGGATCCCCTCTCAGAGACAGCACAAGGTGGCCATCCTGCCGTGCCGGCCGTGAGTTAGGTCCTCTCCAGTCCCGAGGACTGGAACAAGTAGCGGAGGGCGAGTGTGACAGAGACCACAGCTGATCTCCAATACTTTTCTCACCAGCACCAGGTTAACACACCTTATTCCCTTCCAGAAAAGGAAGCTGAAGGGCTAACAGCGTCGAGCAGTTGTTGCTCATTTGATACCTGGCACAGACCAGCCTCCCCCTCCTACCACTGCCCCAAAACCAGGCTTGAACGTGTCTCTCTAAACCCAGTTAGTTCTCCCCAGCTGGTTTCAGAGCCTGGCACTGAGTATTTCAGTAGGACTGGAAGGAATTTAAACTTCCAGATTACCCGCAACCCTTATCCATATCTGTACGCTGCTCTTTCAAACATGTTCATTGTTACCAATATAACTAAAGCAGAACTGAGGAACTGCTTCAAACACCAATTAAATACTGGCACTTCCACAGCAACCAGTGGAGCTGAGGAACAGAACACAGAGAGAGATCAAAGAATGATGTTTTACCCCAAGACTTTAGAAAGTATCTCTCTCTTCTGCTTTTCTTAATGTGAACCAACACATATAAGCTTCAGCTTTCCAGATTTAGCTGAAAGATGAACATGTAATGAACTATACAAATGTTGCTTTACCTGCCTCTAAAGGACAAATAATAGCATTGAGCATTTCAGGATTGAAATACGCGATCTGGAGCAAGGGTCTAGTCTCTCTGCCTTTCACACTTAACATATACCATGAAGCCATTCTCGCAGCATCTAGATATCACAATGATTATCTCTGCAGAGTAAATAGTAAACTATTTAGCCATCTCATTTCTGATCCACATAACCCTTAACTGAGATTTTATTTAAAAAAAAAAAAGCGCCAAAAGAACACAGCTCCTTTGAATTTCAATTATTCACAGCTTTGAGAACGGGGCTGATACTTACAATTGTGCTCAAAAGTTGTTAAAAGAAAACTCCAAATCTGGTCTTCAAAATATTCATAAAATACAATTGTATTTTAATTGAATTACATTTATTTTAATTTCCACTACTCTTTCACAGATTTATCTGCTTTAAGGCCCATTATATCTTTGCTGTCTGCTCTTATGTCCTGTATTCCAAATCCTTTTGCACTATCTCCTTCTGTGAGAAAGTTGTGGATGTGTCCTCTACAAGGGGATCCTTCAGGTCCCCAGCCTCAATAAAAATATATAGTGTTGTCACCCTAGGGTCTCGGGATCTTCGTTTACAGTTTTGTTTTCTGGGAGATGGTTCTCTCCCTCTGGAAGGAATCCAAGAGACCACTGAACCATTTCTGATAAGCAGCCTATGACAACAATCTGACACTTTCAGCGCATGAGCTAAATGTAGAATGTGAGTAAGTTGGTTGTGGTTACTAACAAAACAATTATTTCTGCAAGAGAATGCAGGCAGACTATTCTCTCACACAACTTGGAAAGAAGTGGACAGGATGTTCAATAGCCTAAAAGGTCACAGCAAAATAAGGGTGTGTGTGAAAAAGCCACCTTTGCAGAAGGCTCTATTAGCCCCCTTTTTGATGTTCAAAGAACGCTCGACTGTGATCTAAGACGGGTTTCGTGCTCATTAATTCAACCCTACTGCACACACAACCAGTTCTGGGAGGAACAATGTTTTACCTAGGCTGTGGCATGTAAATCTTTGTAATCAACATTCATTTTAGATATGTGTGAAAGTTTATGCTGGAGGAAGGCAACATATCTAAAGTACTGAATACACTATTTTACATCAGAAAAACGTAGCTTGTCCTGGGAGACAAACCCGGGAATTTTAGCTGGGTTTTCTTCCCCTCACTCACTCTTGCCTCAGCATGTACTGGGCACGTAGTGTGAAGTTTATCATAAAGTAATGTATAAACACTGCCTTCCCTTATTACTCCAATTTAAATACATTATTGGGGCAGAAACTTGTACTTGCTCAGGCTTTGTTCGCTACCCAGGTGGTCACTCGAGAGCAGACTAGTCTTCTTGCCCCCGAAGCAGAAGGAAAAGTGATTGCTATTCACGGTATTTCTTCCTGTTCTTTGCTGCTAAGATGGTCACAGTATGTCAGGTGCTGTATTGATAGAGAGAGACACACAGTCCACACCAGGGAGAAAAGTATTTAAAAAAAAAAATATAGCTCATCTTACTTATTTAGATAATAAATCGTGTTTTGCAGAGGTATGATGAGCAAGGACAGGGACAGGAAATTCACGGTGATAGAGCTAAAATGCAAGTTATTCCCTCTCAGGCCTGAAAACCAGAGGAAGGAAGCTGGTGGATGAGAGCTCTGGCAAACACAAAAGCCAGTCCACAAGGAACCAGACACTAATAGCTTTCAAACACTACTAACCTGCTCAGGATTTGAACTAATGACCCGTATCCCATTACCAAACCATTCAGGCCCCTGAGGGAAATCTAGGGTTCAGCAATTTCAGCTCCTGAGGTGGCTCAGACAATAATGAATTTATAAAATCACAATTGCTGCAGTGATGTACTCACACAGACTGGGCACGATGTCTACTGCACAGGTGTTTGCTTTAGATCCACCAGAACAATGGTAAAACTTGCAAATATAGGTACCAGAGAAGAGGATAAAATGGTACCTCGAGTTTTCACAAATACAAAGAAGGAAAAGATTGTTTATCCTGTCACATATAAAGTAAAAGGTGCCAGTTATAACAGAGGGTCACTGGCTCCTCTGTGTCTTCTGCCATGGTTTCCACGAGAGTGTTTCCCTACAAAACCAAACAGAACTGCTACGGACTCTATTCAGAGCGTCTGATCATCAGGAACCACCACAATTAATCTGTATAACTACAATCCAATCTTTAACATATTTGGAAAAGTTACAGGACCGTCCCTAACATATACATATTGCACTGAATCCCACAATAGTGTAGCTAAATGTCAGGTATTTAATTTCAGGACAGGCTTAAAAAGAATAACAGACTTTTCAGCACTTAATATTTAACTCAAGAACATATAATAATTTACAATGAGGAATAAAAAGAAAGCCTGTCATCTGTCACCCAACGATGACAAGAAAGCAATGGTGACAAAAGGAATAATAAGAGGGTAAAACTGGACATCTGGCAAAGAAGAAGAGAGCAAGAAGCAACAGAATCAGAAAAAGGAAGAGAACGACACAGACATACACAAGCATTGATGGGAGAATATATACAAGCTGTGAAGAGGAGCCATGGACCACTGGAACCGGTGAAAAAGAAGAGACATGGGAAAAGAAGAGCTGTGTTGGGCAGAGAAAGAAAGGACAAATGATATTGCAGCAGGAACTAAAGTACAGGGCTTCTAATAACTGGACTGTTAGCTTCAAGAGCAAAAGAAATCCTTCCCCTCCCTTAAAAACAAAAGCAAACAAACAAATATAAAGTTACTATTTCCTTTCTTATCACACTTAGTGAGGGCAACATGCAAAATATTGAACAGCTTGAAGAAAGTACACGTCACTGAAATCAAAAACGTATCAGGACTCTGGGGTTCTGATGTTAAGTGGAGAATCAGACAAATTTATAACAACAATTATATTGCAGTTTTGAAAGGCTTAAAATCCTCTGTGTTCTGGGCTAAATGCCAATGATTAGGGATAGGACTGGGTATTTCCCCATGATCAGATTGTTAAGCAATTGCTTAAAGAAGATGCCTGGTATCTTTGTTGTGGCTTCTAGATGGGCACATGGACAAGGCCAAGCCAGTACAGCACTTACAACATTTCCTGAGAAGAAAAAAAAAGCTGTGTGGGCCAGTCAGTCTCTAAAATGAAACCAAAGCACCGTTCCAAGAGGTAGATTGACTGCTCACTCACGTGCATAACTCATAGGCGGACTCTGGAGCAGGTAATTCCAAAGCAGTATCTTGTACAAGTGACATCCATGGGCAGGATCAAGGCTTCACCATAAGTGAGCGGATACAATGGCAAAATCGACATTAGGTCATGAGTTCTTCTGACCTGCAGCCAGGAACACAGAACTTCCATCCATCAATCAACGTTGTTTGGGGTCAGATTATCCAAGTGCAGGTTGCCTGGGCCACCGATAGAGATGTCTCAGATCCATCGTGACTTATTTCCCAGCTCAATCCCAGTACCCACAGCTCAAGCGGTGCCACCTGCACCGTTTCCACAGCAGCTTAGATTTAGAGAGAGCCTGATGATTTTCGCTCTGTGCCGAGCCCTAAATGTACAATTCTGTTGGTCACAAAGACAGTACTGTGCTTCCACAACAGAAGATCTGGTGAGAAGAGTTCAGAGGAAACCTAATGGTTCCACAGCAATTCAGCAGAGCTCCAGGGTTGCCTGTTCATCTCTGTATTTATCCTCTAGCACTCCAGGTACCATACAAAATCTCTCTGCTACCCAAAATATTCCAGCCCGTCATCACTCTGGATAACAGGACAACTAAAGTTTGGTCAGTCATATGGAGGGAAAGTAAGATCTAAATTTAGATCAAACCCACAGAAAGGCACAATACAGACACACACACTGGTTGTTCTCCAAAGCTGCAAAGTTATTTCTCATTTGTGAGCCACTTACTGATTTTACCATTCTCCAACTTTGGAAGACCATTTAGTTAACCTTAGTGTCCTGGTGCACTCCCAGCCAGCAAAACACTCGCCCGTGGGAGAGCTTTGGTACCTCCCTATGATGCAGCAACACATCACTGCTCTGATTTTTCAGGTTTTTCTGATTTTTCACCCACCACCAAGCAATTCACTGCCTCAGTAACTTGGCCAAAATCTTTTGTCTGGAGTATTCGATTTGTCTGGGAGTATTCAGTCCTCTTGTTTGTTTCCTCACTGCTTCCATCAATAGAAACAAGACACCAGCCTACACCTCCCAGACAGTGGCCCCAGTGACTTTCTCATTTTCTTCAAGGAATATCGACCAAAGGAACGGTCAGATTGGAGGTACTTATTTCTAGACAGTTTTATGCAGCGTTGCCAATATCAGTTACACACTCCAAACTCTCAAGGATTTCAGCCTCCGCTGTACTGTCTAATAAACAGCTGAGCATCAGCACAGTTTAGCCTTCGGGAATTGTCCTAATATAACCATTACCGAGCCCCCGAGCCACGAAAATGAAGTCAGCAAGATTCACAAAGGAAACTGTTGTCAGCAGTAAGGTTTTCCAGCAGAGTGAAGCCAAGCTTTAAGCCGCTCCAACAAACGCAGTCCTGCAACCTCCAGAACCCGACTGCTTGGTCCTGGCTGCGTGGGACTCGTGCCTTGTGCTGTGGCTGTAACCTCCATCCTCCGCGGGGAAGGCTGCAGAGCACATCCATCCATCTACAACACACGCGTAGACCTTCCTTAGAACTCCGGTTTGCACCCCTTTTCTAGCAGTTGCCTCTCCCTCAGATGAATCTCATCTGAAACGGTCAGAGGTCTTTGAGAGAAGGCGGAATTTCCAGCTGAGTACTATACTTCTATATAAATCATAATAAAAGGACAAAAGATTATATAAAAAGATTATATAAATGCAACCTTTTTGCCTCCTGCATTCTACTGAACACAAAGTCGAGTTTATCCACCAAAAGAGGACAAGAAGTCACGGTGGACAAAATAGGAGAAAAGAAACCTACACCACAGCAGCACAGGTACAGAAAACCAGTCACCAGGAGGGACCACGTGTCAGATCTGAAAAATAAGAGGCACAGTATTTTATCCATCAAAGTGTAGGGAAGTGGCAGGCCACCATGGCTACTGGGCCAGTGCCACTCACTGAGTGACGCTCAACACAAGGCCACACTTGCCTTTTGTAGGCAGCCTTCCTTCCCTTCCCAATTTCCCTATAAAGAATCAATGGCTCACTGGAGTAGGAGCCCGCATCGGGGAAACATAGTTTTTCTAGAAGCCACCAAAAAAGCAGGAAAGTAATTAAAAATTAAATCATAAAAAGGCATATTGTCTAATCTTATGAGATAAGCAAATTATAAAGTGTCACTAGGGCTCTGAAGTGCACAGAAATTTGCCTCCTGATTCTGCTGAATTTCCTGGAAACTAACCCTATTATATTCTGTTGGAAATAGGCCAAATCTAAGGAACATGAATTTCTCACCTGTTTATTGGCTCTTGTACCAATACCACCTTCCCGACAAGATCATCATGGAAAAAATACACTGAATATCCACTTGTACATCTCCTACGCTCACACTTCTGAAATCTCTCAACTAATGACTCTCCCTTAGCACAAAGGTACCGTTCTCAGCTATTCACCCAAGGAAGTAAGACTTAAAACTCACGAAAAGGAAGTAGTGAGTCAACCAATTTTGAGAGCAATCCGTGAAGCTGCCTGTAACCACTAGAACATGGATCTTCAGCGACACTACACCGCTGAAATCCGTAGGAGAGACACGACTGACAGAGTGACAAACGGGTCTGCAAAAGCCACGTGAAACTTTGCACAATTGGAATTAAATATGGAGCCGCTCACACCCAGAACCTCATTGTCTTTGGCAATCCCTGACACAAACAGCTCTGATTTTCACCATCCCACCCTCCTTGGTCCTTTTCAAAATCACTGCAGAATCTTTCTCTATAATAACAATAATAATAATACTTTGCACCCTAATCCTCACAGGCCTGGTGGGTTTTAGTGTATTTTAAAAATCACAACATTTCCTTAGAGGGAAAGTAATAATATACAATTAGTATCACTAAAGAAACTTGAGTATAGAGCTGCTGTGTGACCAGGTGTGTTACTTTAAAGCAGACACACAAATACTCAGGAAATTCACTACTTAGAAGAAAAAAAGAAAAAGAAGGGTAAAGCTTGAGATACAGTCTTACAGTGTTAATGAAAGAAGCTACTGAAATAAGATCTGGTACTGAAGAAAAGTACAGAACAAAACATCTCACATTGAGTTGGCTCCAAAGAGAGACATGCTGAAGTCAGAACTGTAACAAGGAGCATATTTCAAACAACAAGATGAGATGATGTGAGGAGATACTGAGAAATAAACTTACACCTCCCCTATCAGAAAAGTAATCTGGAATTTTACTGTGGATAATAAAACCAACAGCATGTTTTTTAACATTGATCATTTGCTTTAATATTATACCAAACCAAACAACCGACCTGTGTACCTTCTTCCAAAAAGAGGCAGACACCTCAATAGGAAGAGGCTCGCTTAGGTCATACATAAGTAACCTAAAAAAATAAGTTACTAAACCAATCTAACACAGAGAACACTGAGAGAAATATCTCCCTTCAGCCAAAGCAACAACCTGCCTCTACCCTTTCACTTTCCTTCTGAATGGAAGACTGTAAAAACACAACTTCGCTATTTTCAATTTGCAAATGCCAGTGTTTTACCCAAGAAAGCACACATTTGCCCTTTAGAACTGTCATCCTAGAAACAGTACCCAAGTATCTGTTAGATTATATGGGAATAAAAAAATCTGAGGCAAGTCTTTTGCCCAGCTGAGCGGAGGAGCTTTGAGGACTGAAAAACCATGGAAAACAACAGAAATTGAGACTAGTTTTATTTTTACTGGTACTGCACAGGTTCACTCAAACCTTTTGCCCAGTGAATGCCTATAATGCAATTTAAAAATAAAAGCTTTAACAATGGAGGGCAACATTTTCCAAAATCTGAAATCTCTTTCCAATAAAGCCAAAAGGATGAAACATTTTTGGGACAAAAATAACCCCACACGTGGTGATTCCAACTTCTTTGCTACTTTTATACAGTTTCTGTTCAGTTATGCTCAAGTGTTTTATGTTTTGTTCAAACTGTTTCATTAAACACAGCTTTTGCTGGGTTTACTTGAGGCGTGGGGGCGGTGATCGGTTGTTGTTTAATTTGTAGTAGCATTTAATATCCCTTCCTACTGGTTCACAGAAACTTTTTATAAACCACAATGTCGAAGAAGCCTGAAAGTTTAACTAAAACCATCAACCACGTGTTCACCTGAGTAGAAGTTCGAAGGGTAGACTGTGGTACGTTGATTCCCCCCCAAACCCCTTATTAAGTATATAATGCAATTAGTGTCTCCACAGTAGCGTCTGATTAGGTGGTTTTAATCAGACTGCCTCCCAGTACAGTCAGGGCTGCTGGGTGACACTTGAGATCTGGAGAGTGTGGATAAAAATAACCTCTGTTCAACAAGACATGATGAACACCAGACAGCTGAGTCACCTTTGAAACCAATTTTGATTTTATGCATTAAAAAGAATCAGCAAAGGGGGGGGGGGGGAGGACAAAGGATTCAAAAAAATCTGTCTGAAACATATCTTGCATTTAATATTCTGTAACGTAAACCCTGAGCTTTCCTTTTGCTTGCTGCCATTGTCTTTAACGACAATATATAGAGCTCAATCACCTCTGGGGAACCTCAGCTTCATGTGGAGAAGCAACTTTTAATGACATTTCAGCTCCATTTAAAAAGTGTCATTTCTTAGCACCTGTTTCTTACATAGCATTGAACTGTCACTGCCTATGAAGGCTTAAAAGTATTATCAGCAAAGTTAAAAATGAGTAAAAATCTGTCACATGCAGCCTGTGGAGCTTGGGGATGTTCTGCAAGACAGGTATCACACCGTGGAAAGTTTACTGCACATCGAACGCTCGTTTAACAGCAAACCCGATCAGCTGGTGGGGAAATACCCATGAGTTTGTTGAAATCTAGCGACGCAACTGAAACCCTGGAAGAGAAAGTGTTTCAGGAGGAGTTTCAACACTGATTTTCAGGTCCAGCCTGTACCTCGGGATGCTTTCGCTGCAGGTTTTAAAAAGGGGAGAGTGAGCACCGAGGCAGCGGGAAAAGCCAAACGATTGGCACCCGGTCGCCAAGAGCCGCCAAGGAGAAGGCCTGGGGGCTGCCTTGCCCTCAGCCCGAGGGAGCACCGGGGGGAGCGGGCAGCCCTGGGGCCGCCACGGCCCGGGCCCCAGCAGGCCGGAAAGCTTCCTCCCCCCCCCCTCCAAAACGCAAAATCCCCGCGTCTAAGCAACCGCTTCAGACCGCCGGAAGGAGGAAAATTGATAAATAAATAAACAAACAAGCGTAGAAAGCCCGCCGCTGCTGCGGAGGAGCCGGCAGCTGTTTTGCCGTGTGGAGCCGCGGGCGGAGGAGGGTGAGGGGAGACCCGGCTCCGGGGCAGGTGGAGGCGGGCGGGGTGGCCCGGGAAGGGACGGGGGAAGATTTGGGAAGGCTGAGGGGGGGAGGCAGCGGCCCGGGGAGGGAAGGGGCGGCAGGAGGGGCGGGTTTGCCGCAGGGTAGCCGGCTGAGGGAAGGCAGGTGGGCGGCGGGGAAAAGGGGGGAGCGGAGGCAGCCGGCGGCGGCTGCGCTGCACTCACGGGCGAGTCGTAGGAGAAGGCGCACTCCGTCTTGTAGACCCGGTCCCCTGACTTGGGCACCCGGATCGTGGGCATGTAGGGGACCAGCAGCTCGCCCAGGTCCCCGGCGGCCATCTGCGCATCGCCGCCGCCGAAGAGCGCGGCCCGCTGCATCCTCCCTCCCTCCCTCCGGCCGACGGCGAGCGGGCAAAGGCGAGGGCAATGGAGGCGGAGGGCAGCCGGGCCCGGGGCAGGGCGCGGCGGCGGCGGCGGGAGCCGGGCCCGGGGGAGGGGAGGAGGAGGAGGAGGGAAGATGCTATTTTTAATCCAATGGCAGCGAGAGCGGCACCAGCTGCGGCGGCGACACTCGGGGGTCCCGGACAGGGAGGGGCAGGGCGGCCTCCGGCGGGGGCGGCTGGCCTGAGGTGATTCCCGCCGCGGGCGCGCGCCGCGGGCGGCCGTTAGGTGGCCCTGAGGTGGCCGCCGCCGTGAGGCGACGCCCCCGCCGGGCTGAGGGAGACGGTCACCGTCCGGAGCGGTCCGTAACGGGGCCGGGCAGCGGGAGAGGGAGCGGGAATGGCCGGGCTGAGGTGACCTGTGGGGCTGCGGCGGTGCCGGTGGCCAGACCCGCGTTTCCCGGCTCGAGGGACAGTGCCTTCGCTTAAAATGAGCGCCTTTTTTTTTTTTTTTTTTTTTTGGCGTTTGCTGTGTTTCTCTTTGCTTTTCACTTCGAAAGAATACTGTTGGGGGAAGGAGGAATAGACTGAAGTAACTTTGTAGGAAAAAAAAAACCTGAGATAATATTTTTTTCCAGCAATATCTCATGACTATCACACACGCCTGACAGCAGCAGCAAGGTTCAAGAAGTGACTTGATCCATTTAAAATGAAGATGTAAACCGGAGATGAATAGCCTTCCACCCGTAGTCCACGTTATATCCAAGGACTACATCGATCACTTCCAAGCAGGTGAGGGGACCTTTGCTAGAACTGCCTTTTACCTCAAAAATTAAAGTTTCAAAATGTGGTTCTAGTAGAATCCCAACAGAATTGAAAAAAAAAATAAGAAGAAAAAAACACCAACAGCACTGAAATATCTCGTATGATGTTGTATCCGTCTGTGAAGAAGCAGGCTGTGAGAGCGAGCAGACCAGTATAGTTTGTTCCCAGCAATTTTTCTAGCAAAAAAAAATCAAGTGTTGGGAACAATGTGAAATACAGAGGGCAGAATATGATGTCAGTGGAATGGCCTTAGAACAGAATGGCCTTAGAACTCAAGAACAGTTGTATGCTGGATAAAAACCACAATCCCACCAGACAGATTTATTTTACCTTTTTTAATGGCTTCTCTTACGATTAAGTCAGCTTTTACAAACAATGAGAACCATAATAAGGACATTCAAACGGTCTAACCTGAAAGATTGACTCAAGCAAAAAGGACAAGTCAAAGCACTGATACAAAATCAATCAGGGACTTTCTAATATCTGGCAGTGCTAAGAAACAGCAAACAAGGTGGTCTTTGTTTAAAATAGCCTGTGCTTAATGTACAGAAAGAAAATCTATGTGTTTTAAGTTTGAGACCACAAGATGATCAGGAGTTACTAAAGGACTTGGCCTTATTTCGTTAAAAAAGTGGGAATTTTGAATACGGACAGGTAGTTTAGGGTCACAAACTGTAAGAGGCACTTCCCATCACCCTCTTGAGGCATTAAATCCAGGGGAGCACCGCGGCCGGTAGAAGCTGAGGAAGCACATCCCTCTAGTGGCAAGTCTGCCAGATAAAGGTCATTGTCAGAAGTGGTGTAGAAAAATAACTGTACAGTTCTGAAAATGTAGGTATGTACGTGGATGTCTTCAGATGCAGCTCATCTTATTTATTTCTTAATTTTTCCTTGGTGAATAGCGGCTGCATGGCACATTTCCACTTCCATATAAACTCTTTTGGTTTGCTTTTTTAATTCCAGTTTGTCCTTGAAAAGAACCCTTTGAGTTAGCCTCAATGTTACCAGAAAGGTTTACCCTTCTCATCTCCAAAATCGCTCACGCGGCCTCTCTACACTAAACGCTTTGGGCGTCTAAAGTTTGAAGTTTGCATCTTGAGATTTTGCTGTCGAGACTTGTATTTTTACGTACTAGAAGTTGTGTAGTAGCACAGCAGAAGATGGTATCTGTTCACCCAGCAGTGATAAGATGATCCATAAAACTCGTTAACTAGCGGCAGCCTATGCCATTCTCCCCGCCTTCATCCTTGCTCTCCAATTAGCGCTCCTTCCATAACAACCTTCCGTTTCCTATTTTTCCCTTGTTCATCTTACTAAGCCTGTTCCAGGAAGTAAAAAGGTAACAACAGCATCAATAGAATCATAGAATGGTCCAGGCTGGAAGGGACCTCCAAAGGTCACCTAGTCCGACCCCCCCGCAGCCAGCAGGGACACCCCCAACTAGACCAGGTTGCCCAGGGCCTGTTGAGCCTCACCTTGAATATCTCCAGGGAAGGGGCCTCAACCACCTCCCTGGGCAACCTGTTCCAGTGCTCCACCA
>JAOXJK010000051.1:2079930-2090819 GCA_025774025.1 Xenus cinereus
GAGACATTCAAACCCCACCTGGACACGTTCCTGTGGGACCTGCTCTGGGTGGACCTGCTCTGGCAGGGGGTTGGAGGGGATGATCTCCAGAGGTCCCTTCCAACCCCATGGCATTCTGTGATCCTGTGAAGAGGAAGGCCATCCATAACATCTCACCCTTTTACACGTTTCACTCACTTTGTAGTATTCCCAGTACTCTGGAATATAACCTTCGGGAATCTCCGCAAGTTCAGCTTCACCTGACAAGGAAAAGAAGGGAGGAACATTTAATTCAAGTATTATTTTTTTAAGTAGCTTCTATTCTGTCTTTCACATTAGGAAAAGATCATTATTTCACGTGGAGAGTACTCAGTCCCTCAATCTGAGCTCTATTCAGAAAAATTGGACTTGTGATTTTTCCAGACATTTCCCTCGATACCGAGTGTGTCCAATCCATAGACTTTAAGCAACACAACAAAAGGGTGAAATTAGCAGCGATACAGAAGAAATAAATAAAATCAAGTCCACAGAAAAGCCCTTTAAAGGATTTAAGCTGAAAGCATGGATTTTTCCTAATTTCTCTATTAACTTAATTCTGTATTATTACAGTAGTAGATTTAAAACACATATTGCCAAGCAGAATTTTGGCTTTTTGGCCAACGCTCACGGGTGTTGCAAAGACTCTGAAAAGATGGGATTTCTACATTTTTTAAAAATGTGGAAAGCTTTTTTTGAAGAAAAAAGCAACAACTGCAGAAAAATGAAAATACTGGGAAGATATTCTGTGTACTTATACAATGTTATCACAACTGTTAGGCTTATTTCATGCTTTTATGAAGAGCGAGCCTTAAAAGATCTCTCTTTTTTTACCCAGCCTCCTTAGTTTCCGTTTAATAAATTTTTTGTACTTAGCTCAGTCACGAGAGAGCACTCACCGATGAAGATGTTGACGTACGTTATGAACAGAGCCACTGGTATTCCCGTCAGAAATATATAGAATCTCTGTAGAGGGGATAAAAAGCAAAAAAAAAAGAAATGTCACGGGCAAGCGACAATGTTTAGATGGAGTTAGTCAATTAGCCAATTATTCTTAGATTTGCATTCATAGCACAGGGGTGTTGTATGTGAAGATATATTAAAAGAAGTTAATTAAGGGAGTAGAACGCAGGGACAGCCACGCTGTGCCAGCCCATGAGCCTTTTTGGTTCAGCTTTCAGCCCCTGCAGAGGCAGCCAGCGATGCTCTCCCCCAGTGCCGGCTCAGCCCCTCGCCAGGACCGGCTCCAGCGCCGAACTGGGAGGAGGCACTGACACCGATGCGACATAATCCGCCGTAAATACAACCGAAGCCCGACTGCACGGAGGGAGTGGTATCAGGCTGGCTGGTACCCGTCGGAATAGGCTTTATCCAAAACCTGGCTTTTTAGAGGTCGAGCGCGGGTCAGGCTTCCCCAGTCTAATCTCTGGTATTAGGGGTTTAAATAACTGAGGGCAAAAACCCTGCAGAAGATTAACCCAATACGTTTGAAAAACGAGGATGGAGTGGAAAGCGTTTGTAGGTTACGCACATATGAACACAGACGCATAATTTAAGAACGCTACTACAGCGTTAATTTAAGCGCCCGTCACAGTCTTGGCCGCTTCGCACAATCGTGGATCTTTTTACTTCATCTGCCCCTGAATTTACAACATACGACAAAAAAATTCTTTAGGAGGGGGCTGGAAATTCTCGTTTACGTGAACAGTGCCAACCGTGTTTTAGATGCTGTGAGATAAACAACAGAGATAATTGTATTTAAGAGACTCTTACACCATTTGCAAGGGATGCGTTACATTGACTGTAATAAATTTGGTCTTAACTCACCAACAAGTTGAGAAATCGAGTATCGTAAAAACTCGTGGCCTTGATAATAAACATTCTCTTCCCATGGCCGCTGCTGTGTCGTACAGGAGCTGAAAATTGAACCAAAGCATTATGTTGTGGGGTTTTTTTTCCCTCCCTTTGGTGATTGTGCCAGGATAAGGTCAACAACACACGCGGGGAAAAGAGAAAAGCAACACAGAGCAGCGGCTGAGGAGTTACGAGCTGCTTTTCCAGAGGAAATCAATGTTCCTAAAAGCCCGAGTGAACTAATTTCCTACTTTGCCAAAACAAACCTATTTTGTTCTAACTGTGGGCACAGATCTAATTCTACCCGTGAGTCCCCACAATTAAATGAGTAAACTCGCAGGTTGGTACCTTGGGAAGCCCGGCCTCCTGCCAATTCCCACCCACCTTCTGCCCAAGAACTGACAATTTCTCAGAGAAATGGGAGACACGCGTTGCGCCCCCCGAGGCGAGCACCCCTCAGCCGGGACCCCCCTCTCCTCAGCGGGGTCCTTCTCCTCAGCCGGGACCCCCCCCCTCTCCTCAGCCAGTGTCGCCTCCTCTCCTCAGCCGGGGGACCCCCCCTCTCCTCGGCGGGTTCCTTCTCCTCAGCCGCCTCCCGCTCCTCCGCTCCCCAAGGTCACCTCGCCCCTGGCGCTCCCCCCTCACTCCCGCCGCCGCCGCCGCCGCCCGAGGTCCTACCGACGGTGCCGGGGAGGCGGGCGGCCCCAGCGAGCCAGGGGAGGCGAACGCCGCTCGCCGCGCCGCTCGCCGCCCGCCGCGTTCCCCAGGCCGCCGCTGCCCGCAGCAGCAGGCTCATGGCCGCCATGGCTGGAACTGGCGGGGGGGAGGAGGCGGAGCCGGCGGCGCCCGCTCTGTGCGGCTGGGTGAAGCTAAGCGGCCGCCATCTTGGAAAAGGGCAGGCCCTCCTTCCGGTGCAGGGCATTGTGGGAAGGGCGGCCGGGAGCAATGGCGGCCGCCGTGGGGATGGCCGCCCTGTGCCGCCGTCTCACGGGCGCCCTGCGGCTGGGCTCGGCGGCGGGCGGTCTCCCCGGGTGAGCACCGGGGCAGGAGAGGCCGGGACTCGGGAACCGGGCCGCAGAGGGGTCCCTAGGGGAGGAGAGCCGCCCGTAGCGGCCTTGTCCCCGCGATGGCCGGGTGTCCGGCCCGTCGGGCAGGGCCGCGGGGCGGGTTGTGCCGTGAGGGAGCGCGGAGAAGCGGTGCCCTCTGCCCGTCGCCGGTCCTGATGTACGGCGTGAGGGTTTTCGTGTTTATTCCGTGTCTACAGCTTTTGCCGTTTGGTTAAAGCCAGTGCAGGAGGACGTTTACGTACAGCGTAGCTCAAGCTTATTCTTTCTTTTAATTTTCAAATTGTTATTTATCCCTGATCACGGATAAACGATAAACAGAGGGTAGAGGAGGAAGCCACGCTGTGACATTTTTTATTAAGTGACATTTTATGAAGAGCTGAACTCTTTACCCCCTAGACCGTGGTATTCACTGGTCTGTGGGACCTTTAGCTGCCTTTATGAACGAAAGAAACTCCCTCCTTTAGCCAAACGTTACTTTTCCTCTCATATCTAATTTCCCCGTAAATTTTTATACAGATTGACCCAGAACCTACTCCCCAAGAACCTAGAGAAAGCTGAGCCCCTGCGCCAGCTGCGGTTTGTGCACACTACTCTGCCTCGGAAAGGCCTGGAGGAGTTTTTTGATGATCCGAGAAACTGGGGAGAGAAAACAGTAAAGTCAGGTGAGTTTTATTTAGTATTTCTGACAGAGATTTTTGAGCTGAAACCCAACCTACTCTTTTCCGCTAGAGAAAGTATTCACAGCTACATAATACTTTTGTACTTACATACATGTACTTGTGCTTTTTATGTCTGTAAATCTTACTTTTTTTTTCTGTGACTTATAAAAGCAAATAGCTGTTATGCAGCAAAATATTTTGCTGTAAGCCCTCTGCCTCGCTCTGTGAGAGCGCTCTACAGAAGAGATGAAATCGATGAAATCCCCGGTACCACGGAGGGATATTTGGTTGGACGCAACGATCGCAGATCCTTTCCAACCGTTCAGATTCTGTGGTAATATTGCAATGTAACGATTCATCTTACAGCTTCCTCTGTGCTCAGCCTTTTACAAACACTGTATGTCGTTGCCTTTTGAATCTATTCGTATATTTAAAGCAAAGCTGAGTATCTGCAAGGATAGTTTTTCAAGAGGTAGTCTTTTTTTTTTTAAGTGATCCCTGTTCTGTTGAGGCAGCTGAGCCTGCTAACGTTTGGGTTTTTTTCAGAATAAGAGAACTTTGTCTTATTAAATTGATATTTCTTGTGGTTTTTCTTACAGGGGATGCATGGAACATAAAGCAGCTAAGGGGCAAGAGCAGCGAAGACTTACACAAACTTTGGTAAGTAAGTTTTAGTGAAGGAGTTTCTTTCCAAGCAGCTCTACCCACTTCATTAAAACGTGGCTAAC
Organism: Xenus cinereus; assembly: GCA_025774025.1. Classification (NCBI taxonomy): domain Eukaryota; kingdom Metazoa; phylum Chordata; class Aves; order Charadriiformes; family Scolopacidae; genus Xenus; species Xenus cinereus. The sequence goes on from JAOXJK010000051.1 coordinate 2,084,254, forward strand.
GAACTTAACAGCCAGGAAACAGCAGCTTCCCTCTGCTGGCTTTTCTCCTGTATTTTTCAGTATTCTTGCTATTTTACATGAAGCTGGCGGGTGTAGGATACGGGATTATAGGTTGGACGACTGAGCTCTCTCTATCCAGCAGGGGAGCGAGTGAATGATTGCCCACGTGTCTAGAAGTTATCTCTGAAGTCCTGTGCTTTCTGCTCTAGGTATGTCCTACTGAAGGAAAAAAACATGCTCTTAACTTTAGAGCAAGAATCAAAACGCCAGCTCAAGCCTATGCCAAGTCCAGAACGATTAGAAAAGGTAAATGTTTCATACTAGCAAAAAATATAACTCCGAGTGAAACTGCTGAGCGAAAGGTTGTTCGTAAACTCGTTAAAGACCATTTTTAAAATTAATTGCCTGGTTTTAGTATAAGCACAAACACTGTGCTCAAGCAATAGAGTAGGAAAGGCCTCTCCACCTGCTATATAATACTAAGAAATATCTTGCCCTTTTCATGCTCTGGCACTGCACTAAAGGATTTCTAGAGACTTCCTGACAAACCCTTCACAAACTTTTTTGTTTTAATCTCTTGACCATTGCCAGCTTCTTGCCTGACACCACCTTCTCCAAATTTGTGTCCTTTGGGCCTTTGCTGTCCTTGTTTTTGTCGTCCCCTACTTCATTTGCATAATTGTTATTCTGCCACTAATTTATTAAATTCTTTCCTCAATATCATTGAAAACTTCATTTACTTGTAAGTCAGCTGCCATCTCTACGCTTCTGTCTCCCAGATGGAAATTTACACCTTCACTGGCCAGCTAAATAATTCAGCTGGGATTTATTTTATATAAAAAGCCCCTGTAAAAATGTATTTTATGTATATATATATATATAAAAAGTTTTGTTAAAATAGCCCCTGTTTATCCAGTGAATTTGGGAAGAGTCTGACCTTTGCACTGTGTTGCTGAATTTCTTTGTATCAACCATTGAACTGTTACTTGCCATCACGTCCATCTGCAACTACATTATGATCTCTGCACTGTGTCAGATGTGGATTTATTCGGTTTATTTTTTTTAATTTATTTTCACTTCTTCACTGTTTCTGAACAGCGTTTTCTTAGTCCCACCTACACTTCCATATTCAGCAACTACGAATCACAGAGGAACTGGTTTTGGGAGGGAACCGAAGCGGGTGGCCTCAGCGCTTCAAAAAGTCAGTTCTTACTAACCGCTTGTTCGGTTCCGGCTAAAAAGCACAAGAAAAGTAGGATCGAGGAGTAGTGAAGTGCTGTGATCACACTGAGACAAAATGCAACAATCTGCATATTAAAATTAGCTCTAGCAGCTTCCCAGAGCATTTAATATGTTGCCATAAGTAATGTGTGTTACTAAAAACCTTCAACTCAAGTGTCGTACTTAGGTCAAGGCAGCCTCCTGAGGGGCCAACAGGCATCGCTGAGGCTGTGACCAGACTTTAAGTGTCATATAAATTGTCAGCACTGGGGTTTTTTTGACCCATCGTAAAATTATTTCCTATTTCCAGGTAAAAAAATCTATGAAAAATATAGACTTGGTTGTCAGAGAAAGAGAAATTGCTTTGAGGCTTTTGCAAACCGGCCACGAGAAACCAGTACCTGGCGAGTGGAGACACGACTTCTTAGGACGCACCTACTGGTACGGAAAAAGGGAGTTTTTTGTTTCATACGTGAATTCTTCATGTGGTATCTCTTATCAGAAAACCCTTATCTAATTAAGAAAGGAAGTATAAAAAGAAACATGTTTTCTGGTCAGCATTAAGGTTCTTCTTGAGTTTTTTTGTTTTAGATTTTTTTTTTAATGTGGTTATAATCATTGCTAAATAATTCAGGGCAAACTGGACCAGTAATTATAACAAAATTAGTTCCGTGTAACTAACGTGGTTTCTGCAGGAGGGGGATCTCTGTCACTGCAGCTGTTCTGTAACACATGAACAAACGAGGGACTGCTGTTCCAGTTGAACTATCCCGATTTCCCTAGTTAAAATGCAAAGCCCACATACCAGGGGACAACCACCCAAATAACTGCGTGAGACCACCTAAACATCCCTTGGAATTTCCTACTTAACCTTATTTAACTTAGAAACTTCTACCTTTAGCGTGATTTATTGTCCGGATACTTTCAGTAGTCTGTAATTTCAGGCGATGACGCTGAAGGCTCTGGCAGGACCTGCTGTTTCATTAACCAGTGTTTTACCCTCATCATACTGGTGTCTGAAGCACTAATTACAGCATTTGGCTCTGCAGTACCAGTACAGATGACAGGTCACCACACTATTATAATGGTGATTTTTCAGTTATCCTTTTGTTTACCCATTAAATATAAATCAGCAGAGTACTTAAAGGCACCGACCGCTAGATACACACCTTTGGCTTCCTCACACCTCTTTCTGCACGGAAACCCTGTCCCCAAAGAAGGGTTTGCCCACACCTTTGGAAGTCCAGTCCCCCCAGTTTAAGCAGGGGAAAAGGGGGCAGATGACACGAGATGGTCTGTAAGCACATGCAGAAACTCTGCCCTGTGCATAGCAGTAGGTCTGACACAGCCTGGGTGCGCTGGAGGCTGTAGGTCAGTCTGCACGAGCCACCTCTGCAGCCCCTACGCACCAGAAACCCCAAAGAGAAATAATAAACTCTATAATTTAAAGGGACTCTAAATAATAGAGTCTATAGTTCCATTGAGGCTGATTTGCACTTGACACTCCAACACTGGCCTTTAAAAGAAAGTTGTAGCAGAAACAAAGCTCTCTTTACGCAGTTTGTTCAAATCAGCTTTTGAAAGTTTTCTTACAAAGGAGTAACTTTAAAATATAACTTTAAAGAATCTTTATCTATACTGGGCCCTCCCTTCAAACATCTACAGTTCTTAAAGCAAGACCAGTTTCTACAGGTCTACCTGGAGCGATGAGGTGTAACTACAAACCAAACCAGAGCTGAAAGTAAATACCCAAATTCTGCCATCTACCCATCAGACCGCTTTACTGCCCTGCTGTAACCAGGTTTAACTGGTAGAATCCAAGAATGAAGACAAAAAGTACACGTTCTATAATCCCTTTTATCTCTCTTTAACAGGTATAGTTACAAGGAATGGCCAATACCATGGTACTTGAATAAAAAATACAAAAAGAGGAAATTCTATTACTTACCTCACGTGAATCACTTCATCAGGTAAAAAAAGAGTTTTTTGACATTGACAGTTACTTTCTGATCTGTTCCTCAGTCTTCCTTGTTCCACTTTGCAGGGTAAAAATAGTAGTAATCTTGTATTTACAGCTAGTAGGCTGAAAACAAGGCTGTTTAGTTACAGCTTGCTCTCTTTTTTGCTCTACCCATCTTAGTTATCTGTGAAGGTGCACTGTAAAAGTAGCTTTAGGGTCAGCCTACCTTCCAGAGGCTGAATTTCTGTAGAGCTCAAAAGCAGAAGAAAAAAAAAAATAATTTTTGCATATTGAAAGCAAATTAATACAGAAGTTCTTAATTACTGGGAGCCTCTATTTGACTGGAGGGGGAGCTCATTCAGGCTGTTACAAGCTCTCTAGAAATTAACCACACTGACTTCTTTATTTCAGGCTCAGGCTTGAAAAATCTTTACGTAGAAGGGCAAGAAAGCAAAACCTGGAGAGGACGAGGCAGAAGGTCTTGGAAAGGAAGTTCCCTCACCTTGCTGTAAAATCTCGGAGCCAGTAACGCACTGGAAATGTCTTTGTGACCGGAACACAAAGCAAGTTCTGAAAGCAGCGAACAACTCCACTGAGCATTCCTCAGAGTCTCCATCTCTTTTTCTTTTTTTAATCTTGCATTTGACCTAAATTAAATTTATGATCTGGAATTACAAAAGCAGTTTTGGTGCATAACTCAAATTAATCCTAACAGTTGTTCCTAGAAACATCTGAAAAATGACATATGAACCAGCTATTACAAACACGAGATGTACATCATTACCAGTGACAAGCAGTGAGTGCCAGATGAAAGAGTTAAGTGTAGGGATAATATTTACCTGGTTTAGTTTAACAAATACACATTAAAACCAGACAGAAAGATGAAAACCTGATCATCACCCGAGTTACGTGTGCTTTGTGCATAAAAGCATGGGAAAATACACTCTTTGGTCTCCTACAAGGAATTTCTTCCCTGCTTTAAGTTTGGTTTGTTAAAAAGTGTTGAAATATTTAGTGTGTGACCTTTCAACAATGCAGCCTTTATACCTGGATTTCTAGACATAAAATTCAAACTTTGTGCCATGCTTTTTTTGCAGTGTACAAAGTGAAGTAGAAACAATTTGAAATTGAAGTAGAAACGTGCTGCTACTGCGGTCAGTTGATGGTCAACATCTACTTCCTGAAAGCTTTTAACCTTCAGATGAGGTTGTGTAGAAACTTAGAATAAAGTCACTGATCTTTCAGTGCTACAATATAATCTGATAAACCACTGGAAACTCCAAAGGAACCAAAACTGTAGGAGACAGATGTATTTATCTCCATCATCTTGACCTTCAGTTACTCCTCTGCAGCACACAAAATACCCACTTCTTACACAGAAACTCTTTACAGTGGTGAGAAAACCCCAGAAAGTCTTTCGCTCTCCCTGTGGTGCTGCAACACTCACAGCTACTACCATCATACTGCAGGTCTTTTCAGATACACAGAAGATAAAAAGTTGATGAGCCATAATGAAACCTAAGCACACAACACAGAAGGAAAGCTTAAAATGCATAGTCCCGACCAAAAGAAAAAGCAAAAAAGCCTACTTTATGTCTTCACTTAGAGCTACAAGCTGCCTGGACGCTCTTAGTACTTTACTGATGCCACAGTAACTTCATAGAGCGTTACTGAGGAGAGCTACGATACGAGTTCAGTGGAGCTTCCACGCTCTGCACGAATGCAAACTAAAGTCTCTTTCTTCCCACTGGTGACTTGCATCACCTGTTGTAGCTGACTTACTTTTGCCTCATTTTGTGAGAGAAAAGCAGTTTGTCAGTAGAAATCTACTAGAACTGAAAATCTAGATCTAGGAAAACGTAGAGCAAGCAACTTTGTCTCAAGAGCAAACTAATGCTTTTCATGATAGGACAAAACCAGGCTGTTTTGATAAATTACTTTATTTGGAGATAATGTGAAACTCTTTTCAACTAGAGGCCTCCTCATTATTTACCCACAAGGTCTTAGGATGCAAAAAAATATAGCAATATTGTTCAAACTTTGGGTTTTTTTTTTTATCAGTTAAATGCTATTTGGTTTTCCACGCCTTTTAAGGAGCAAAACAACATCACAGAGTTGGAAAGCGAAGCTGAACAGTAACACAGAGCTGCATCTCCACAGCTTCTCCTCCTCCCTCTGCCCCCGAGCACGCTCCCCGCGCCAAACGCAGGCACTTACTGACCCTCTGATGAGTTGGCCGAGGGACCCAACCAGCGATAAACACGTGGTGACTGTCCCCTCCAGCTCCAGCTCCCTGGAAAATGCCAAGCCACATCCTGAGCTCTTCTAGAACTAAGCTCCTCCTCCTGGAGAGACAGTTCTTCGCTTCAACTGCCCTGGCTCGACCAACTTTTGCTTCTCACCTACATCACAAAGGCATTAAATACATTCTTAGGGATCAGGTAGAAAGCACTGAAATGCTTTATGGAAATTAAATTGCTCCGGAGCAAGAAATAAGCAAACCAGTGCTCCATAGAACATTCACTCCATGGAATGTATCGCTTTCACCAGAGAGTGAAAGTTACACCCAACTCAGTCACTCCGTAGTAATTACTAAATACAAACTTTCCATTTATAAAACAAAGAGTAACTTTCTCTCCAAGTACTCACAATGTTGCTCAAATATAAAGACCAAATTTTATTTAAAGGAGAAGTAAGAGTGATTTAAGGCCAAAGTACTAGCAAGGAAGACTAATATATGAAAGTAGACGAGAGATTTTTAATAAATTTGCACGGGCATTTGTAAGGTTATGCCTCTAGCTATTTGCTAAATTGTAAAGCTGTTCCCAGGAAAAGATACTAGAGAAAAATAGACATTTATACAAAATTATAAAATGCTTGTTACATGAATTATTGCTTTACAAGGGATGTAAACAGCCTTCTTCTATGATAGTACCAATTAGGTCTCTCAAAATTTCTAAGGTTTGTTAAAATGGAACTTGAATTACGCAAAAATTCCAATATAAAATTTCTACAAAAAAGAGTCCATCCCATTCCTGAGTCTGCTAAAGCTATGAAACAGAAGGAGCACTGAGCAGGCAGCCGTCGGCACAGTCAGAGGTCTAAGGACATTTTCTTTCTACACACTGTTTCCCTCCTTCTTCGTATTCTTGTTTAGAAATCCACATCTGTTGGAAAGTACCCTACAAAAAAACCAAGAACAACAAAACACACGATAAAAAAATAAATCAGAAAACAAATGAAGGTTAAGCAAAACACAATTAGCTTTTAGTAGGAGGAAAAAACAAACCAGTCTTTACATCACAGAGTCACAGAATGCTATGGGGTTGGAAGGGACCTCTGGAGATCATCCAGTCCAACCCCCTGCCAGAGCAGGTCCACCCAG
>JAOXJK010000051.1:2114865-2131107 GCA_025774025.1 Xenus cinereus
CCTGCTCTGGGTGGACCTGCTCTGGCAGGGGGTTGGACTGGATGATCTCCAGAGGTCCCTTCCAACCCCATAGCATTTTGTGATTCTGTTCACTTGGAACAAATAATTAGAGAGAAAGTGTCTTGTGCTTTAAAAAAAGAAGTGATTGTCAAAAGATGGGCATTTTAAAGCACTTTACCGAAAGCTTCCAATTTATACTTTTAGTCCTGTTTTCAAATGATTTAACTTGAGTTTCATTGTGTGTCTGTAGGCTCTAAGTTTCAAAGGGACGTAGATGCTTTTGAACATTGGGTCACTTATTCCTGTTTTGTTCCATATTTACTGTATGATGTTGGACAAGTCCATTAAACACTTTAGGGCTTCTTCTCATATGTAAGCTGGGAATAAGTACTATTTACCTATAAAACTATGGACGTTGCCTGTTTTTATTTGTGTAGTGTTTTGAGTAGTCATGTTGTTGAGGGCCTAATTACTTAGATATGCAAAGTACTACAGCCCACAGCCCTCTGAGATCCCTCAGTTCATCTTGTTTTTCTGCTGTAGCTACAAGGTCAAGTTGAAATAATCCGGATGATTATAAGAGCTTGTATGAAAAACTTTCCTGGAGAGCAACATCTGTTCTCTGGTGATAACAGTGATTCAAAGGAACTCTCTGGGAAGAGAATACAGTCTGTCTCTCATGAACAGGATGACTCAGTAGTTCACATTTGGAAAGAGGAACATTCTCCAGGCCTCACAAACGTGATTCTGGAGACTCATTCCTTGCATTCGTACGGGCTTTTGGGAAGCTCCCTGACACGGTGCAACGCGAACGGTTTCTGGCAGCCATGAGCCTGTCCTCCCCAGAGTATGGACATGCACATCAAATTTCACAAGGATTTAATTTTATTTCCCATTTTATCTAAAATTTGAGTCAAATTCAGTCCCCCTATAAGATGACTGACCGTGCTCTTACAAATCAAAATAGCCTTAGAGCTTCTCCCGGATAACTGGATGGACTTTCTGTCTCCGTGGGGTGTTTGTTGATGGCTGCAGTTCTGTTCAGCTGAAACTATACAAACTGAACCACATATGCAAACATTGCCCTATGCAACTAAAACTATTCATAGGTGCTAATTAGTAACATTAGGTAAAATGCTATAGACCTGAAATACTGTACAGCTTAATTGAGTGCGATTTCTATTGACTTCAATGGGTGTTTTATTCAATTAGGGCCTGCAGAATTTAGATCCCTGCCTTTGGCTTACATCATTGCAAATATTATTGATGCTTATAAAGCTTTCAGGGATCTTTCAGGCTTTTAGTCCACAAATTGACTGCAATGTGAAAGTCTTGCTTGGGGGTAAGAGGAGTACTTACATCCATCTCATCTTTCATTTACTTCTTCCTGAGTCTTTCTCTGCTATTCCTTTGGGAGTGCTCATATAAAATATGCAATTTAACAAAGAAGGGGAAAGTAGGGTTGTTTCAATATAGCAAGATTCAAGTTTCATTTTTGCACATTGGAAGTATGCCTTTCTTATTTTCTTGCCTGAAATGTGGAAGTGAATCTGATTAATTTTAATTCTCGTAAAATGATGAAATTAAGATACAGTAAATTTGTAGTGAATATTGAGGGAAATCAACAGTTTCCCAGGCACAAGCATGGATGCAGTGCTTGAAACTTCAAAACTGCACTGGAAGGAGCACTAGAAATTTTAACAAAAAAATTTAACCTGGGTCTGGATGGAGTAAAAGAATTTTTCCCTTTCTAATCTGCATGTGATATAAAGCCAATGCCTGAGTTACTCTACAAGGGTAGCACAAGCAGGTGTTGTGAAACTTAATCGTGACCACTCAGCCTCTGGGGAAAAGCAGCGAGAAAAGCATTTCAGGTACAGTGTGTGTCATTGCATTTAATATTTCTTTTTATCTAGAATCAGCAATGAAACATCTAGAAATAACATTTATAAATATATATCTTTTATATATATATTTAAAAGAAAGTAAATGAAAACAAAAGAGGTTGGTAGGGATGGGCATGAGTACTTTAAGGATATATGTTGTAGAAAACTCATTGTATTTCAGGCAACATATTCTCACTATAGATCTTCCTGGAAAAATATGCAGAAGAGCTAGGAAAAGTCACACATATACACATGCATATTTTTAGGTCTATTTAGTAAAATTTGAGAAAAGTATCTATGGGAAAATTGATACACGTCCTAGCTAGAACACTGACTCTATTTAATTCTGTCATCTTAGGTGAAGTGAAATTAAAAAAAAGGTAGTCTCCTTATAGAAGGCATTTTTTTTTGCAACAGCAGAGAGCACAATAAATGTTATCTGTCAGGGAAAGAAACAGGCTATTTAAATTCAGGCAGCATAGCATCTTCAGGCGGAAGGGCTATTTTTAACTTCAGATGTAGCTTAATTTAGAAACTGAGCAGTTGAAGTCCCTTTTTTTTTTCCCTCTCCTCCGGCTGGAGATTTTTCATAATGATTGTAGATATCCTTGTGTGAAGATACTGAATAGAATAAAAAATACATTATCCTGAGCTTCAAGGTCATGAAAATACACATCTAAACAAAGCAGCTTTGCGGCAATATTGTCATAGGTGTGTACACACAGAGATTAGATGAGATTGATGCACTGTTTTCTAAGCATAAGGGCCACTTTGGCTATCTGCCAGGAGGCTGCATATAATTTTTTTATATCCATTTACGCGAGATCTTACCCAGATCTATATTATCTTATGTAGGAAGTGCTGTAATTGCACATAGCCCTATACAACACATGGTAAAGAGAGTGTAAATTTCAGTGGTTTCTAAGGGAGAAATATTTATGAGAAAGCTGGCAATGATTCCCTGCATTGATTTTTTTTCCGAGCCAGCTTCTCGTATTTGGCTTTGTTTGTAAGTTAATCACAAGAATGGAGAAGCTCATCTCGTTAGAGAAGATACTCAGAATTAAGAATTGCAGATCTGACTCTATTAACTGATTACAGGCTTTTTAATGTATTCAGATTCTGAATGTGAAAAAATCCTCTCCCAAATGGAAATACTTCCAAGATGGCTTATTGCAAACAGTCTTCTTGCATAATTGCATATTCTATGTCACTCCGCATTCATCTATTGAATTGCAATCGCATTTCAGCATAAAACTCCATTCTGGCTGAATTTTTATAGTTTACCTGTTCAAGCTCAGCCAAAAGTGATGCTGAAAGCCCTTCTAGCTGCAGAACAATAACAAAAAGCAGAGAGAGAGACATGTGCCATTGCGACAGAAATAATTGGGTTATTAATAAGCTGAATGTGACATGGAAAAGTCGGCTCTATTTCTGAGCATAGAGACACCTTCGCCGTTAACTCTTAAGCACACACAACTTCTGTTTCTGAAATTTTCCTTAAAGGTGTGAGCATTTGTTCACCTACAGAAAAGATAACTTCTTTTTTTTATTCTGTAGCTACCTAAAATCCTGCAATTATAAGTGAAAGCTTCTGCTGCCATTTATTCTTTAACTTATGACAGCTAAAATTAGAGGCTTTCATTCCATTGTTTTTATACACAGGGTAGCATGATGTAATGTAGTAAGAACATCATAAAACAAGTTAGAAATTTAGAGTTATAATCACTAATGTTCAGTGGAGGTTAAAAAGAATTATCGTCTAGAGCTGGACTACTCCTGAATTGCCCGCTTCGGGTGGGGATTCTTTCATCTTCCTCTTAAACATTTGGTTTTGAGGAAGGCTCCTTTTCCTGGCTCCTTTCTACATGGAGGGAATCTGGGAGTTCGCACAGAAGCTGGTAGAGCCGTTGGGCCCTGCTGTGGGCTTTCCTTAATTCTCTGCTGGCCACACAGACCTCAATTAAGGCTCAATTTAGTCTCTGGGAGGCATTTTAGTAGTGGTACCAGACTAGGAAATTCAGACTGTGACGCACAGTTTGGATGGGGAATTTGAATTCACAGCCCTTTCGTTAAGAGGATTTTCCTTCTAATAAAGCAGATATATTGCAGCAATATTTGCTGGGGTTTCAGCTTTAGAAAGAGAATGTGTTTTTCTCATCAAAGGCTTGATCTGAAGCTTGTAGCAAAAGAAACATTCAGCACATACACTTTCCTGGTTTAGGTGTGTCGGTATGCTGTCAGGAGGCAGGATTCACTTTGCCTATTAAAGAGGTTTAAAAAAAAGACTAAAAACCATCCAAAAGGAGCAGTGGGGTTGTCAAGAAAAAGCTAAAATCTTATGGAATGGAGGGCAATATTTTTTGTCTTAGAGAAACACAGGATATACTTGAAATAATTTTCTGAATGGCTTTATGAAATCTAATCAGCTTGACATGATAACTGTACATTGGTATCTGCTTGTTTTCATTCAGTTTGTAATAAAGAGGAAAACAACTGTTTTGAGAGCAAAGAGTAATTCTATTTTCAGGCATTCCAACTCTTCGGTAGCAAAATGCAGCTATGAAGAGTTATGGGGACATGCAGATGATGAGGTTTAGGTAAGGCTGGACATGAGTTTCAAGTAAAGCTAGGATTTCTAATAGAATCCACTAAAACACTCTGAATTTTCCTTAGGACATTTCTGCCGTTTTAGGCCAAACTCTTCTGATGAGATTATAATTACAGTCACAGGTAAGGCTGAACTAGAAAACTGACAACTTCTGGGTCTGGATCCAGCCTAATGATAATAATTAGTTCTTATTTAGTAGTTTTCATTCACGGATCTGAAAGTGTTTTATAATGAAGGTTGATCTCAAGGCCTTATTTTACAGAAATGGAAGCCCAGAAAAAGGAAGTGAGTACCTAAGATCGATGAGCAGCTTGGAAACAGAGCTAGGAACAAACTCAAACTGCGTAACCCAGGTGCAGGTCTCGTGTTCTCCCCATCTATCAAAATAAGCAGTATTTATACTTTCATCTGTGCATCAGAAACCAGCTTCATCATGGCTTGGCCTTGAATTTCTAGTAGTGTTTTAGAGGGGGGTGATACAATCCAGAATGGAAATGCAAAAAACCAAAACAAACAGTACCCAGGCTGGGATTTTCCTACCTTGAGGTTTCCTATAAAATTCCTGCCTAAATGTCCTGATAGATTTGTGTCCCCAAAGCATGAGTAATCCAAGCAGGCATTCAGCTACTTCCCTGCTAAGAATGACAGCAATCCCTGCATCGGAGGATGGCTGGATAGAAACCCCCCGAGTTCCATGAGCGCTCCCTTAAATCCTGCTCGGTACCATGCCAATTCTTCACTTTGTCTCCAGAGACATGGATATGGATATTCCTGAATACATGGTGCTCTGCTGTATGTTGTGTGTCTTTACCCTTCTATAAATCCGTAGCGTGGCAGATTCCACGTTTCCCCTTGGGAAGTGACCTCTGTGGAGCTGGGAATATTTTATGCAGCCATTTACATCTCTGTGACCTCCCTGAGGGATGCTGACATTTGCTCTGTAACAAAGTGAGCCGGTTTCTCTCTCTTTTATGCCTTTCCTCCTCTGGGTATTGTGACTGGGTCACTTTTAAATGACTTGGTAGTGGTCCGTGCGATAACTTACAGGCTGGATCCCAACCCAGTGTGTCCAGTAGGGTCCCTGGGAGAGATGGAACCTGCTGGCTTCTATCTTTGATCCTAAAACAGTGATTACAGCCTTTGCTGTCTATCTATATAGTCTATGTCGACTGCTTCCATTGGCAGGGAATCACATAATGTACTGGCTCTTCCATGAGAATTTTATTATAATTTTTTTCTTCAAAAAGTTTAAGCCTTCTTTTCCATCTCTCTTGTTGTTACAGAATTTTTTCACTTGGCAAAGAGAATGTATCAGTGTTTTCCGTGCCCACAAATCACGGGAGGGAGGACATGCAGTAGACTGGAGTTTTTATTAATCAGTTCGCTGTCTTCTCAGAAATGGGAAATTGATTTCATTGAAGTGTGGCAAATTACAAGTAGTAAATAAATGGGTATTTGGGTGAAATACAGGAGATTGTAACAGTCATACGCTGTGTCTGATTAATTATATAAATACAATATGCCATGCCTGTGTAGGGATTTTCACACGTCAGTATGTAAACAGCTCATAAGCCTACGTAGGCATCATCTTCCCATCTTATAGACACAGGGACATAGAATCATTTAGGTTGGAGAAGACCTTTAAGATCATCAAGTCTAACCATAAACTGAACAATGCCAAGTCCACCGCTAGCCCATGTCCCTCGGCGCTACATCTACACATCTTTTAACTATCTCCAGGGATGGTGACTCCACCACTTCCCTGGGCAGCCTGTTCCAGTGCTTTTCAACCCTTTCCGTGAAGAATTTTTTCCGCTTTCATCTTGGAGAAGATGGTCATAGATGAAGTACTAAAAATAGCGAGGTTTAAGAGCGCATGCTCCCTCAAGGGGATCAAAGACTGAGGTGCTGTTTAGACATGCAAACAACCAGAAATATCAAGAGCAGGAAAGAGTGTGGTTGAACCAGTTAGTGCACTGATAATATCTGCTACTTCTAGCTTCAGCAGAATTTGTGAAAGTGATAGAAACGGAGGGCAGAACCCCAGGGAAAGAGATGTGTAAGGCAGTTCCTATTGCCTATCCTTACATGCCTAAAGCAGGAAGACAAGTTTTCCTGGGCTCTTGAGAGATTAAATGCAGAGGACGTTCTGTCAGAAAGTAATTCAGAATCCACGAGTATGGCTTCTGCTCTGAAGCACCTCTAGAGGAGCCTGACACTATTCACTGATTATGTAGGAGACTTAGGTAAATTAATTGTATACCTTAGCCCCTGAGTTTGGTATTAATCTTAAGCAGTGGTAAGAACCCAGCCCATGTAGGGACACTGCAAGGTAACTTTGTACCTGGGTCTAAAAACCCAATATTGACAATGTTCTTTCCTTGTACACCGCCGCCTTGGGAAACTTCCATTTTCCCCTTGGATTTCTCTTTCTGTTCTTTATATGACATTCAGATCTCGTGTGCAGAGGCTGAATAGTTTGTCTGAAAGACAGTCAGTGAAAGGGAGTACCTTCGAACTGCATCTTGCATTTTTATCCGAATCTAAGGTCAGGCAGACTCAAGGAGCTTCTTCTTCTGTGATCCTTCCTAGGATCATCCATCAGGATTGGCTTTTGTAAAAGTCCCTGGCAAAAATCATAAATAGTGCTGTTTAGTTCAACAAGATCTCTGAAAAATAGAGAAAAGTTTGTAATCTAAAGGAGAGCAATAGTTTTTTGTGCCATATCTGATTTAATAAGAAAGCAGTATTTACTTGAAAAGGAATATGAGTAAAATCTGGCTTTTCATTAAAATGGATAAAAAATGTAACTCAAAAAGGATTAAAATTTTTAATTTATAGTTAAGCATATATTTTTTTTCAAATATCGCTACTGAAAGATTTGCATCCGAGGCCTGGCTTCAGAAGATCTGTCGTATTCTCTGCCCCTCGCGTCAGACTTGCAGCGCTATTAACACTTTTCATGTTTCTCTGTTGCACTTGCCTTGTTTAATAGAAGACAAGGAGCCGTGTGGGTGACAGCTCTACCCCAACAGAGCCCTACAGACAGATGCTACGATTTCACCTTGATACTCTATGTTTTACTTACTGCTGCCACTGGCACTTAAAAATATAAGCGCCGGCTTTTTTTCCTGTGCATATCTCTTAGATAATATATGTTAAGTAAGAATTTCACATTAGCCAAAGGATGAAATAGGAATATGTTAATTCTTTTTTTGTAATTTTGTATGATTTGATGTTTAGTTCTTGTGTGAACAAGAATACTCAGTTTTGGACTTAAGGTCAGTTGATTAACCAGGCCATTACAGTACTCCGTAATATAAAGGAGAGAAATAATTTCAGTTAAAATAAAAATTAGAAACACCGAGTGGAGATGCCCTCAGCCAGAAAGTTAGGAAAAGAAACCCCTCATACTTAGCACGGAACAGCAAAGTCATAGTGGGTATATTCTCCCCGAACTGAAAAATTAGGAATTGAGCAAGGAAAGAGATGTTTCTGCAGTATGGTAATTCAGTCTTGGAGGTGATAAAAGAATGAACCCAATTTTTTATTTAGGAGTCTTAGTATTATTTTCTTGCGTATGTAAATAGAGGTAAATATGTATAAAAAAAAATTGGACTTTCTCAAAAAAAAGAAAAGAGCATAAGCATAAACAAAGAAATGGTTTAAATATATACAGCAAGGCTTGGTCAGTGAACTGCTCAAACATTTGTAAAAAGTGAGCAAAAGTGGTAGCAAAGACAGCTAAAGGGAAATGCATTTTGAAATCCTAGCAAGTAGACTTTAACTTCTAACTATAACTAGTGTAATAAATGGCTTTGGAAAAGTTATACATAGAGACACAAAATATCCTCAACCCTGTGGTTGAGAAATGCCATGAATTCAATGGAAAAATACCCTAATGCTGTTCAGGGATGCCTGTTTTGTGGAGAGAAAATTCCTGTTTCTCTGATACCTGTATTCATAAACAATGAATTAATCCAAGGCCTTAAAGTGCACGAAACCTGTGTCTGTTTTGCCGCGAAACTCTTCTAGTGCCAAAGAAAACACATACGTGTATAAACCTACTCATTGCACCGTTGTTAAGCATTAGTGTTCTTTTCGGGGTGTTTTTTTATGTGCTTTTTGACTGTGAGCGTAGTTATGAACGTGTTCTTCTCCAGGCAGAGCTCTGGGTGAGCAGGGACGCTTCCGCGTCCCCAGGGCCGCCCCTGTGTCATCCTGTTGGTTATTTCTGGTGCCGGCAATCCCTCCGGGCTCCTCTGATGTGGGTGCTCCTACACCCTGGCTGATAACGAGCCTTTCAGCTGCCTTTAGACAGACCCGTTGAATCTCCCTCTTTGACGTCAGCTCAGCTTTGGGGACCAGTTGGTATTTTTCATGTGACCGATAAGGGGAGGTTTCCTGATACAGCCTTTCAAAGGAGCGGGAGAAAGAGGCCCAGCAGGATTCTCTGGGGGCCATCAGCTTTGATGCTTGAAAGGGACCTTTTCATCTTGGGCTCAGAGAGACTGCGCCCAACGTGCTAAGGAGATTTAGAACATCCTTGTTTAGATTTTTGCCTCGGGAGATTGCTGGCTGATGGCTAAGAATGAACAAAATCCAAGGTAAATTCTAAGTCTTTAATTGTTCGTGGAGAAAAAAAAAAACGCTTCACGTGAGTTTCAGCCACGTGCACGAAACTCCATGTGCCCAAAGTGTCAAGTGTGTTTAGGGAGAAAAAGGAAAACTGTTAATAAGGGGATATTCTTGAATGAAAATATCACACACCATTTCTTCAGTAATTGGTATTTCTGTCTAGGTCGCTGTGTTGATACTTGTTATTTGCGTAAGAAACTGTTATGACTTGTGTGCACGTAGAAAACATTGTGTGTTGTACTACATACACAATTTAGATTTCGTGTAAAAAGAAAGAGGAGGTGGGACGCCTCGTAAATGGCCGGGATAGAGATTAACAGTTTGGTAGCTGTGACCCACATATCAAATGAAAATGAATATTTAGCCTCCGTTATCAGTGCAGTTGATGAGAGCAGTGATAATTCTATCATACAAATGATGATGATGCACCAGAAATGACAGCTGCTGGCATGGAAGCAAAGCTTACTGGGAAAACCAATTTAGGTGATGCAGGTAATTTCCAGAATGCTGAAGAAACTGCAGTAACGGGGGGTTTGTAGTGAGTTGTTTTTTTAATTTCTTTGGGTTCTTTGAGAAATTGGGGGGTTTTGTTTGTTTGTTGGGTTTTTTTCCTGTGACTGGAAAGAAGTTATGTGGGGGGTGTTGGAACTATATGATCTTTAAGGTCCCTTCCAACCTAAACCATTCTGCGATTCTATGAAAATAGCAAATGACCTATTTTGGAGTAAATAACAATATTATTTTCTCAAAGGTAGATCATAATGTTCAATATACTTCAATATGATCACTGATTATTTTTTTAAGGAGTAATAAAAGTGAGGTTAATCCACTTAGATTCCAGTAACCAATATCCCACAGCAAATTGTCGTTGAATTTGGAAATGCTGGTGGTGAACACAAGAATTGCGAGGTGGCTAAAGCATGGACTAAAAATAATATTCAAAAGAAAGTGACAAGGTTGGAGAAACATTACTAGCCATGTTTTTCTGGGGTTAGTCTTGGAACCTGTTGTATTTAATATATTTACCATTGTATTTCCTCACTTGCTTGTAACATGCTGTAAGTAAGTAGCCATACATTTTGGGTTCAATAATAACTTCATCTCTAACCTGGGGTTTATGAACTGGAAATAACAGGGGTGGAAGGATGAATATGATTAGACAATGGAATATAATTAAGGTAGAAAAGAGAAGGCAGGTCTGGAAGGTAAAAGGTTTTTAACAGGAAGGAGGAAATATTGCTACCATCTTACGAGGAGTGTTAACTCCTTCTGAGTTAACTGTCTCCTACCGCTGTGTTTAGCTATTTTCAGACAAATGAACTTAAACTGTGAGAGGTGCAAAGAAGAGCTACGGGATGAGCCAGGGAACGAAGCTCTGTCTTTTGAAAGGAAATTAGAAATGCCTCCTGTACCCAACCAAATGGAGGTATCCAGGGCGATGAATCATTCATTAAATATACTGGGAGCAGATATCAATAAATCAGTAAGTTTAGTGTCCATGATTACCTAGTCTTTAGTCTCTCTGCTGAGATCACTAACAAAGCTGCCAACTGCTGCCTGTTCTATTAATTGGGTGTTAATTCCAAAAGTCCCTACAACATTTGGCTGTGCCCCTGACAAGAGGATGGCCAGTGAGACTATATTGTTATTAGTGCCGTGAGAAGTATTCGGCAGCCTTACAAAATGCATACCATTTTCAAATCTTTGGCTGCAGATTACTTACAGAAGAAAGAACTGTTCTTTATTCGAGATCTTGCTGAACGTCCTCCCGTTTGGTCTTCTGGGCTCGGCCCTTCCCCGTGCCCGGGGAGCCAGCTCACCGTGATGACAGCTCCTGCCGCCTGGTTTTGACTTTCCAGAGCTCCGTAAGCGCGAAGTGTGATGACATCACGCTCCCTGGGGTGTCAGTTATGAGCTGCTAAAAATAGTCACAGGCGAACACAGGATAGAAAAATCAAATGTCTGCTTAAAACCGCTAGTGAATGGGAAGGTAAAGAGATAGAGCTCGATTGAGGGGCTTTGTATTTAAATTCGAGGGCAACGATGCTGGACTGCAGCCCTGGCAAATGCTGCAGATGATGCTTTAGGACTCGTGAGCTGGGAGAGCCCACAGAGACAAGTTCAGCCCTGGTGCAATTCCCAAACTGTCATGGTAAGTGAGCTTTTTGTGTTTATTTCCCACTGGTTGGGTTATCCGCTGTGAGTAATCTGTGTTTTGCAGCTCTTAATGCTGTGGGATTCGCAGCACGGGAATGATGTCAGTGTTACTGCCAGTATAATCACGGTTCTATTCAAAAATAAAGCCCAAAGCAATATTCATATTGTAAAATGAAGCGTTCAAAGGTCAAAAAATAATGTACAGTAAAAACTATAGGCAAGTGTAAATGGTGCCTCCAGTCTCCAAGTTCAGGAAAGTATCCTGCTTAGCATGGGTATGTTTTGGGGCTGTTTTGGCATTATTTGGTGCAAATTCTTTTGACACCACTTATGACTTTTAGGCCTTGATTACAGACTTAGGAGCTAAGACAGGCTTGAAGATTGAAGTGTTTCAGATATTAAGCTGCTCCAAATTAAAGCTGATCTAATAAAGAAAACACATAGAAATACAGAAGCAACGTAACATGAAAGTTAAGATTAACGAAGGACTGTGTGTCTCACAACCTTTGCAAATCTCATCCTGGGTTTTTTATACTGGTGAGGCCACGGACAGAAATGTTCAACTAGGCTTGTTGTTAGAAGATTTTCTAACCTCAGCTACTCGTAACTGTCTTTTCTGCATTTCTTCACTTACTGTCTAAGGGCAGGCAGGGGTGGAAATGTGAAGCTGTGACTCTTCCAGACAAACTCTTCCAGAGATTCTCATTCCAAGTTACAAACGCTCACCCTTGGGCCTGAAACTCCGTTGGCCAAGGTGTGATCTATTTCTCACCTGTTTGGAGTCACCTACAAGAGCTTCCTGGTGATACAAAACCATCAGAAATCACTTGTATTGAGCACCAGTCCCCTTCTCAGGGAGAATAACCTCTTCTCCCTCCCAAACCTCCAGCACACGAGCTAAAAACCCAAATCTGCTGATCCTCCAGAGCCTGAGTCACGTCTCTGCCAGCCCCTCGCGGGAGCCTTCCCCAGAGGGAAGGAAGAGCTTGATGGATATTGTACTGCAGGTTATCAGAGTGTGTGCTAATGAAGCCACAGATCCATTACAGTATTTATCCATTTTGCAAGATCCAATTAAAGGAACTTTGTGAAGTATAAAATAGTTTGATTTTACCCTGTGTTCATCCTGTAAAAGCTGATGTCTCTAAAAGATATTCCCATGCTATCATTATTTCCTTGTGCTGATTCATCTCGTGTTCAAGATCGTTTGGAGCCAGGATTTGATTCTGCCTTGTTGCTGATAATGGGTTTTGTAAATCCGTTTGATAATTGTTGTGGATAAAGCTGAAGAATCCCCGGGTCTTTCGCTTGCGGGGTGTGACATGTAAAGTAGAAGTTTTTCTTGCAGATCAGAAGGCAGGGGTCTGACGTAGGAATTATTGTGTGAAATGACATTGTCTCTGTTATGTAGGAATTCAGATAGTGATTGTGATAATCCCTTTTGTCCTTTGAAAATGAGAATTTATGACTCAAAAGGTGCTCTTCTGTCAGTCACAAAATTTTTACCATTATATTGAATCTTATTGTTAATGGTATAATATCCTGTCCTTTTGGTTGCAAGTGTGGTGTTTTGAATGCAAACTGATTTACAGTCATTTTCTTCTGTCTGCAAAATAGGCACACACACAAAAAAAAAAAGATGGAAGAAATTCTATACTGAGTGGTGGTGGCCGGAGGGGCAAAATATAATATAATTAAAAAAACCCGCCCTTATTGAAGAATTTTTCCTCTTTGCATGAGTTTGTGAGACTTATTTTTTTATAGGAAGAGGTCTATTTTTAGGTGACTCCTTAAAACTACCTGAAGGAGTAGCATCTGAAAGAGAATGATACTAAGAACTAGAAATACAAGGAAGGTGTTACAACAGAAAACACATACAGTTTTTAGCAGGTGGCCAACCTGTTGTTTAGAAAGATTTCCTGCTGCATTGAATTTTCCTTGCTGTATCCCCCGCCGAAGGCTGAACGTTGCCATCTCCTGCAGACGATGCAGCGGCGCCCTGATTTCGTACCAGCGAGCGATTTTTCCATTCACAAGCTGTTTCGGTATTCCGGAGCGTCTCACTGCTCCTGCATGCATTTCTCTGAATTTCAAGTAATTTATTCCTAAAAAAGATTATTCTCTCTTGGTTTGGGGGATGCTGTCAGGGATAAAGGCACGGGCAGTAGCACAAACTGGGCTCTCTTGGCAGACTTTTTGTCTGCTTAACGCTTTCTCTGATGGCCTCGACACTGATTATAATTCCAACAGAGTAAAATATTCTCTACAAAATACAATTTCCTGCTGGCAAAGTAGTGCTGATGAGGCATACGCTTATTGCGTCATCTGTAGGTGATGGCACTGTCTCCCATGTTCTCTTTTCAAGGTTAAACAAAGAAGTGTAAGGAATACTCTCAGCAAGAAGTAGAACTACCTGAGTCTTAGGTCCGGCTGTAGCTGAGCATCCAAAGCCTTGTGCTATGCTTTTTGTGTGCAAATTGACCTGCTGAGGGTGGAAGTTCTCTCAGTTTAAACAGAAGGAACTGTGTAAATTAATCTGAATGGATCTCCCTGATTTTTGTTGCAGATCTAAAGATGGTGGACCTAAAAAAAATCAATAAAATTAGGCTAAAAGTCTTTGTAAAACACCAGTGGAAGGACACATTTATCAGTTTTACATATCCCAAGCTAGATCACACTGAAACGATGGACAATTCAACAAAATATATGCCTGGAATGTATTTAGATCCAATAGCAGGAAGCTGAGTGCGGATAGAGTCAGAGTGGAAATGAGACGCATGTCTCGATTAGTGTGGGTCATTAAACATTAGCATATCTAGACAAGAAACGTGATATTTCACATGCACAGTAAATTGAGGGGTTGTCTGCAGTTAATTGAGGGCTTATCTCCATAAGACTACACACGTGTAATCCGAATTAACATGGAGAAGGTAAAGGATCTGATGTAGGAACTACTTAGGGAATACCATCGACTCTCTTGCTGTAAAATGCCAGACTAAAAGATTAGAATAATCTCCCTGGGTGGAAAATAGACGGGTCTATCGCAATAGCTGTGTCCTGTGTGCGCTCAGCAGACAGAGAGAGAGAAAAGGGTTTCATTCTGCTGCAGAAGAAGATACTAACGGCACCGTCTCGCCAGCAATTTTCACAAAATTGCATAGTTAGATGGTGTCAAATGTTGGCTTATCACCAAGGCTACCCGCCATAAAATTTCTGACACCGGAAGAGGGACATCTACATTAAAGTGAAATTTGAAGACTGTCAAATAAGTAAGTTTGTGAGCTGGAGCACTTGTCCGCAGAAACAGTGTTGTCAGCAGCGCTGGTTGTTTGAATTAAAGCTGCAGATTGGATCTAGACGTTGATGCTGATCTCAACTTTTATGTAGGACATAAATTGAATACATTACATTTCCTAACGCGCCGGGCCAGCGTTCTCTGACGCAGAGCCCCAAGTAAATGGGAGCAGGCGGTGTTTTCCAGCCTGAGGTGGCAGGCCATTAGAAATTTCAGGTGCCTAAATTTAAATGCAATATGGATATCCAAGTTGAAAGATGTCTCGAAAATATATCCAAAGATCTATATTATTTTGACAACACCCTGGAACCGGCTATGACTTTTGACAACGTGCCAACCCAGCGAAGGAGTCTTTTGATGTATTTCAAGAAACATGTAACTTCAGCGTCCTGTAACTGCATCCGTACCCACCAGCCTCTCAGGAAGAAAAACTCGAGAAGGCTGGGTTTTGTTTTTTAATCGTTAACTTTGCACTCTTGTGCCTTCCTTCCTCTCTAAGCTTCCTTTTTGTGAAGATGAAACCTAGTGATGCAGTGTTTGCCTATAGGCGTCCTTTTTCCTGTGAACGTAGAGAACCCTGAAGAATAAATAAACTTTTTAAGTTGCTGATCCTGCACGTTTGCAAATTCATTGGGAGATTTGGCTCACATGTAAGGACACAAGGATCCGGCTCCTGGGGAATAAACGTCAAAGAACATGAAAAGAAAAGCCTTAGTAGGCAGGGGGACTATAAGAACAAAGAGTGCTTCCAAACTGCAGTAGTGAAAACCACTGGGAAATGTGGAATAGTCTGACAGAAGCAATAAGAATGATGGTTCTGAGTCAGGCACTGAATAAGACAAAAAAAAAGAAGGAAAAAAAAAAAAAAGAGGCTTGATCCAAGTGAATTAAAGCCACTTATATTCCTGGAAATGAATTATTTCCTCTTTATCAACAAGGAAAAAAAAAAAAAAAAGACAAAGAGGTTAAGAATGTAATTATGTGTTGCAGAAAGAATTATATGGCAATTTTGGTCTGCCAGGCTTATGCTCGGGGCATTAACCAAAACTCTGACACGCTGACAGCGTTTCTGTAGCGAGTCTCAGCCGCGCTGCCTATTTACTTTTCAGTACTTCCTCTTGGAGGCTTTCTTTTAGTCTGTGTTCTCAGCAGGCTTTTAGAGGAAGCTCTGGGTATTATTTTGTGTCCAGAATAAACAGAAAGCACGGTGCTGTCTTCTCTGCACAACCTCTCTCCTTCCCTTGGGAATTTACAAATATTGTAGGAAAACAGAACGATCACAGAAATAGTGTTTTGTTAAATGGTCACTCAAAAGTAGTGCTGAGGACTTGGTTCCTTGCTTTGTCGATGAGTTTGAGCGTATCAGGTACATAATTTACTATTTATGTCATGAAGAGGCCTTGCCTTGAAGCCTCTCTCCCTCCTGTCCTTTGTTAGGCTGAGAATATTTTCATCCTTTCATCTCTCCTTAGATGCAGAGTGTCTTCAACACACGCTGATGTTTTGCCAGTCTTATGTCATGAGAGAGCGTAGTCCCACTGGTATGAACGATAGAACCATGAAAGAAGGTGACCAGTAACAGAATCACAGAATGCTATGGGGTTGGAAGGGACCTCTGGAGATCATCTAGTCCAACCCCCTGCCAGAGCAGGTCC
>JAOXJK010000051.1:2164120-2176061 GCA_025774025.1 Xenus cinereus
ATTTTATTTTGTGTTTGTATTTAGGCTACTAGTCAGTGCTTCTCAAGATGGAAAATTAATTATTTGGGATAGTTATACAACAAATAAGGTAGAGTTCTTCATAATATGTCTATTTTTTCTATGGTTGCAAGGCAAAAATGAAAAGAAGTCGTCTTTTTTTAATGCAGACATAATCTTTTTGGGTTTTCTTCTTTCCTGACTGGGTAATTCCTAGTGACAGGTTGTAGGTTGTGTCTCAGAAGGAATAGTTTTAGGTAGTATGTAATATTTTCACTCTGATTTGCTGGTGCAGTAGTTTGTAGCTATCGCTCTCTGCCTGTGTGGTGTTGCTTCTGAAACTAATTTGGTTTTAAATTGTAGAAATACACAACCTCAGAATTTACAAGAGTGTTTTGCTTGGGAGGGAAAACAAAGGAGGAGAAAAAGAAAAAGGCAAAAATGAAAGAAAAAAAGCTGTGAAATGAGAAAAGCTTAGGTAGAGCGTAGAGTTGTGATCTGCTGCTGTAAACTCTCCCGTCTCCATGGGTACAGCCATCCCTTCTGTAACCTGTAGTTTAGAGATGTAGATGAATTGGACAAGGAAACCTAAGTGGAATAAACAAATGTAGTAAATGTTTAAGTTTAGAATGGCTTTGCTATTACATAATGTTGAACTGAAGTTCTGTGTACCTACCCCGGAGACCACTGGTATTTTTCACCCTAGGATGTATGGATGTGTAAATACGAAAGGGGTGGTAATATGTTGTAAAATCAAAATACTGACAGTTATGATACACGGTCGTCTTGGTGTGTTTGATGCGCTGTGATCCATTAATTTGGCTGTGAACGATGAGTGGAGAAGTGGCAGGTAACGCCTGAGGTAGCGCTGACGAGCTGTGTCTCCCCAAGATGCACGCCATTCCTCTGAGATCCTCCTGGGTGATGACCTGCGCCTACGCTCCCTCGGGGAACTACGTGGCCTGCGGTGGCTTGGACAACATCTGCTCCATCTACAACTTAAAAACCAGGGAGGGCAACGTGAGGGTGAGCCGAGAGCTGCCGGGACACACAGGTCAGCCACGCTCCCGCGTCACTTCGGGGCTTTTTATTGCGCCAAATAAAACAAATCCTGCTTTGAAGTGTATTGTGAGCTCTGAAATAGTTCTGTCGGTCACAGACCGGCTGGGGGAGAATTTCAGTCACTGCTCTTGGGTTTTTAAACTTCAATTTGTTACTCCTGGGTCTGAAACTAACATAGTTGTTTTGGTTTTAGGATACTTGTCCTGTTGTCGCTTTCTAGATGACAACCAAATTGTCACTAGCTCAGGAGACACCACTTGGTGAGTTTTTGAGCTCTCTTGGACTTTCTTTTTCCTATTTTCTTTTTCTTTTCTTTTCCCTCTCCAGTGCCTTAATTTATATTTAAACCTTAAAGTCTCAAATCACCGCGTGCATCGTGTCAATGCTGTCGCTTTTCTCTGCAGCGCTCTGTGGGATATCGAAACCGGGCAGCAGACCACCACCTTCACTGGCCATACTGGGGACGTGATGAGTCTCTCCCTGAGTCCGGACATGAGGACTTTTGTGTCGGGCGCCTGCGATGCCTCCTCGAAGCTTTGGGATATTCGAGACGGGATGTGCAGGCAGTCGTTCACCGGGCACGTGTCGGATATTAATGCAGTTTGTGTAAGTGACTCTTTGTATTTCCCCAGGGGAATAGAGGGGGAGGATAAAAGCGATGGTTGCTTGGATTTCAGCTTATCCTCTACTGGGTTACCTTGATTTAAAATCAATTACTTTGTTAGGGTAGAGACTGCTCAATTATATTTAACGAAGAAGGTTGTCTAATCATTTGCAATCTAGTTTATAACTAAATTATTATTACCGTTATCTCTGATACATTGAAGCATTATTGGAATAGTTTCAGCTCTGATTTTATTCAGTAACCAAAACCTTACTTTTTTTTTTAAGAAGCAAAGAACGGAGGAGGGGAAACTTTTTGCAGTGTGGCAATGTGTTAAAAACTGAAAATTGTAGATGAATGTGATTATACTGAGAGGGAGTGAAATAACCCAGCATCCTCCGCTCCAAGGATTTTGTTAAACGAAAGTGTACTTGATGTTTTGAAAAGAGCTTTCAGAGAAATATTCTGGAAGGCAAAGTTAAAATCGGTACTGCTGTTGAATATTCATCCCTGGAATCACTTGGTAATATTTATAAACTGGATTATATTTCCTCTCTGTCATAGTAACACTATGTTCTGATCCGCAAGATACGAGCCCCGATAAATAGGGAACGAAATCTAAGTCTAAGCTGCATCTGTTTCTGATAAACATGAAAAATTATTAAGGCTGAGAAAATACCAAAAGCATGACCAGCAGAAAAATGCAGTTCCTATACTTAGACCTGGATCCTGAGCTCTTTCCATTCCCGTTTCCATCGATATGGCTGTTGTGAGAATGGCTGGGATTTGGAGTGGGTTTTTGGGGAATGGAATTGTTCCTGCGCCGTCTCCTGCGCTGGCTGAGCCAACCTGGAGGGAACGGCGTGTCCGTGGCCCCCAGCTCTGCCCGGCCCCCAGCCAGGGCGCTGTAACTGCCTCTTCCTTCCTTCTGTAGGAATCACCCCTGTCATTCCACATCCAGGATCCGTCTGGGTAAAATTCCAGTCATTCAGGTGTTAGCAATGCTGTGTAGATGCATTTTTTTTAACATACGGGTGGCGTTTTTTTAATTTAAATAAATCATTCTGCCATTATCTGGTCACCTCAGCAAAACAACCCTGGGACGTTTTTTTGAACAATAACAAACAATCCATTTTCCTGGTGTCAAACTCCCGTCTCTTCGTTAAAACTTCCAGTTCTTCCCCAACGGACACGCGTTTGCCACCGGCTCTGACGACGCCACTTGCCGTCTCTTCGACCTGCGCGCGGATCAGGAGTTGATGATGTACTCCCACGACAACATCATCTGCGGGATCACTTCCGTGGCCTTCTCCAAAAGCGGCCGCCTCTTGCTGGCGGGTTACGATGACTTCAACTGCAACGTGTGGGACACTCTGAAAGGGGAGCGAGCGGGTGAGTAAGGAGCTGGAATTTCCCGTTTCCAGGCATAGGGATATTCCAAATCCATGCAAAATACAGAGCCGCTTCGTTGCGGATGGTATGGAATCTGCTTGCATCCTTCTTTTTTTTTCCCCCTTTTCTTTTGGAGTGGTGTCCTCTTGTTTTATTGGGTTTGGTCATACTTTCCGGTTGTTCCGTTGCACTAATGGTCCCATCTATACGATGTGTGGGGTAAATGCTTCAGTCAGTGAAATCCTCCTTCTCCTTGCTGTTGGCCGTTGTATGTCCGTGTGCTGGAAGATTCCAGCTCTCGGGGGCTGAGGAACAGCCTCCAAAATTACGTCCCAGAAAACCTATTTCACCAAAGCGTGTGAAATTAAGTTGTGAAATTACACGTTTGCATTGAGTTTTGCACCCCTCGGAGGAGGTAATTCAGAGAGCAGTGAGTTACAGGAGCCCTTCTGCTTTGGGGACCGTAACTTCCTGCCGTTGGGAGAGAGGGGAAGTGGACGCTCTTAGTCCTTGAAAAAGCCACTTGTGTCAGGAGAGAGACCTGTTCAGAGCCCAGCTGCGGCTTTAAATTAAACGGTGGGGCCTGGTTCTGTTCCGAACCTCGATCCTGCTGTTGGGAACACAAACCTGTCCTTCTCCTTCGGGGACAGGGACGGGCTGAGGTTTAACAACCCTTGGGAGAGCAGAGGAGTGGGAGGACGGGGGGAAGGAAACCAAGAGCAAAGTGGGGGAAGAGAGGCTGCTTTTGGAACAGTCACAACAGACACAACTCCTGGAGGGGGGTTTAATCCTTAGGGCTTGCGAATCACGGGAAGCTCAAGGGGGTTAGATGTAGACATCACATTTGGTTTTTGAAGTATTTGATGGCTGAAATTGTGGGCAGTGTTGCGGAAAACAGGGGGGGAAAAACCTTCCAGGTGAGGAAGTAGAGAGTCCCGTTGGGGATGAGGAGGTCTTTGGGGCAGAAAGGAGGAGAAGTCGTAACGGCAGAGAGAAAAAGGGGGGCAGTATTGTGTGTACAACCTCACCGGTGAGTGTCTCGCTCTGGCTGTCGCGATGTGTGTCGTTCTTCAGGGTAAAGCACAAAAAAGCACGATCAGATCTTGCATCTCATGGTTTTTAGCAAATGTGAAGACTCGCCTGGGAGAGGGAGCAAGAGCTGACGTCCCCGACGTGCTGTGAATATTAACTCCCATCGCTTCTTCTTTTCCAGGTGTCCTTGCTGGCCATGACAACCGTGTCAGCTGTTTAGGTGTCACTGATGACGGCATGGCTGTAGCTACAGGGTCTTGGGACAGTTTTCTCAGAATCTGGAATTAACTGGGAGCCAAACACGTACATTCTCCATTTGAGACCTGGAGAGATCAATGCTGCAGCCTATAGCTGTGAAATAACATTTCTACCTTGTATTTGCAGGTGAAGTTTTTCTATTCACTGATTATTACACAAAAAAAAAAGGCTTTCTGTAAACTAGGAAAAAAAAAAAATCAAGTGAAGAAATAGGGGAGGGGGGAAGAAATCACTGACTTTTTAAAAGGGGCCAGCACACGGAATCATGGTGACCGACAAACTAAGAGCCAGTCTTTTTGTTTTTGGTGGTTTGGTTCGATTGTCCTTGAAGGGTTTTTGCTTGTGCTCAGTCTGCTAATCCTGTACTTTTATTTTGTACATAACAGAAATATACACATTAATAGCAGCCGATCATGTAACATTTGTCTGTATGTAAAGAAATACGTTTGCATTTTTTAAGGAAACTACATTTATAGCTTTGCTTTTAACCCGAGATGTCACTTCTGAGTTTTGTAGTGGATGAACTAGACTTGCTGTTTTAAATGTTTTTGTGAATTTCCTGTAGATAAAGTGAAGCCAATGGTATGTATGTGTTTTTATAATGGAAGGCATTTGAATTTTTTTTTTATTTTAAGGCCCTGGAGACTCCCAGTTAACACCTGCCGCCTTATTCACTCCCTCCTTCACCCTCTTTGCCTGTTTTTAATCGTGGGGGTTCTTCCTTCCAGCCGGTGGTTCCTGGTTCATCCATTGGCAGTCAGTGGCCTCCAGGCACCAAGGGGTTAATGCCAGGCAGACTTGCGACAGCAGCAGAAATAATTAAAAAAATAAAATTGTAAAAAAAAAAAAACTACTCCTGTTGCAGAAGTATTAGCTTCCTCGCAGCGGTTATTCCACGCCGTCCTTGGGTGTGGAAGCCACGCCACCCGCGTCGCTGCCGTTAAGGGGCTGAGAGCTTTTAATTTTGATAATTCAGCTCTAATTAAGTGAGGGATTTTGGGCCCATCCCCAGCTGATCTGTGCTCACAATCCCGTCCGGTGCTCGCCGTGCGGGAAGCGGTGCCTTTGCAGAGCCCCCTCTGTGACCACAATCAGCCCTAGACGTTCAGGGGGGCTTGGAAATTCTTCCAGATTTCAATTAAATGCGCGGTTAATCACCTGTAATCCCCCTCCAAACGAGGGGGAATTGGAAAAGGAATCGTGTAACTGAAAAGGAACCAAATCACCTCGTTTCCCTGCGTGAGCCTCTCAGACCCCGTCCTATAGACGCAGAGACGCGCAGAGCTCTGGGCCACGGGGGTTAATTGAGATGCTAATTGTTCTGCGGCTCCCACACTGTAAATAGCCATTTCCTGGGTTTGTTCTGATTTTGGTGGCAGGTTCTGATGGAGCAGAGTTGAGCGTAGAAAATCGAGTGACCGATGCCCACCCGTTAACCGGGGATGTTAATTAACTTCTTGGTGCCTGCGCTGGCAATGGATGTTCCCTTGGGAATCCGAACCTCCGTGGCTGTTTTGGGCCAGGGAGTTCCACTCTATTGGCTTCTCTTAAGCGACTTATCTTTCAAATAAGGTGAATTTTAAATGAAGAGGTTGGGAGGTGAGGTTGCTCTGCCCCCAGCCGAAGTTGTGGGGATGCGTGGGGCAGGCAGCGGGTGTAAGTGCCCGGTGTCTCGGATCACACCAAACAGCTCTGCGGCTTGAGGTGACCCTTTGTCAAGTTTCTGACGTCTGTAACCCCAAATGATTCCAGCACTTCCAGTCTGTGCCTGTAAACTTGCCATGTCTGTAACGGTGAAGGTGCCAATAAATGTACCAATACAGTAAAGTCACTTTTTTTTTAAAAAAAAAAAAAAAGAAAAAAAGAAAATAATAAAAAAAAAGAGCGCATCTTGTGCTGGGAAAGAAAAAAAAATACCTATTTCCTGCCAACAGGCGGTGTGGGGGGAGCAGCATCCTGCCCCCCGTGCGGCACGGGAATCCCTGCCTTGGCTTCACGCTCCCTCTGCGTGAACGGGGCTCTCTCGGGATTCTCCCCCCTCTCTGAAGAGCAGCTCCTTGGATCTTGCAGACCTTGGTTCATTTTTTTAGTGGTGCACTCGATTATTTTTTTATTTTAAACTTATTTATATTTTTTATTTTAAACTCACAGCTGCCTTGAGCGACTCATTCTGGAGATTTGTTACTAAGGGATTTTAAGAAAATATTCTTTTTCTAAAAAGGTTTGTTTTTTTTTTCCATAGAAGTGTGTTTTGAACCAATTTCCTAGTGAACACCTTTGCGGACACAGGTGCCGTTTTTACATTCTGGTATTAAAACTGCTTTCTACTTGTGAAACCACCCCCCAAAAAATACCAATTTTAGAAATGAATATAACCTTTCTTAAAAGTTGAGGTGAAGGTGGTAAGGGCTCTCCTGCGGGTGTCACTGCAGATAACTTCATCCTTGTTCCATGGGGGATTCTCTGGAATTAAGCTGCCGAATTAAGGATTCAGCTGCTTTTAAAACAAATAATTAAGGAATGCTGACGGCTGGCTAACGAGGTTTCCAAAGGCATCACCCGAGGAGCCCTCAGGGAGGGGGCAGGAGCCCGGCCACGGCTGGGGACGCGGGAGACCGGGCTCCTTGGGAACCTGTAGGAAGCTTCTGACGGATCCTGCCAAGGTGATGTTCACTGGTCCATTGCTGGCCTGGATTGAGTTTAGATCATTTTTATTTTAAAGCCTGGAGAGCTGATGTCATTATTACGAGGCCAAATAATGAGCTCGCGCAGGTTGTGGCATCGCCTCTTTTAATGGGGCACTGGTGACCTCCCGAGGTTGATGGCCATATGAAATGGATGCCGTTTTAAGGGTAAAAGCTCAAACTCCTCCTACTCTGAGGAAGGTGATAAAATGACCTGTTGTAGCTTTTACTTAAAAGGTTTTATTCCCTCCTTGGAATCTCAAAGAGAAGGACGAGGCTGAAGGACGCCGCTCGTTTGGGCTCAGGCAGCAGATTTTGCAGCACTAGTGGCTCCATCGTAACCTCTCTTTAAAAGTTTGTTGCCAAATGACATCATTATCCCAATTTCAGGTAACTTGGGTATAATTACAGCAATGGAGGAACCAAGAACCGCTCCCAGCCTCTTCCAAAGGGTCGCTTCTGGCTTGGGAAGGACCCGCGGGCTTTTGTGTAAGGAGGTTTGGTTTATTCCGGTGCAGTTGGTTTTTTGGTCAGCATTTTCTGATGTTGCTTTAACTTTGCGATGGAGAATCCGAATCAGGCACGTGCCCACCCCGGGCCTGTTCCCAGGCAGCTCTGGATGGCCCTTGGTTGGTTGAGATGCTGGAAACCACGAGCAGGTTCTGGGCCCACGGTGCGGCCGTGACCGCGCTTCCTCCGCTGCCCCCGGCCTCTTCCCATCCTTCTCCAGAGCTTTTTTTCCCTCTTCCCACCATCGCTCTCCTCTGCCCTCGCTGAGCTGCGGATACGGCGCGGAATCCGGCAGATCCAGGAGGTCAATGTGCGCCAACCGGATTTCTCGTTAGAAACGGAGTAACTGGGCTTTTCCCGTGGAGCCGCTGCGGGAGCGGGTCCCGGTGTGATCACTGTAACGCCTGGCCTGGAAAGAGGAACTCGTTAATTAGCGTAACCGCTAATTGTCCCTCAATGAAGTTCCCAGGAAAGGCGGAAGGAAGCCACGGTGCCAACATTCCGAGAGCGCTGGGTCTCTCCCCTCCGAGGACGCTGTCGCCTCCCGCTCGGTTTTGTGCTGTGCTGTGAGATGTCGGTGAGAGTTTTCTGGCTAATTGGAGTCGTCGGTTATAAATGGTCGTTGTAGCGGAATGATTGGGTTTGGTTTATTATTATTTTTTAATTTTTTTATTTTTTTGAGATGATAGCATTTCCTGTCCAAGTAATTAAAGCATGGGTTGATGGTGCACTTCGTATCCAGTCCCGGGGCGTGCATGCGGGGAATCGACGTCCTCCACTTCACAGGCACCAACGAGCCTTTTTCTTTTTCTTTTTTTTGTTGTTGTTGTTGTTTTTATTTTTTTTTTTTTTAAAGCCGATTTGCTGGTTTCTGTAAAAAGCCCTGCGGGGTGTTACCGCGGTGTCCTTCTGGTAAACGTGTGAGCAGTGTCACTAATCGCTAGACCTGGTAACGGAGTACGTGTGCCTGACCTTCTTACACCACACAGTACGTTTAGGTTTTAACTAATACGGACTTCGCTGGAATAGTCTTAGATATTTCAAGCCTTTGTTTTACTTACACGATGGTGCTCTATTTGTGTTTTTCTCCTTTTTTTTTAATTTTTAAAAAAAAATAATAAAAGCGTCTGAACACTTGTAGTACATATGACATCCAAAGGAGCCCAAAACAAAGTGCTTCTAAACGTGCTTGATTTTAATTTGCCTTTAGTTTCGGGCGTTTCTCATCAGCTACGGTTTGGGGGTTGGTTTTTGGAATTTTTATTTTTTTTTTTACTAGTTGCTGACTACTTTGGTAACCCTTGGGTAACGTTACACCGATGATGAAGTGATCCTGCACTGCCTTTGGATTGTGTATGTATTCAGAAAACAGTCTTAAAAGCTTTTATTTAAGCTATTAAACAAACAAACCAACCGACCAGGGACTCGTGCCATTTGTTCTTTACCAGTGCTGTTGTAAAAAGACTTCCCTGTGAAAAAAAAAAAATATCCCTGGCTCTGAACTAACTCTGGTTACAGCTCTTTTTTTTTTTCCACGATGGATCTTTTCCTTTGTATTTGTACAGTGGCTCAGTGAGAGATGTTGCCATGAGTTGATATTGTAACCAATAAACAAGTGCTTTTAACCAGAGGGTGTCACTCGTGGGTGCTTCAGAGGAGCCTAAAGATCCTGCTTCTTGGGGTGAGGACAGACCCACCCTTCCTGCAATTAATTCTTGCTTCTTAATTACCTTGTGGCAGGGGCCAGGTGGTGGGTGTTAAACAGCAAACGGTTACCCGAGGAAACTGCCCCCCTTCCCTGCAGGTCCCAAAGAACTCCCCAGAGCCAAGGGTAGTATTTCTTTTTAATAAATAGCCGCAGAACACATGCAACGTCCACAAAAGTGCTCCAGAAAAAGAGCATTAAACCCACGTCTCACACAAAAAAAGCCGGGCTCCTCCTCGTTCTTGGATTTCACAGTTTCCCTCCAAACCCCGGAGCCTCCTGAACGAACAGCAGGTGACAGCGTGGTGACAACAGCCTCCTTCAGCTTCCAATAATTACCTGCCTCTAGCATCAGATCTTAAATCCGTTTAAGATAGCCCTTAGTTACTGGAAACAGCAAATCCCCACAGTTTCAGCTTTAGTTTTTAAAGCTGAATATTTCATTTAGTCGTGTTAACGCTGCCATAAAAATATATAAATATTCCGAAAAGGCTTTCTCTTTTAAAATAAGTTACTTTTGATAAAAGTCTAGTTAGAAAAAAAAAAAAGTGTTAAATGATTGCAGATGGCAACAGCAAAAAACATTTAGTTTGTTGGTTGTTTTTTTTTTTAAAAAAAAGAGGCTTTGTGTTGCGGGAGGTGAAGCTGCTCCCCCCGAGGGCAGACCCCAGGGCTCGGGAGAGCCAACGGCTCCAAAGCTCCAGGTTCCAGCCCCGCACCCCCCGTCCCCCCCAAACCAGTCCTAACGGAGCCACGGCCACCAACGGGGCCCCTTCTCCCGCCCCTGGCCACCAGAGCGTGGTGACAGCGACGCACGCGCTCTCCTCAGCCTGAGGTCCAGCAAGTGACCGTTTCACCGCTTCATCAACCGTCAGAAATCTGCCAAATTTGGTCAAATAAGTTTATTTTTACTTCCTCAGCGGCAGCCAGAGGGGAACCCGGGGCCTTTCATTCGTAAATTACCATCTTCCACTCAATTTGAGGAAGAGGAACTGCTTCCAAAAGTCCTTTCCCCGCGCTAGAGTTTGTATTTCCCTTCGTTAAACAAAAACACACACAAAAATCCTCCTCCATCCCTGGCTAATTCCTAAGGACTGAGAAGAGGAGCCGCTGAGGCCGTGATAAGCTCTTCTCTCCCTGCACGAACTCCTGGATGCCAGGAAGCGAGACCTGCCACCGCTAAATACTAAGGAAAAAAACAATTAAGGATTCGGGTTTTTATTAAGTGCCCAAAGAATTTTAGTGTTTAAAGGTAGTTTTTTAACTCAAAATCCGCCAAACAAACATAGCACTCGGAGACCACACCTCTTCCGTTTGCTTCACCCTCCCAGTTTTACAGTAATTAAACAAGTGTCATCAAAGTAACATTTAAAATATAAATCATTTCATGTGACTCCACAGAGGAGAAGTGTAATCTGTAAAATTCCTACTTTGTCCTACAAAGGATCACCAGGAAAGTCAGCAACGATGCTTTATTTACTCTTTTGAAGAAAATGCTTTGTAAAGCCATCCAGTTCATTCTCAAGGTGAATGGCTTTATTTCTGTAAAAACAAACAAAAGCGAGGGATTTACTTCAGCGCAGCCGCGCCACCAAGAAAGACAGAATCAACCTCAAGCTTTAACTTCCCTTCCTCTGGTCCCGAAACCCACCGCATGAGAAACTCGAGGCCAAGAGCCCCCCCAGGGCCAGGGGGGAAAGAACATGGAATTAAGGCCGAGGCCGCTCCTCGGGCCCCAAACCACCTCCTGCTGGAGTTTCTCTTCCATAAACTCCAAATCAAACCAGTACGGGCACTGACTCCCAGTGCTGCTCTTCTCCCAGGGGAGAAGCTCCCACCCTAATGTACCTACAGATTAATACTCTTGAGAAAGCCACCTCTCCCATACATTAAAAAAAAAAAAAGCCAAAAACCATCTAAGAAAAGACTATTTTTGGAGCTTTGCTCACTCACCTACGTAGAAACACGCATTTATTTCACTCAGCCAGAGCCGTGCAGGGACAGGTAATGAAAGCGGGCGTTGCTGCGCGTCCCTCGGCACCCTCTGCCACCTCCCTTCACCCTGAAACCCCAGCAAACACCAACCTCGCTGGCTCCCGCTCCCGGCCCCTCACACCCACCTCAGCTGCTTGGAGCTGCTCTGGATGTTCTCCAGCTGATCGATCTCTTCGGAAAGCCTGGCGATTTCTTTTTCCAGGTTTTTCTGGGTAATATCCACCTGCTGACAGAGCCGAGCAAAGGTAGTGGCCATTTCCCTAAGGGGGAAAAGAAGTTTGTCATCACGGTTCACAGAAAGCCCTGCTCCCAAAAAAAAAGAGATTAAGCAGAAAAAATAATAATATTAAAACCAAAAAACCGACACGTGGCGTTGCAGGGAGCAGTAGAACTCAGCAAAGACTCCAGCTGTTAAGGGAGTACAGAATAGCAGGAAGCAGGAGAATTAACTGTTTTTCAAATAAAAGTAAATGTACAAAATGCACCTCAGCCTACGCCAACATCGCCTCTGGCCATTCTTCACCGAGCACCAAGGGGTACAAGCCTGAGAGGGGGACTCTGGTGGCACCACGCGCTCACGGGGGACACGAGCCCTCGGCAGGGCGAGGGCTGCCCCAGGCTTGATCTCTGAATTTCACTGAATTTCTAGAGTTGGAAGGGACCATAGAGATCATCTAGTCCAACTCCCCTGCTGAAGCAGGA
>JAOXJK010000051.1:2182766-2203970 GCA_025774025.1 Xenus cinereus
CACCACACACACCCTCACACTGAAACTAGTCAGTTATTTTTGTAAAATAAGAAGGTGATAAACAGCTCCTAAAATTTTTAAAAAAAATTAAAAATCTGAAAAAAACTTCTGCTTCCTGCAATGCATGGTTTTAAAACTGCTTTTAATCTACGGATGCACCTTTCATAGGACAAAGAGGTTTAGATTGCTTTGAAAAGACTTGCCTATGACCTTAGTGTACGCTGGAATAACTGGAATAATACCAGCTATCTGAAAATAATAGATCAAACCAAACAAAATGGGTAAAATATATTCCCTCGATGAAGCAGATCTAGAAATCAGCAATGAAAGGCCAGAGTTTCATAAATCTCAGCACATTGTAAGAGCTAGACTGGGCACAGAGGAAAGAGTCCTCCCAACATTAGTAGGTGGTAGGTAAAAAGATGACAGTCACTCACAACACAACCAGAAAATCCAAGTTAGAGCACTAGGAAAAACACAAAGGTTAGTTAAATGGCTGAGAAAGGTAAGAGGGGGACAGCAGCACTTCTGCTATTAGCCTGTAAATAAGTATTTACCAAGACAAAGAGAAAAGGTACGTTTCAACTGTGTAACCAAAACCAGTTACCTTCCAGCCCACTTCCAGTATAGTCCTTAGGCACACAGCTGATTACATCCCGGGCAGCGTTACGGAAGGACTCTGCAGCCGCAGACTAATTCAGGCTGAGTTATTCACTCCCATTTACAGCCAGAATTACAGAATTCTGCCCTGCCTCCCTCCTCCACACCCCCACCTCACACCAGTTCTATTACCGGTTTTTGGAAGAAACTCGGGAAACGCTACAACCTGAGGAATAGTGGGGTTTGGGTTTATGTAAAATTTCCATTAAGGACTAGTGCTGTTTCGATAAGGCATTTCTATGTACCTCGTAAAATTTCAGAAGAAATATACACAGACTACTTTCTGCCACTCCACAATATAAAAATTGGGAATTGATCCCATAATCCCACCCTTTCCTTTAAGGCTGCATTTTTTTTTTCCATGTTGCAATACAGCTGACATACGCAGTAACATCACTTTTTAAAGCTACTACAGGAATCTCTAAAACCTTAATTTCACCCCTGCTTACAAGTCTTTCTAGTAAAGCCTGGACTGGTTTTTCTTTTAGCAACTTTAACCACCCTGTGGTTTGCAGAAAAACATGTTGTATCTATTTTTGGAATGTCTTTTGCCCTCACACAAAAGTCTACATAAAAGTAGTTACAAACCTTAGAAAAATGGTCCAAATTTTTCCGATATCAAACAAAATTTATCCCACAACAAACTAGCACTGACGGGTGGTTTCTAGATATAGGGTTTTTTAAAAATATTCTAGCTATACTGAGCTTGTCTGTCCTGGGATGAACAGGCTTTGCCACCAGGGAACTCATACTAAAATCAGGAATGTGGAAGTACTGGAGAAGTAACAGTTCCTCCTCTCAGTCCTTGTGGAAAAGAGGAAGAAGTCACTCAGTTTTAGTGGAGGCAAAAGCAGGGTGAGAGAATCCAAGAGTAGCAAAACCAGCAGATACGGCCTGTGGGAACATGGAATGCATGGATGGGTTTATAAATGAGGTGATGAAGGAGCTTAGATGGATGAAGGAGTGCAAGAAACGTGTGGAAAGTCTGAGCAGGGCACCTGAACAGGGACAAGGAGTTAAAGGCAGGACAGACAGACCGAAGCAGACACACTAGTGTCATCAGTTACTTCATCAGCTCAAGAGACAGTAATTTGAGCATGAGGTCTGAAGGCTTCAGACCTGGTGAACCATTTAAGTATGAACCTTGCTTTAAAAGCAAATAAAATGCCATTACAACTTAGGAAATTGCCCACAAAACCTGAATGTGCTGCAACATCAGACACTGAAAATTTAAATTGTGTTGGCAATCTTAATTTAGCAGATGTTGTGATGCCATCACACTCCTATTCAAAGCCATTCATTATGATTTCAGGATGCAACATGGCTGCGTAGGGAAAAACCTTACAGAATCCACTCTCAGTGGTGGGAGTTGGAAGGTGTGAAGCAAACGAAACCGATAATGTGACAGAAGAAAAAAAATCTCGCTTTAAGGCCACTCAGTGCTGTCACAGAGTTGGTTTTCGCCCCTGCCTCTGCCAAAGAAACTTGCCATGGTTGTGACCTTGTGACGGATGCTTTGCATTTCGGTGGCCAGCTCAAGACATTCCATTTACAGACGTGCTGAGCACTCAGAGCATCACATCATTTAATAAGTCGTACATCCATCTTAATCTTGAAATATCCTAAGTGTTGAGTGCTAAGCCATAATTACAAGAGATTTTGTCAAAAAAGCTTTGGGTGCAGCACACGGCAAAATACGTTAAAGAACAATAATTGATCCAGAAGCTTAATTTCCTACTGACTGAAAGCTTCCTACTATAATTCTAAGGACAAAAATTACAAACAAAATCTCACATTTAGCTACAACTAAAAATTTCATGCCTCATGGACTCAGGCCCTGCCGATATTCTGAACCAATCATTTTAACAACTCAGTCATCTACCGCAAGAGTGAGGATAAGAATTAAAGTTTAGTCTGACATTTCCTTGCTTGTGCAAGACAGAATCAAGTCATTTTAATACCTTATTGATATACACACATCATTACATAACTTGGTTTTGCTAAGGTCAAATGGGCTTGTTTGTAATGAGAGAAGAAATATTTTTTTGAGCCAGTTTGATTTTTTTTTTAAATACCAAACTACTTACTGTTTCAGGCACAAAGAGCCATCTTGAGAATCTTT
Source organism: Xenus cinereus (assembly GCA_025774025.1). Classification (NCBI taxonomy): domain Eukaryota; kingdom Metazoa; phylum Chordata; class Aves; order Charadriiformes; family Scolopacidae; genus Xenus; species Xenus cinereus. Next base: position 2,185,549 of record JAOXJK010000051.1, read on the forward strand.
GATGTAAAACTACAGCCACACCGCTCGGGCTCATGTTACATGAGATATGCCAATACATACTACAGAAAACCATTAAGGCATATCCAAAAAGCCTCATTAAGATATCAAAAATGGCTTTAATTAATTAGATTTATCAAATTCAGCAAGACAAAGAAATTACTCAACTGCCTCGTCAATCCTACTTCTGCAGAAACTGTGAACTCCAACTATGAACGTAAACTGAGGGTGAAGGATGGATTCTGTGCAGCAACAAGAATGCAAAAATAGGGTTAACGTTCAGAGATTCAGAGCTAAGAGGTAGATAACGGGGATCATTTCAAAACTCTGGCTTTAAAAATGCAAGTCACTATTTAGATTGACATAGATGAAACAGAATTTCTTACTATTTGTGTCCTGAATTACAGCAATTAATTACAAAGCTACAACTTCAGAGCAAAATAAGGCTTACTATACAGCAAGTATTTTACCAGCTCATGGTTATAAGTGATACAATCCTTTCTAAGAGCATTGCCTCTTTTTACATAGACTATATTGGTACTGAGATCTCAAAACATGAGCTAAGAGGCCAGTTTTGGGCCCTTTCCTCACTGAATACTACTTATTTCTAACAACTACCTGCTATTCAAGGTGAGAACAGAAGAACAGAGACCACAGATAAGGCAAAGCTGGGAGATGGTCTGAATAGCTTACACTCTTCCACTTGTTAATGTGGGTTATGTTCAGTGAAATTAAGCTAAGCGTAAACAAAAGCTGCCTTTGCATTCAAAACCAGGCAGTTTAAAAAGCCTATCATAAATACCTCAAATATCTGCTCAAAATGTTGAAATTCCTGGAATCTTGTCTGGAATCCTTCAGCAAGCGCTCCACCTGTGAAACACAACAGACCGTAAGGGGGAGAGCAACAGCTCACAGCAGTGACTGCATCTTAAATATTTTTATCAGGTTTTATGCTATTTTTCTGTGTTTGAGGAAAAGCAAGAGTTCCTACACACCACCCTCTGGCATTCCTTGGGCCTTCTGTCTCCTGGCACTCAGAACTTCCTTTGCTGAAACAAAAAAGATGCGATTCCTGGCTTCTACAGGATCAATAACTTTGAGCTCATCAACTAGAAAAGTCAGACAGCGCTCCATGTGCTGCCTGCGCACCTATGGGAAAGGTAAAAAGCTCGTGAGAAAAAAAGCAAAAATTGAGCTGTCATCAAATCAGAACGTCAGAGTCAGAAACATCATGCACATACTGGAGTTGGATTTGCAGGTTGCTTTTTGCTCAGAACAAGGACTAAGTGATTTCCACTTTCTGACCAAATAACTTATCCTTTGATTAATAAGACAGAGCTGGTGTTTCATGCTAATAACTGTATTAGCTAGGCAATTCAGCATGCTTTTATGCATGTGTAGGCCTTTTCTTTATATAAATATTTTATTATTTCAATTGTTTTAAACATCAACCCAAGTAAGAGCAATCAAGTCACTCACATCTTCCATGTATTCGGGTTCTGATGCGGAGGCATCCCATCTATTATTCAAGATGAAGATGTTCGGCTTGGAAAGCCGTTCGTTCACTTTATGGAAAAAATGTTTTTCCTAAAAGTTAAAGCACAAACAGAAAATTCCCCTGACATCCATACCAGAGCCACGCATTCTTCTGTAACAAATTCTGAAATTAAGCAAGCTTTGAAAAAAGTTTCCTATTAAAAAGAATTCATCCAACACAAAAAGGCTTGTGACAGTTCAGTAGTCATCAAGTGACTTAAAACCGATGCATTTCCTATATGGGATGTATGACTTGAGCCACAGGAAAAAAAAGTCATGGCTGATGTTTTCACTTTAAAAACAAGACATGCAGGTACCTGAAAACATATTTGGGTCCCTTGCTCGTACCTACCACCCATCATTGCTATTTTCATACTCATAATGGAGCGAATCCCCACTCTGCACAGGTGAAACAGAGGAGATCTCTGTGCTGCCATGAGCTTTTTGAATCTGCAGCAGGACACGACCACATATTCTGGACACAACCACCGGAGATACTTTTTCTCTGACTGATGGAGACTAACGTATGTGGAAACAAGATCACTGTTGTAGAAATAAGAACTTTGTCTGAAGAGGATTTATGAGGGAACCTTAGAAAAATCACATTCACGCAAAAAATCTGTGGTTGTGTAGCAGCTGCCAAATATTCTCAAACCTCTTATGGTAAAAGTAATTCCTAAGGAGGACGAGAACACAGTTACCATGTGTTTTACCTGAAGGATAAACTTATGTAGTTGAAGAAAGACATTCCTATTTGCCACAACACAAAGCAAAATACAAATGCTTTAGAGCAGTGACATAATTGTTAAAGGCAACTTCATTTGTGTCTATCAGGCTGAAAAAATTAAAAAGAAGAAAGAGTAAGACCTGTTTACTGAGCCAAAGCCTCAATCACAGCTAAGATCTACTTCCTGGCCCTCCAATATACACCCTGGACACATTTATTTCCAGATTCTATAATTACAAGGTGCTCAGAGTTAAGGGAGGATTTATAGGCATGGCAACCAAAAAAACTCAACAAGACTTCAATGCTTCAACCAAATTGCAAGACTAACCTATTTCTATTTGGCAGCTTTCAGCCGTGCCTGGCAATTTAAAAAGAGTGGCCAAAAACCACACTGAAAAGCGGAGTAGCTCTTCTGTGACTGGGTGCTACGGATCAGACAGATTCAAAATTAGCAGAATCATAGCCTATATGTCTTTCCTGCGTATTTACTTTCCCACTCAGGTTGGTTTTAATGGTTCATTCCTCCTGAGCAAATGAGAGAACCAAATAAAATTTGGCCTTTTCTCTGTTACTTCATTACACCGAAATCTGGCACGCAGTTCCCTCCTGTTTCCATGTTTCTACATAGTAATGAGGTGTTCACTACAAACCAATCTTTTTTTCGTGTTCGTTTTTCAATTGAAAAAACAGATCAAACCAACTATAGTACTTACATAATGCAAACAATTTCCAGACTCCCTCCATGCTAAAAGCCAAAAAGCATCCTTCACATAATAGAGATGATAAAACCACAGTTGTGCCAAATCCCCTCTTTGCCTTGGATCCTGTCAGAATCTTCTCTCCTTTTAAATCACATCTCTTTTGCATTTGAGTCTTTCTGGATTCAGCTCAGAAGTTGGAATGTAATGTTTTTAAACTCACTTTATGTTCTTCTCAGATTTCTATCAAACTATTCTAATTTGCTACAATGCAAGGAAATACTGTCTTTGTACATTCAGTTCTTTATTGCATTAAATTGCCTCAATAATTAGAAAGTTCAGACACTGGATATTAGAACTACGCTCAGAACTACCAAGCCACTTTACTTGTTTATAGTAGGCTTAATAAAAGTCTTCAAGAGATTTCTCAGCAGCATTATACTACATTCCAGCAGCCCCACTTCTAGTAACTTAGAAACCTTCTATTGACATTGTCTGCATTCACAATACTTAAGTTCAGTCAAAACTGGAGATCGCTACAAAAGCAAACCTCTGGTCTTGTATTTTGAGTATCACAACCCCTCCTTTGGCCACCTTGTATGCTCTCCTTCAACAAGTCATACAATATTTAGGCTGCAAGAGACACAGCAGTCTTCTCTCTCGAAACAAAGGTTTTCTAGAATAAAAGTGTTAAAAAATCTTCAGCTCTGCATGTTGCAGAGAACCACACAACACGAATGCTTATTGCCTGCATCTTCAGAAGAAGAAACACGGCCCAATGACTGCAACCTGTAGCCCTTGTCCTCAACACGAGGTGTACAAGGGAATTCACCCTCTCCTGAGACAAGAACACATGAGGAAATTCAACTTCCTTCACCTCCTTCATGTATTTTACTGAATTTCTGGATATGAAATACTCCATAATTTATTTCTTTGATAATACAAATGTCTTCAGCTGACAAATATCAACAAACTGTAAAGTGAGTCAAACACTACATCATCCATTTATCAAAAAAGAAACTCAAATAGAAAGGACAAATGTGATGCTCAAGTCAGAAACTTGGTTCTCCTTTCCCTAGTGAGGGATATACCTCGTTTCTTGCCTCCCACCCCCAAATCCTATTTGCAAGATCTAAGTGCAACAATTCATGGGAGCTTCAGTAAAGGTCTAAGAGAAGTAATTTCAGTTGTGGAACTGCTGATATTAAATCAAAAAGCAACAAAAAAAACATTGCACGTCATACCGTGTTCATGAGAGTTGATTCAGAATTGGCAACCAAGACAAACACGTCAGCATCCAAGCAGAATTTGTCAATCCAGCTGTCCAGTTCTGTAGTGACATCTGTGCCGGGACTGTGGAGAATAAAGACCACAAACTCGTATTTACACAGCAAAGGAGTATTTGATTTTAAGAAACTGGTAAAAATAAAGTGGGGTTGCCTATGGGCCTTGTAAAAAGATACAAAGCTCTATATCTTTAGACTGATGCTTACCTCAACCTCAAACTTAATGCAAACATAGCAAAAGCCAATTACCATTTCACATTTATCACTCACTCACTCATTGGACCATCTACTCACTACTACATCTATATCACTCTGGATATGAAGAAATCATACTTACAAAACTCTCAAATTAATTTATATTGATTCACATATGAGGTACAGATCACCTAATGGTTTGAAAACATATTACCAGGTCGTATCTCATAGTGGCCAGGAGTATGGGCATGTGACACAGAAAGAGCAACAGCTTCCAGAATTCTTTAAATACACAAATTGTAGGAAATGCTCGCCCAATACCCAGGCACACACAGCCAACAGTCACAGTTATGTTTTGAGGTCACCCATTTGATATGTAGGCACCGCAACCCTTATCAGAAGCTTTTAAAAATGAAGTCCAGATGGCTTAAGCTCCCTGAGATCAATCTGAAGCATTTAAAGACAGGAGATGGGCCAAAAGCTGTTGCTGCAACAACCCTGTTCACACTTCCATACTGTTGGCTTTAAAGGTAGAAGTATCCTCAGCCAAAAAGCCAGTTCCGTATTCAGCTCAGTCACAAGACACTCGTTTGTTCCAACTGTTACAAGGCCAGACTCAGTGGGGTGATGACAGGATACACGAAAGAACAAACTCTGTACTCTCTCTCTCAAAAAAAAAAATTTAAAAAAAAAGCAGCAACCTAACAACCAAAACACAAGCAATCAGTAAACCAGTATCATCTCTAAGGATTATAACGGCTAATTTATTTAAGAAAACATTGACTAAACCAGAAAACATACCTGTCCACTAAAACCAAATCATCTCTCAGCAGGGCACACTTTGACTTGGGCCAGAAGACATGGACCAGACAGCCAGCTTTCAAATCTTTATCCATGTGAAGCGCGTGAGCCAGCTGATTGACCGTCTATAAAGAGAAGGCAAACATTAATATGCAACAAACAAGCCTTTATACCAGTCTAATTTGGTTCTCAAGCAAACCTGGACAGGATCTTGAACAGAATTAACAAAGTTCATACTTTCTTCTGGTGAATACTTGTGATTTATTATTTGTTTTTAACCCGTTAGACTTACCAGCACCTAAAGAACACATCAATGAGGGCAGCTAAATAAGCTCAGGGCTGTAAGGCCAAACGAGAGGCACATTCCAAGTCTTTAACAAGTAACAGAACTTACTCTCAGTCCTATAAAAATAGATCACTCAACATATGCTATGCTACAATCAGACACACATTTGTGGTTTCTCTGAAATATCAAAGAAAAATTGCTACGTAGACAATTCTAGTTTGATAGTTATCCCCTCCTAAATAAGAACTTAAAAATGCGGAATGAGTTAGCCTTATACTTGTGTTAGATCTGAAAGCGTTGTTGAAGGACAAAATTTTGAGAAATGGTTACTGTGCAAAGTAGCATTAATCACTGGAAAACTGTACCTTGACACTCTTCTTTTCATCGGACCCTTCTGTCATAAGATAAGCCTTATCTCCATCTGTCCCCTCCACGCTCAGAAAGCAGTTAGTGGTGTGGCCAATCCCACTAGGAAGCACCTTATCCCACAGCATTGCATTAATGACCGAACTCTTCCCGCTGCTTGTTCTAGAGGGGAAAGGAAATAAAAAGCACTCTGAGCACAGCACAGAATCACCACTAATACCGTTGTCTTGAACTGAATGCACTCCCATTTCATCGTCAGACCCACATACTGCGAGCTGGTTTGGGTGACAGAGCTTCAAGCCAGTACGGCAGAGCTTGACAGAAATAACAGTGAGTGCAGGAAAAGTTTATCTGAATAGATCCACAAATCTTTCTTGGTACAACATTGCCCATACAACCAAGAGAACTAATTTTCATTTGCATAACACATACCGGCTCAACAAGCCCAACCTGTACTGATGATTTAGCTGGTATACCTCAATCTGTGTAAGAAATTTGTAAAAGATACCGGCTCAACTTTGCTACACCGGAAAAAGCATCTAGTATAAAAAGATGCCTTAGGTCAACTTAAAGCAATTGCTAAATCACGGCACGCTCTCCCACATCACGGGGCAGCCTGCCCTCTTTGTTGTGCCAGCCCTGGCATTCCTGTGGAAAAGAACCAGTTAAAAATATACACAACATTTTGGGCAGAATTATGTCCTGATCAGACAACAATTCCACATTCCTGCTCTATCTAATCTAACTGAATTCCAGGGATGCCAGAGGAGGATGTGAGAAGGTCGCGTGACAGGGGCAGGGAAGGACTATCCTCTATAAAGGCAATCAACTCCGTAAAATGTTTGTTAAATTATCACCTTGGTAAGTTAATGTCTTCAGACAAACATCTTTTCTTTACCAGAAAGGAAGGAAATGCTGCTTCTGACAGTCTTCTAGGCATGGGATGAGTTGCAAAAGGAGCATCGCTGTAGTAATGCCTTCAGATACGTTTCACAGCACTGCTGTCTGGGAATTCTCATCACAGCCAGCAATAACAACTCAGAACAATTTAATGGATGATAATTTCAACTGACTGAAGATTTCTACAGCAAAACGTGAAACAACATGCAAAAAAACCTCTCAAATTTATTTCTTGTGCATAATCCTTATAATGCAAATGCTGTCTTTAATAATGAAACTTCAGCTTGCCCTTGTTTCAGAAAAAAGAAGTAGCTAAATTAACCAAACCCCTGTTGATTAAAAGGAACTGTTCAACAATTCAGGATTCTGCAAGAACTTGAAGTTCTCAGTCATGTCCTACTTCACACTAACCCTCCACCCCTCACCCATAAAGATTCAAGGTTTACACAACAGTATGAAGTTACACAGACTACAACTCATTTTTGAGCTGCTACTTCTGCTAGAAAAAGCTCAGTGCTCACTGTACAACACTTCACAAATTTATTCAAAATGCCAGAGAGAAGAGTCAAATTCTTTCTCCTGCTTTGAACTTTTGCACTTTGCAAAAGCAACTTTTATCACACATCACAGCTTGTAAATGTATTCAAACTTTTAACTTTGTGAAATATCAAGGCTGAGATATAACTAATTTCTTTATCCCAGATGCTTTTCTTGTTTTTCTTTAAACAGCTGAACTATTTTTAGCAAAGCGAAGGTAAGACAACTGTTGTATATTTTTTTCCAGTACTATTACAGAATGTTTAGAACTAAAACATTAACATTCACACTCCAGAAAAAAATATGTAACCACATGCTTAAATTTAAGCACAGAAAAATCAGTCTTCCTGAAGCTACATGGACTAACAGACCCCAGACTATCTAGGCACAGAAAAGCATTTGAAAGCTCCGGAACTGAGTCTTTTAGAAGGACTTCACTCACTGAATGTAAAGTCAGATGTAAGAAAGGCACATTTTCATCATCTTTCTACCCCCTCCAAATTTTACGGGAACAGAACGGAACAACGTTTGGAAGGCAGACATTTATCAGAAGTGGTTATGACCCTATCAAAATTTCTCACTGAAAACATAAAACTTTTTCACTAAGATGAGACTGAAATGCAAACCACAATACATACAGAGCAGAACCACATAAAACCTCAGCGCTTTGAGTCTAAACACCTGACAGCACCTCTTTAGAATATTTCTTATGTAGTAACGCATTTTGGGTGCAATAAATACATTTCTTTTTAACTGCCTTTTTTCCTGCCACAAAAATAAATTAAAAAAACAGTAGCTGAGTTGATGCCAAGCTGACAAAAGTTAAAAATTTTTGAATACTGCAAATATAGGGTTTTTTTAGAACAGAAATTAATTTAAATCACCCATAACTTTGGAAGTGCTGTTGAAATAAGCGAAAGGTTGGACACTTGGGTCTGCAGTAATACCCCTAAGAACTGGGAACCAGAACTTCTCCCAATCAGTGATTCAGGAAAGCAGAAATTCACAGCTTCATTCACATTGATCTGTAACACTGTTACTGTTATCCCTTGTAATCATCACCCAGATCTATCAGACAAAGGGTACAACCAACAAGGCAACTGTCTGCCTAATTTCCTTCAGCTGCTAATAGTCAGAAACATAAGCAGATCAAAGTTCAGTTCTTCTCTTAGTACTTGTGATCAAACACAAACAAAAGTTCTCAACAGTAATAGTACACTAAAAGAAAGGTATTAAACAAACAAAACCACCACCTTAAAAAAAGAAAAGCCACCCTGGAGAAGATGACAACAAACTCAGACCTTCCCAAGTCAAATAATTGATCTATAGAAGATAATTATTAAAGGTTTATCAATGAAAAACATGTAACAAGACAGACGTAATTAATCTACAGTCACAATGCAAGATGGTACCAAAGAAATATTCAGCATCAATTAGGTAAGAATAAACATAGGTTTATGTATATTTCAAACAACAATTGTACAAGGAAGCACTAATTCCAGCACACTTAAATTAGAATTAAGAACACTAAGCCCTGCAAAAGAAAAAAACAAAAAACAAAAAACAAATTAAGTTGTGGTAATTCTGTTCGTTACCTGCCAAAAAATGCCACTTTCATGTGTCTCCGTGAAAGCACCTCACCGATGACTGCTAACTTCTTTTTATATGCCTGTATTTTTGCTAGTTCATCTTCTGTTGCTACATGTTCAAGCTCTGGGTTCCTGTATGTTGCTACACATAGAAAAAGAGTAACATAAAAGCAATCACATACAGGGTACGTGCTCTAGGATAAAATACACATTATCAGTACTTCACATGCCAACAAAGATTTGTGTAAATTTTAATTATATAGTGGTAAGAAAACAAAAAGAACCAAACCCCACTACAGCCACTGATATTAGCCCTTGTCGTTTGGCAGCTCCACCGCAGGCATTCGTGAAACCATGACATAAATCACTTCAGATTAATCAACACTCCAGCTGCTGGATCCCGTAAGCCTGCAAACAGAGCCTGCAGCGCTGATTTGCCCTGCTTTTTGTGACACCCGCCTCCTTGGGAAAGGAAAAACGGGAGCTCTCATGGCTGCACCAGCGAGGCTGGGCTGTTGTCTCCCTGCAGAGCTCGCTGGGGTGATGAGCACCCAACTCCACGCGTGCCTCCACTTCCCTAGAACTTCTGAGGGTGTAACCGGCGGCTCTCTGAGTTACATCACGTTGAACTACTTTCCTACTGAATAATGGCAGAACCTGTTTGCCCCTTCTTCTACGCGAAGGAAAGCACAACAGGACTATAAAGGCTGGGGCGGTTAAGCTTTCACCCTCATGGAAAGGAGGCCAGGCTACTGGCCCAAGGGATGCAATTAGCATTCATACACGTAGCCATCCTAGGCATTCCTGCTAGCCTAAGTTTAAAAACTCAATGTCAAATGAAAAGCACGACTATTTCTGAAGGGATACGTTCACACGAAGAGCACACTGGTGTAATGGACACTGCGCTGCTGTAAAACATATTCAAAGCAACGGGCAAGGCCCTCGTGTTTCAGGTGACAGCCGACCTTCCACAAAAGTTGCTCCCTCGGTGACGTAGTCCAGCAGCTGGTCGAAGATGGCAGTGATTGTCCTTTTCGCCAGCACAAAGTGCTTCAGGGGGGAGACCGTAGCTTCTGCCATTGTGCAACTGCAAGGAAAGTTACGTAAAAGTGACCAAAAACACCCAATTCCATGAAAAGTCATAGGTTTCTCACACAGTCATTTAAAAAAAAAAAAAAGCCCGAAAAAAAATCAAAACACCACACCGCAATCGCAGCAAGCTTACTTTATGCTCGCTCTTTCTGTTACCCTGACAAACTCTTCTCTCTTCCCCTCGCCACAGGCGCCGAGGAGGGTTTCAAACCGATTCGGTGCGGCCCGTTCCCCGCACGCGAGGCCCTTCCCCTCACGGACGGCGGTTCCCAACCTCTCACCGCCTGGAGGTCAGCGCCGTCCCCTCAGCCGAGCGGGGGACGGCCCCGCAGGGCGAGGGAGCAGCGGGCGGCCCTACCGGCTCCCTCTCCCTCACGGAGCCCCGGATCGTTCCGCCGTTACCCGGCAACCGCCGCGCCGCTGGCGGGGCCCTCCCCGCCGCCACCGCCTCCTCCGGGCCCGCCGCCGCCGCCGGGACGGGGGCGGACATCACTTCCGCTTCCGCCCCCCTCGCGGAGGCGCCGCGGGAGGGGAGCGCGGCCGCCATTTTTACTGAGGGCCGAGGTGGGGGGGCGGCCGCCATCTTCAGCGAGGGCAGAGGAGGAGCGGCTGCTCGTGAAATGGAGACCGGGAACAGCCCCCTCAGCCCCGGGGAGGGGAGTAAGTCGCCGAAGCACCGTCATGGCTCCCCGCGGGGCCTGTGAGGTAGACGGCGGCTGGACCTCAACGGGGTCTGGGAAAGAAATGCAAGGCTCCATCAGCACCGTGCTTTAATCAGAGTCCGCTAAAACGACAAACGCCAAGGGCTTCCAAGGAGTTCAAAAAGCACCGGTAGCTTATACACTCGATACAGCACCGTGAAAGCGCGGAGGCAGGTGAGGACAGCCACAAACAATGAAAATCAAGGACACTGAATAAGCATTATATTACAGAGAACACATTACCAACTCGCTGCAATTCAAGTTCTTGCAGTGATTAATGGAGTTAAAATTGTTTTGAAGTCAACAGTCTTTCATATAAAAAAAGTTCTTTTGTTCAGTAACATGATCCAGAAAGATGAAATACACGACACACATCTAAACTAAAGGCTCAAAAGCCTGAAAAGCGAAGAATGAAATACAAATTACTTCCCAAATACAAAATACTTCCAAAACCCAGCTCATGATTTTGTATAGCTCTTAGTTAGTGTTGCTGAAGCCGATGAACCTTGCAGGTATGTGTGTAATGAGTAATGTCAGCTTGATACACTTATTGTCTCAGAGAAAAAAAAGAATAAATATTGGCAAATTTCCCATGTCTACAGTTCCTTTCTCTCACTCCAGAGGATGATGCTCCAGCGCCAGGGTTAAAGACGAGCGAAGGCTCTGGCTGCATCCACGTGCTCTCGGTTCACCTGGGTTCAGCGATGTCCGAGCGCTGACCTTCCCCTCACACACTTCCCATAAATAAACCAAACTCTTCCCTTCAACGGGAACAGCACGCTGTCCTTGACGTGCGCGGTCATTCCTTGCAGCCTTCCAGCTTCAAGGCAGACTCCACTCATTGCCTATTTTTTCTACTACTTAATATCTTTCTTGTTTTAGCACGTGGAAGCCAATATTCTGCTTGTGTTCCTGCTAAGGCAAAATGAGACCAGCTACTCCTGTACGTTTCCACTGACTTTCTGATGCACATTGAAAAGCTTACACTAACATTAGTCCCCTATTTATAAAATCCAACCTAAGCTAAACTTGGATATATTCCTCATTCGATGCCGTGGGGTGCATTTTGGTTCGGAATTATTTGGCTTCGTAACTTTCCTATGGGGTATTTTAATTTCTGGTTTAGAGATCAGAAATAACACAAGTCAAAGTGAGACAAAGCTTTTCAGGAGTCAAGGAGCCAAGTTTTCTGTATCCCAGGGCTCCGTGCTTTTACAAGAGACCAACCTTTCCTGTACAGGAGACAATGCTGTTCTCTACAAACATACCCACTTCTTCAGCCCACTTATTTATTTTTGGGGGGTTTTTAAATGTTGTTTTTCCACTTCTTGTCATTTGTCCCCTGGAACAGCTTTGTCTCCAGAGCTCAGCTGCGCTGTTCCACCTGGGCATCGTCACCAAGAGCAGGGCTTTAAGAAAACCAGCATCCCCCCCTCTCAGGAAAATACATTTTCCATATATAAAATAATTCTTATTAGCGCTTTGTTAATGATACCATTACTACCATTTTTAGCCAGCCAGGATGAATGTGTTCAAAATAGGAAACCAGCAATTCTACTACAGACATTCATTCTCTATACAACGGACTAATAAAACACCATCAGGTTGACTTTCTCAGTGACTGCACAGAAGATTTAGTAGTAAATCAGCATTTCCAAATGACAAAAAATGGTCTTGCCTCCTACAAAGAAATACACGCTAACTAGTCCTTGGCTTTAACAATCAAATGCAAAGACCCTTGAAGCTGATAACACCAAATCTCACCCATCAAGAAATGTTTCATATACAAAGCTTGCATTAGACAATCTTACATTACAAATTTACAATCAATGCAGAAAGAAATGTAAACTCCCGCCACAAATTTTCAGGTGATTTCAGCCCGATAACTATCACCATCTAAATGGCCTCACCCTTATTTTTATCTGTCCAAGGATCCATTCAGAAATACAGAAGGAATCATAAAAATTCAATTGTAAAGATTGTAACGGCAGGATAGCGCTATCTAATCTTGAAGAGATGTGTGAAATCATGTGAAAGTGATAAAGATAATAAAATTTTAGTACTGTATCAGCGATTTAAGCCAGTATACAGGAGAAGTTTAAAATTTAGATAATTAAAATAACTCCTCAAATTACTAGCAGTGGAAAGGTATTTATACAGAATAATATAAACTCACAGAAGCTTGCTCTAAATGAGGTTGGTGACATCATTTCAGCGAGAGCTAAATCAGGGTTTTAGATATGAAAGTCACACCCTTTGTACATTCTCAGCTAGATCACCCTGCAAATTCCCTTACAATTACTCCTTAAAAGATAATCTACACACAAGCAATGTGATTTCCTCGGTGCATTAAAAGATGGGAACCGAAGGGAAATAAAGGAGACAAAGATCACGTGGGAGGCCTGTAGTAAATGCGTGGAGGAGAGGGCTGTTGGACAGTCCCACAGACAGGAGCTGAAATGAAACGCTCACCAAAGAAACAGGACGATGAGGTGCAATAAGGTACCCCAAGAGAAAAACGGGACAATTTTAAAAGCTTATCAAAAGCGTGAGGTGGGAAATGCAAGCCGGTATGTGAATTTGGAGAGGTCCATGCCTGGGAATTTTTGGGAACACCCTTATCTTTGGCCAGCTGGTGCAATTTGCTAAACGTCAGCACAAGGACCTGCTGCCACAGAGGGTGACGGGAGCTGGATACGCAGCTGAGATCGCTGTGGCATTACTTAAGCGTGGAACTAGATTTGGGCTTTTTTTCCCCTTTTTCAGCTCCAGAGCTGCTCTCGTACATCAGGTGTGAAAGTGCGGGATGAGCATGAGAACTGCTATCACAACATGCAACTACTCCCCCCGTCCCTCCCCCCGAAATCTGACCCATCACACTCTAAATGTGATTATTCCTCTGGAAACCCCTAGGTCAGGAAATTCACACCACATGCTTTGCTGATATAAAGAGAAAAACATTAGAATTGTGTAATTGCTGTGAAAATTGTATTTAATATCACATTTCAGTGACTGGAAATCAATTCCAATTCTAACAAATTGATTACAGGGAAAGAAAGTAATCAAGCCGTCTCATGTATCTGAAGATGACTTAAAAGATCTTTCTCATTTCCAAACCTCATTAAGCAATCGGTACATTTATGAGGCAAGTCTGCCGAGTGCCTGAAATCCAAATGAGTTTTAAGGTCTTCGATCTGTCCTGTTGAGTATTCACAGTATTGACACAGATAAATCCCTTCAGATAAATGAGAGCTCAAATGCTTGCAATACTCCAACATACCTGAAAAGCCCTTCCCACAGTCATCGCAAACGTGGGGGAATATTTTGGTGTGTTCGATCGCTACGTGCCTGTTGACATTTGTGTGCAGCCTGCTCCGAAAGCCGCACACTTGGCACACAAAGAAGTTTTTGCATTTGTCAAAAGTGATTTTGTTAATGAGGCTGTACTGCCCGCGCTCCTTGCTATGGTAGCTGTCGCTCAGCTCGATCAGCCGACAGGCGTGTTCGTTCACCACGTGGCTGTGCAGATCTTCCGGGTCGTTGGTTTCGTGCTCGCAGAACTGGCACAGGTACTGCTCGTCGCAGCTGTGCTCCTGGAAGTGCAGGTACAGCTCGCTGCTGGAGGAGAACTGCATGTCGCACTGCTCGCACCAGTAGAGGTGGTCGTTGAAGTGAGTGTCTGCTATGTGCTGACTCAGGTTCTCGAATATCACCGTCTTGTAATCGCAGTATTTACAGATGTAGGGATCCTCCTCGTGGAGTTTGACGTGTTCAATGAGCTGCACTTTGCTGGAGAAGCTTTCCTTACAAACTTTGCAGACGTGGGTGTCCGCACACGTCTTGTGCTTCAGGATCATGTGCTGCTTTAAATCGGAAAAGTACTTGCTATTAAACTCACAGAGCTCACACTTGTACAAGCCGCTGCTGTTGGCTCTCAGCAAAGGCCATTTCTGTTGAGCCGTGATATTCAGCGCCTGGTTCTTCTCAAAGATTTTACAGGTTTCCAGAGGGATTTCCTCTAGGTCCTCAGCTTCCAGCTTCTCGGGTGACACGGTCTGTGTTTCTATATCGTGAACTTCTACAGCGTTCACTTCTGTCGTGGAGATTTCTACAGTTTGAATATCAAGAGGTTTCTCCTCTTCCGTGGGGCTGTCACTGAATATAGGCGAATCGCATAAGTCCCTGCACATCCCATTATTAGTACCTTTATCTGCAGGGGGAAATACACAACGAAAACAAACAGGTAAGAACAACCCTGCTATACACCTGGGTCCCTATTTAACTTCTTAGTTAGTTGTAGCAGCTTACAAATGCAAAAAACAGTTATTTTCCCTCAGCCAGACTATATATTACGTTTAACTACCACATAGATAACATAAACTACAAGTCCTTCACCTCTTCTATCAAAGCAAAAGTTACATTAAAAGCCAGAAGCCGTGCTCTCCAGCTTCCCAGCGCCTGAGATACAAATCCACATTTACCTCTACCTTTATCCTTCTTTTTAGGGTCTGAGTAGTGCAACCCCACGACGTTTGAATGGGACCCACTCCAGTGCGAGGTGCCAGCGTGCACTGGGCTCCCATCATCGTCCGTGTCGAGGCTCTGCACGGGGTTGTGGAATCTGCCTGCAGAGAGAAAACAAGCATCTTCTTGTCATCCTTTGCCTCTCGCTAGAATCGCCATGACTCTTTAACCATAGATCTTATTTACTATTTATTCTAGTCGCATGAATTTATGTTTATATACTAATCACAGCTCACATTACAGAAAGCAGCAATAAATACTAAATATACTATTATTACTAAGTATACTATTATTTCCATACATACAGAAAACAGCAAAAGAATTCAAAATGTCACAACTCTGTCTTTAAAGTTTCAGCAAAAGTAGTCAGTTGAAGTTTTTTCCAGTAAAAATTTTTTGTATTTTTGGATTTTAAAGACACAATTTAAAAAAAATATTCTTAAATATTTATAGACACTTTAAAATATAACACTTTCTAAGACTTCTGGAGACTTGCTGGCTAATTTATTAGAGTGAAAAGAAAAATAAATCTAATAAAAATCCACCCTCACATTTGCGCTTTAAACTTTACATACACCAGTGGATGTTTTATGAAAAGGCATTTTGTACAGCTCAAGGCAATTGCTGGTAAATTCCATCGGAACTCTTAGGTTATTTACATCAGCTTTATGTTACCTTGCTAGCAGATGTTTAGATAAAGAAGTCTGATCAATATAAATGCTGTGAAATTGAAGTATCTTTTAGTTGTCATCATTTTTTACTTTGAAAATTGCATTTTGATTATAGCAAATAAACAACCTTCCACCAGTCTAAGGTATGTGAGATCACAACGATGCTCACAAGTCACCCACTACATCATTTATATTCCACTTAATTGTATCAGTAAGAGCGTAACACACTTAGTATAGAACTGCAGAACAAGACCCCAAAATGTAGTCTTACCTCTGTTTTCAGAAAACTTTATATCTGGCTGTTTCATAAAACAGACGCTATAGCAGTGGTCTGAGAATATTCCACTGTTGTCTATGTATTTGCTTGCACCTGAAGAATCTTAAAAAAAAAAAGAAAACTAGTAAGTTTTAATAGTAAGACATTGCTGCAGCTACATATGTATTTAGCGTGCACCAAAATTTTCTTCGCTGGCTGCATTTTTAATTCTTGTGCTGGGAGAACTCTGTGCTGGTCTGATGTTTAGTCTCAGATACAATCATTATCAAACTGCTCCCGCTGGAGACAGCGACAGGAGCACAGCTGGGCCAGTGCTGAACATTTCTGGAC
This sequence comes from Xenus cinereus, assembly GCA_025774025.1. NCBI lineage: Eukaryota > Metazoa > Chordata > Aves > Charadriiformes > Scolopacidae > Xenus > Xenus cinereus. Next base: position 2,202,062 of record JAOXJK010000051.1, read on the forward strand.
ATCCCCACTTTTACAAAATTTCTCCCCTTGTGTGTTAGGAGAATCATCTTCATTTTATAGCTTAAGTTTCCCAGTTTGCGGGGAGTAGGGAACAGGACAGCTCAGATGCACTGACCCGAAGTGCCTGAACAGCAGAGCAGGTACTCAGTATATTCAGACCAAGACTTCTTATCCCACCCTTTGTGTTACCAATTTTCCATGTATTAGCACATGTAATCCCCTCCCATAACAAAGCAATTATTTTCAGTAAAAAAAACTTACAAAAGCGTGCGTAATTCAAGCTCCAGACTGACCTGAATATCGAGAAGGGTGTAGAGTCTTCCTTTTCCTCTTTTTAGGATGTTCGTTCATTTTGAACAGCCTAAATTAACTGTAAAGTGAAAACATCCAAGCGTTAGGCAGACTTGTTTGTAGGCAGTTTATCTTTTGTTAGTTTATGAAACAATACAAACATTTTGAAAACTCTCAGGTTAAACACAAGAGGTTAATTCCTACTCCCCTTTCTCGACCCTCCCCCAGCCCATTTTGTTACACCGAAGATGAAATTCCCACAAGAACCCATGTCCAGTTTCACATTCCTGCCCTGGAACAGGAGAAGGGTCACCATGAAGACAGACAGGGCTTCAGGTACTCACGTAACCTACGAGGCAGCTCCTCTGCACCCTGTTCCTTCTGTCAGAGACCAGATATTCCAAGGCACAGCCCTTCAGGTGAAGTTTTAACGTGGAAAATACTAACAAAAGCCATGCTCTCTTACCAAAAATTCCTGATTCTTCAGTATTGGCAAGCAGAGCAGCTAAGGAGCTGGCGGCTGGACAGCTTCCAAACGTAGCGAATACATCAGCTTGAGATTTTTATCTACGGAGTGACAGCATTTTAAAACACTTTAAAAACTTGAGCACAAAATAAAAAATGAAAACGGATCCAGATATGCAAGTATTACAAAAAATGAAGCTATGGAAATTGAAGCCAGAAAGCAACATTAAAAACTGGTATTAATGTTGATTTAGAGTATCCAAATTAATAAAATAAGATGCATTAAGAGTATTTGTTTTCCTTTTGTTCCAGGTTACTTGGCTTTTGCCACACTTGGCAGCTCCCAACAACAGAAAAACAGATGGAAACACCAAAAATACTCAAGCTATATATTGGCCCCAGCAGTTTAGGAGAAGGAAGGGCTGCGAGCAGGGGCTCTGCTGTGGTTTATCTGCAGCACTCCTGGGCCCGGGGCCTCGCAAAGCCAATGCCATCTGAGGTGACAGCGGGGAAAAAAAGGCCCCTCACCGAGCAACGCTCTCCTCAGGAGATGAAATAATTTGTCTGAATTAAGATTTTAAGAGGAGAATAACATGGAAAAGACAAGAGCTTCTGGTATTACATGGCGGTCTGTAAGTATCAAACACCCTCCCCGCTTCTCCCCGTCGGAAGGGGAGACCCCACAGCTCCCCCACAACGAGCCTCCTCCCCCTCAGGGCGGCTCAGCCTTTTCCCCGAGCATTGGTTACTCCTCCCCGGCGGCTTTCCCCGGGACATCCCTCAGAACGACCGGGCTCGTCAAGGCCCTACCCCCGGGAGCTCCCCGCAGCCCCCCGCCGAGGCCTGCGCGGAGGCCGGAGCCGCAGCGGGAAGGGCGGGCGGGAGCGCTCCCTGAGGCGAAGGCCAGGCGGGGAGCGGGCCCGGGATGGCCGCAGGCCTTGCCCCGCCGCAGCTTGAGTTCAGCCCCCGCCGGCGGCGACGGGGAACGGGCCCCTCACCTCAGGGCGGCGGGTTCGCGCTTCAAATGGCGGCGGGGCCGGGGCTAAGATGGGGGCGGGCGCGGGGCCGCGCCCGGCGGGGTGAAAGGCGGGAGGGAGGCGGGTCGCCGGCGGAGCCACCCGGGCGCTCCCCCCGGAGGTGCGGGCGAGGCCGG
>JAOXJK010000051.1:2226043-2240856 GCA_025774025.1 Xenus cinereus
CCAGGTTGCCCAGAGAAGCTGTGGCTGCCCCATCCCTGGAGGGGTTCAAGGCCAGGTTGGAGGGAGCTTGGAGCAACTTGGTCTGGTGGGAGGTGTCCCTGCCCAGGGCAGGGGGGTGGAAATAGATGGTCTTTAAGGTCCCTTCCAACATAAACCATTCTGTGATTCTGTAATATTCGTAAACCTGGTAGTAGCCAAAAAAAACCACCCTATCTAGTACCTGTGACACACAATCAAATCCAGAATTTAACGATGCCAGTGGCTAAAATTAGATGCCATATGTAGATTCGTAAAAATTACTATCTGTGATCTTACATCAAATGCTAAAGTAGCATAAATTTTCTTTATTTAAAAAATCAACTCTAAATTAAAGTATAAATACTGCCCTTTTTTAATAAATGGGCAACCTATGGGTTTAGAAACTTGAGTTTAATGTTAAATTTGCACCTCAAAAGACTAACAGTGATCTTTGTGTCTGGCAATACAGTATAGACAGGATTTACAGCACTGAATGGATAAGCTTTTTTCAATGTTGTTTAATTTCTGACCACAAGAACATGGCAGTCTGAATCAGATACAAGACAAGACAAAACCCTATTTTAATCAGATTCAAATCAAACATTGGACTAAGACTCATTGCCAGGACAGCATTTAGCAAATATCAAATTCATTTAGCAAATATCTTCCTAAATTTGACTTAAGTTCATTAGCGTATTAAAGCCATCAAGTATTTTACCTCCTTAGCACCCTTCCGGCCTTTAACCGAACAGATAGAGAGGCAGAGCCGAGCAGCACGCGGAAGATCAGGAATGTACATGTCATATAACAGCCATTCATTCCATCTGTAAGATTTCAAAAGCAGAATAAAACTAGGTTAAAGGAGAGCATGGAGACAACTGCATTCAAACAACAGTTATACTAAAAAGCATTTGGGATATTCCTACCTAAACCGCGTATGTGCATAAAGAGCTCACTTTCCTACTGAAGGAGGGTCCTCCCACATGTATTTGACCACATCTACTCCTTTTGGGAATGGAAGCTTCCCAGATCAGCCTTCTAGCACCAATACTGTTTAAATAGTCATGCTAAAATGTTCAATTCCTGCAAACCTAGTAATTGGCTCATTCAATTTCACTCTTGAAAACCTACTGACTGCAACCATCGGTGTAGGAATAACCTAAAGATAATGGATTACACAAATGTAAGCTTTAGCTTGTGAAATATTTTTCACTTCAAGGAAAAAAAAAAAAGAAGTGGAAAAAAGTGCGGCATGGCTTTCAGAACTCAACTAAATTTGAACTGCAAGAAAATAAAAAGATAACTACAAGATGGGAATACAACATAGCAATCCAAAGCAATATTCCTAACTCAGGCATCATTCTATTTACCATAGTAATAAGAGAACAGATTGGTTCTACAGAAATACACATTTTGTTTTCATGAACTTCTTTAAGTAGACTTTATCTCTCAATTGGCAGAACTGGGCTTATGAAGAGGAACTTCTGAACACAGTGTATTTTCCTAAGTGGATTGTCACACTGAATTTTCTCAGTTGGAAGAGGCAGCAGCTTCCAAGGACAGCATTAAGTTTTCGATGGGTCTGGAGCTACTAAAAGCAGAGTTTTACCAAGGAGTACCTGTCCAAACCCTTCTCTGAGAACGTAGAAATCAGCTGATAAACTTTAATTCACTTTTCTTATGTCTTCATTTCATGTAATATAGGTCCTTATATACATGACTTCAAGCCACACCTTTCCAAGATTTTCTTTCTAAACCAGTTAAACTATCAGTTCAAGTAGAGATATCTTTGGGGAAATCCAGGAGAGTTCTTAAAAAACTTAAGGCAAGAATTCCCAGCAAGAGCTCTACCTGAATAATGGCAAAGTTGAGCTTTTACTACTTCAGTGCTATAATCCATGATGTCACGGAAGTCAGGTTCTCTGTAGTGGTTCGAGTAGTCAACTTACCTGGGATTAGAACAAGGTACCCTTTGGGTATTCACATTGTCACACAAAGGTTCCCCTCCATGGTAGATACCTGTTCTAACATAAATCTGAACACAATGTCGTTATTAGTACTATCTTTGAAATGTTAGTATAAACACATTTTTTCACTGCTATCAACATATACTACAATTACAACATATTACTCCTTAATTTCCATTAAGTAAGAAACAAAACCAAAACTGAAAACCAAACAGGCCCACCACCCCCAGCCCAAATTCATTCATGCTCTGCAAGGTGTGAAGCACAATACATAAACATACCCTTCCAGAAAAAATTGTCTCGGTCTTTTTCCTCATTAATTGCAATCTGAGAAATCAGATTTATTATGAAATAAATCCGATTGTAGCATGACTTCAATGGGACTGACCCCTACATGCCTTTTCTCTTTGATCTTCCCATACCTCCCTTTTTAAAAGCAAAGATAGCAGCTTACTCTCCAGCATCCCCTCATCAAAAGTATTCCCAATTATTAGACTTAATAATTATTTAGACTGTAAGTAACAACATGGGTTTTGTTCTATCCATTACATACTCAGCTGAAATGAACTACACAAACTGAGTTTTCCCTCCTATCAGGAAGAATACTTAACTAAATATTACAACTCATGCCTTTTAAGTAGTACACAAAAAACATGGCTGTAGTTTTAAGAATTAAGTGCTTAAATTTAAATAACAAAGTCGTCTCATTTTCTAACATGTTAAATAACACCTCTTTTCCAACATAAGCTCGGGAAGGAAGCTGTGAGTTGCTGAAACTGTACAGGATGCCATACCTTATCAATGTCTCTAATGTTCACATTTACATAGGTGGCACAAAGGATTCTAATTCTGAGAGCGCTATTTATAGTCCATAGGGATTTGGCTGTGGCTTCTCCATTCATGTAGGGTGTAGCTGTAGAGATACGTCTGGAATATGATGGCATTGTAAAGGTGTCCAGTGGTAGCTGGGTATAAAGGCTTTCCTTAGCCATCAGCATCAGATTGGGCATGCGACCAAGCATTATACAGCTTCTTATGTACTGCAAGAAAACAAACCCCAAATTCAGTATGTTTTCAAAGTGTACACTCTTGGTAGTCTATACCTAAAAATACACAGGAAAATATAAAAGTAAAGGTGTGTTTAAAGAGCTTATCATTGTCCCTGTATGTTTACAGTTATAACATCCAGCAGTTTGAATACGTTGGATGGCACAGTAGCGCTTCATGCAGATTTTGAGACATGAATAACATCTGCGGCAGTGGAAGTCAAACTGGAGGCAGGGAACTGAGCTGATATAATTCAGGTTTTTTGTAGGGTTCTTTTGCTCTGGCCCCATGTGCTTAGCACCGATCCCGACAGACTGGCCATCAGGCTGCACAGTGTCCATTCAGGTCCGAGTGCCCACAGCATTAATCTGGCAGAACTACCACAAAATACAAGGTCCAGCCCTGGAGCGTAATTAGCAAGCTCTTTTGCGGCACAGTAGAGGCGTACCAGATACTTCTGAAGAAACCATGCTAGATCAAATAGCTCTAGTGTTTGATCTCAAGACGACGGCACAAAATTATTCATGTATGGCTGCGTTTGTTCCCCAGCTCCCACGGAACGGAGCTGCTTTTCCCATTATTCAGGATCCCCCACCCCCCTTACTGCTCCGGAGAGAAGCTCGTCAACCATTTCAGACGAAGGAATGGAAGCTGTTTATTACAACAATACATTCCTCAAAGAGGAAGCAGCAGCAGCCTGTCAGGAAATCTACGGGGTAACGTTGTCGCCTGCTCGAGAGAGGGCTGCTCAGATGCTCTCCCACCAGCAGCTCTGTCTCACACAAACACAACCCAGGCAATGGAGGACAGAGAGCCACAACAAAGATTTAACAGTGATTTGTGTGGTGCTGGAAGTTTATCACCCCTTTAATAGGGGAAAAAAATGTAAAGATGCACAGTAACAAAAAAACAAATAGTTTGTGTAGATTTTTTTCCATCCCTAAAGGGGCAAGGGACAAAATTCATAGTACCAATAGTAGCTTCTTAATTTAACATCCCATTGAATCTCCTTTTCTATTACATCGATCCCATTCAAGCCTAACTCATCTCTTGCCATCACAAATCTTGGATATTTCTGGAAGTACCTACCACTGATTTATCACTAATGTTAGAGGCAAACTACTTCATTCAAAGGATTACACTAGTTATATAAATTCTAGTTTAAATTACATTTTCTCCCCTTCTCTCTTTCGAAGCACGTACAGCAACAAATATGCACACTACACTCATGCATTAGCCAATTAGTTTAAAGATGCATATGCTTAAATTCCTATATTTCGAATTAATTTAATGAAAAAGCAAACCAGTCACAAAATTAATCACTTTTCTCCCTCATCAATTTGGATTATTTTAGTGTACTTAAAAAAAAAAAATCCATTACGTTACTCACCTTATACTGGCTCAGTGGGTATTTTTCTAGCAAGTATTCGTCACAGCCGCACACTTTTAAAATGTATTTCCCCTGGTACTCCAAGACGCAAAGTTTCAGTTGTTCAGATGACAGCAACATACTCCGCGTTTTCTTCCTAATTGCTTCAGCAATAACTTGCTCAGGCACACAGTCGTGATTGATTTTTAAGGTGTATTTCTGCTTATCGTTGTTTGGCGAGACGATTACCCATATCACCACTATGATTTGCCCTAGAATAAACGTAAAATAATGTCATTTTCAATGCAGTTTCAAAACAAAAAAACCCAACCCAAACAAACTCCAAAAATGACAAACAATCAACTCCCCCCAACTCCTGAGAACAGCTTGTGGATTCATAGCCCAAACTGACAGAGGGTTTATAACTTCTACAAGGAACTACATGCACGCCGTTTGTTTTAGACTCTACTGTAAATTAGTTTTACTCCTTGAGGTTAAGAATTTATCTTTAACCAAATACTACTGACTTTTCAGCCTTCAAGAAAACAGCAGTGCCCATTTCATATGAGGACTGCAAGATAACTCAGTGAATTACCATCATTTACCTCCAGATTCCTGAGTGTCAGAGAAAAGAAAAATGCAAAGCTAACAAGCTGTTTCTGCCCATTAAAAAAAACCACACCTCTATTTACCAAGTTATATTGCAAGATTTAGTTATTAGAATACTAAAAGATGTAATTTTAAATTGTTGTTGTCTTCCTTTTGAATCTGTGCTCTATTAAGAAAGTTATTCTGAATAACTTAAGGTGTAAGATCTCGCTATAGTATACTAAATACCGCACATAAACCAGTGATTTTCCTAAGTCACCAGCTGTACTCTTTGATTTCAATCCCTGCAAAAAAAAACCCCCATAAATAAATAAATACCATAAATATTTATCTTACCTTTATCTAGTTTATTGTATATGTGTTTGGGTAGCTCAGATGAAGACTCTACGTTTGGAGGACAGACATATAATGCTCTACTATGTGGTGCGTTGGCATCTCGAAGATCCACCGCTTCTTTACAAACATTAAGAATATTTCTTCTGAAGTCTTGTACTTCTGGATCCTTAACCATATCGAATTCGCAGACAGGCATGCCAATAGCAAAACCTAAAATATTGAAGAAGCATGAGGAAATGCTTGTAACTGTTAATTAAAGCTACAGGTTCCTTCTACCAATGACAGAAAAAACATGCCTTAAGCAAAACACAACCCAAAACATTTGTTAGTCACTGGCTTCTACTTGTATACATAATTATTTTATTTAGAACTATGTTGTTCTTGAATTAAAGTGAAGTGCACTCAGCAGTCACAAAAAAGGTTGGAAAAAAGGTAAACATGCATTGAAGATCCTGGAAGCCTTAACGAGCACTCTCACAGCCCACACTCCTCCTGGAGGAAAAGGACCAGTAACAAACTTCCTTTGAAGTCAGCACAACGTTTCCCCAGTGGGCCAGAGGAGCTGGTGGTATCTGATTTTTCCTAAAACCCTGGCATGGTTTGACCACAGTCAACTTCTCTTACAACTGAATGTCAGCTATTCAATTTTATATATATATATTTCTAAATGAACTACGCTACTTAAAAATGTGCCAAGCATTCCAAGAGATACTTCAACTCAAGCTCTTTGGCAGAGATTCATTTAATAAGAGTCCATTTCTCTCAGGTCCTCAGCCTCAGACGCAATCCCATTTACTTTAATGAGATTACTTGCATAAATAATTATTTATGCATGAATGTTCAAATGGAACCTTTCAGTTGTCCTGGTGCATGGTTCACTAATTGTTCTCCCCAAGTCCTCAACTAGTTAAGCTTTACAAAGCAAAAATAGTTTACTTATGATGCATTCACAATAATTAAATAATTTAACAATTAGGAGCACCCCAGAACAAGTATTTCCAGTTGAGAAGTCTCTACCACTGCAATATACATCTGTTAGCAACAAAATGGGAGTGGGTACGTCTGAATTTAGACACTTCACCCAGCTGCTGAAACATGTGCTGTTCTCCCTGGGCTTTTTCAATGGATAATGGAAAATAATAAACTACTCCAGAGATGATGCAAAACATTACAATTTTTCTCCCCTCTGCTACTCAGATGGTTTTGTTCCCCCCCCATGCTCTTTTTGTAGGAAGGGAGAGGGAAAAAACCTCACCTGACTTCTGAAATTTTACTTTCTAAGCAACATAGAGAAGTATTAGAACATAAATGTGGTTTAAGATTTGCAGTTAAATCCAGAATTTACAATTCTGTAAACTTCAAAACAAATTAAGATTGACTTCCCAAACAACAGAACAGCCTTTGCTCTGTAATACTATGAAATCCAAACGAGAAATATCCTCTAACCCACATAAAACTACTCACAAAGCACAGGCTTTACATGTGAATGAAACAGAATAGCAAAAAAAAAAAAAAAAAATTCACAGTTTCCAAATGTCAGCTTTACTATAACCAGTTTCTTTTCATATTTGATGCAACAAGTTATTAAATTCAAACTTTGACAGACACAGGTGACAAATACATCCCATTTCACTTCTTGGTTTTGTATTTTGAGGAGGATAAGCCAGTTAAAGAGATTAGTCGTGTTTAAATAAAGATAATCTCACCTATTTCTCTATTAAGAATCTTTTCTTCTCTGTTACCTACTGGTTCAATGACTTTTAGAAAAGGCTGAAACAGTCGCAGGTCACAAAGTCTCCGTGTTTCATCAAAAAATTCTTCTCTTTCCGCTTCTTGTGTAACACTTACAAAAATGTAAGAAGATTCATCTTGAAGGAGCTGATAGAGAGGGTATTTTCTCGCTTCTTTAAAGAGTTCGTGTTTAATAGTTAGTAAAGTGGCCTCACGGAGGCATTCCAGAGTCACTATCATTCCATTCGGGAGAAGACACTCCACAAGGATCCTTGGTGGCATCAAGTGGATGCCCCATAGTTCACCAGATGATGGTCGTGGAGGCATTTTTAAGTCTTTAGATAACTTTGTAGTGGAAGTTTTTCAAGCAGTGATTCTTAGGAGTAAACCTAAGTGAAAACCAGAAATTTCAATATTAATATCTAAAATACGAACATCACATGAAATTTCAGATACAATTGTTCAAACACCACTTATAATTGTAGATGAATATTCATGGCTATACTTTACACTTGTAAAAAGACATTTGTAATAAAACTGATGTCAGAGGAACTTGTATTTGATGTAACTATCTACTCAAAACAGTTAATAGCAGAACTGCATTAGTTTGGAAAAAAATGCTAATATGCATATGGTCTTAAAAAAATACAGGATTAATTTTTCTACCTGGTTTATAATTTATTATTGGAACACTTAAATAGCATGGGGGATGAAAATATCTAATATTCAAATTATTATTACAGCAATTTTTAAGCAAACCTCAAATGCAGTTCTTCCCATTTTTATTTCGTAAAAGAGAAACTTTTATCATCATTTGGATGAGATACAAACCAAGCCAAAGGAAAAGGACCTTCTGGCAGTGCTACCTCATGCCAGCTTAGAGCAGGTACAAGACAAGTTATTTCTGGACAGAGCAGAAATGTCTTATAGCCCAGTGGCCACCAACAGATGCCAAACAAAGAGCAGAACTAGGCAGGCGCAGTGATACTTCATCAATAAACTCTCCTAATCACTAGCTATTTTTAATTTCTTTAACCAGAGGCAATATTTATGTATTTGTTAAGGAAATACATCAAGAACTATTGAGTTTGTTCAGGAAGTTTTCACACTCAAACTGTTGGCATCCTGTGACGGGAGCAATGAACACACCATGTCACAAAATATTTGCTTTTCTTTGTTATGAAGCCTCCTACTTTCACCCAATATCCTAGATTTTGTGTAATGAAACAAAGTTCCTTATTTTTGCATTCATTGCTCTGAAATTTTACAGAGATCCATCAAGTCTTCCCTGCTACCTCTTTTCCAGAATAGTCCCAGATTTATTTAGTCCTTCTTTGCCCACAAGTCATTCTATATTTTTGTTAGTCCTTGACACCTTCTTTGTATCACTTCCTTTACTCTTTTTGCAACGCACAGGGGGAACAAGCAACCTGCCCACCACATTCAAGGTCCAAAACGGGCACACATTTACATAGTGACAGAATAGTTTCTATTGCTTTCCTAATAAGATTCTCTTCTGAGCAGCAAGACATTTTCACTGAACCCCATACCACAGACCTAAGTTCTCGTTGCAGAATAATAAGTTACCACAAAGGCCATCATACGTTATGCGAATTTTGAATAGTGCGTTACCTACACTTAGCCCATAATTTCATTAATTATTAATGTATCTATATATATAAAATGGTAAATACATCTAAAACTATACATATGTTAAAAAGTAAAATCAGGGTCCTCATTTCAGCACTTCTATGCCTCAGTATCTATTTTCTGAAAAGTTTTCTTCCCAGTACATCCAGTACCTGCTTTTGCCACACTTCGGTTCTTAAAAAGAAGCATTAGAAAGAAATTGATGTTTGCCCAAATCCTCCGCTTCCCAAGCAACTCTGAGTAGCAGGAGGGTTGTCTTTTTAAATCCCGCCTTTGTAGTTGTAGGCCTTGAAAAATATCAACAGAAGTACTGAAGTGCCATGTAGGCTTAGAAAACTGCTTTTCCACTAACACCTCACGCATATTTAGAAGGTTTTTGCAACCAACTACTTTTCTTAAAAAGAGCTTAAAGAAGTTCTTTTATTATCCTCATGGTTGTAAGTGTCTCAGCGAGCGGATGCTGACTTGGAAAGTTCTAAGGACACTCACAGTGTATTTAAGAGCCAAACTTGGAAAGCTTACCAATTACAAAACACTACAAATGAACCCAAATAACACCGCCATTTAGAGTAACTGGGAGAATTCTGAATTCCCCATAACTATCCTAAGTTTACAGATAAAAAGAAATACACAGAAGGCTAAATAGCATCCTTTTGATCAGGCAAAGCATGAACAAGATTCCCTTCTCCGTACTGGTGAATCACATGCTTATTTACATTCCTTAATTACAAGCATAAGCAGAAAACCATTACTGTTAAGGCATATACCAGCATAAAAAAAAAAACCAACCCAAACAAGAACATGCAGTCATAAGAACTTTTCTGTCCACACATACAAACAATGATAATACAGATGCACCAGAGCCAAATGAAATATTCCCAAGGCAGAGTGAATTTATACCAGCAGCCTTTTAAGTTCAGCTCCACAAGGCGGTTGAGGCTCCTCTGAGCTGGTGGCTGTAGGAGCCCATCTTCTCCCTGCCCAAGGCACGTGTTCTCATCCTTCATCACGCTGGGGCTCCCCGAGCCAGCTCATTACAGGGTCAGATGGATTAAAGTGGCAGAGAACGACTCACTTTTCCCTTTCTTGCTTTAGCTGCCTTATTGAGATCACCGTGGAGCCAGACGAACACCAGGTCTACCCAAGGGAGCAAGCAAGTCCAGCTGCAAGTACGGTGGTTTGTCCCACTGCAAGGTTTTTCCTCCCTCCCCACCAATAATCCCCAACGAAGAAACAGAGGCAGAGCTGCAGTACACACATACGTATTAAATCCTTTTAAAGCAGTGTATTTTCAAAATAAATGTCAACCTTGGCTTTTTAAAAATTTCAAAACATTCAACACCGACTCAATACCATTCCATTAAAGACTTGTAAATGGTCCGAATGGGACACTCTAAAAATCTATTTTTTTTTTTTCTGCACCAAACCAGCAGCTTTTGTTTTAAACTGGGATACAGACGTGCACTGGAACAGCACAGAGAGTCATTCTGTGTGCGCATTCGTTTTCCTTGCACATGTAAGCACGCCTCCAGGGTTTGGATTTGGAAAGCAAAAATGTAAACAGAAACAGTTTTGAAGTACAGTTGGCAGCTTGTGTTTCTGTGTACACTTTCAAACCTGGAAGGCTGCCTGGAATAAATAGAATCAATTATGTTCTTCGACAGTAAAAGAACTATAATTTTTAAGAGAATTCTAGAGAGATGTTATTTAAATCCAACTAATGGTACCCGCCAACACTAAATGAACAGTACATCACACCTGCAACCCCTGACCTTCCAAAAACACCTTCAACTTTTTTCTCTGGAAAAGCTTTGGGATACCACAGATGGTCAGAAAGGCCAAACTCAAAGACACCCACTGACCAAATCGCATTCTTTTTAACTCGTTACAGCCTTCCTCATCCATTCAGCACATCCTCTGTCATGAACCTTGCCGAGTACCCAACCTAGAACCTTGGGAAATTCAGTAAGAATTGTACTGCTGGAGAGTTAATATTGGTTCCTAATATTAGTACTCAAAAAAGCACTTTCTATATTCATAACTGAAGCAAACTAAGCTTGGAACAAATTAACTTGAGTCAAAAACCCACATGCATTTTCCCCTAAAAACATCTGAAGCTGTTTTCACCTCACTTCTACACTTTAAAGACCCGTGCATCCATAGCTTAACAGGACACCCTGGCAGTAATTTTTCCACTGTGTTTTTTCTACATTAACATTTTGCCAGAAGAATCTCAAACAGGAGTGTCACTGATCCAAGTTTTATGCGTCTTGCTAAAAGAAGGACTGTTACCCTTCAGTACAGACGGAATCTGCATCAAAAAAACAAATTAATGACCTTTCCTGAGCTCTTCTATCAGAAAATGTGGAGAGCCCTTTCTTGCCAAGAGAACACTCATTTTTACAGATTACCTGCTTACAGATTAGATGAATTGATTTTCACTGTCTAGAGATTACTCACAAATGTTCTACCAACTCCACAAAGAGGTCAATAATTGGCAATTAAGATATAGGTATATATACAAAAATATGGTTAACTGATACCGCTTTTTTTTCTGCTGTTTTGTAAATTATCTGTGGGCATGTTTTCCAAAGGAAGGAGCTCCACCTAACAGTAACACATATGTCTTCTAAAGCAGATGAAGACCCACTGTGCCAGTCTGTGTGTTAGTTTGGGGGTGAGAGGAAATAATTTGTTTGCTTTAGGAAACACTGTTAAGGCTGTCTGCCACCAGCACAAGCACCTACAGTTACTCTTCAGGTTCTGCAAGAAGGAAATTCTTCCGTCTATGATGTAGCAACCAACAAAAAAAATCTAGTAGCATAGAAGGAAGCAAGACGCAGAAGTGTACTGTGCTGTAATTCTGTATTAAATGTATAAATTATGGGATGCTTATGCAGAGATACACGTTCCAGGGACCGAGAGAACTGAGTAATTCTGCATAGCTATAAACATTAGCTCGCGTTTCAAAATCAATTCAGAAGGACAGACTAAACACTCAATACAATTTTATCGGTCCATATTTGAAACTGAATTAGTCATTCAGTAAGCTACTAGACTTTAATTGAAGTCCACTGGTTTTTCCAGTCATACAAACAAATCCCAAGACATTGTTTCTAAGGCAGGATGTAACAACGTTTTGTAATGATTTGCAGTATCTTTGGTATGAAAGAGCTGCTCATTAGGATTTGTGTCTAGATTTGCTTTATTTTCCAGGTAGAACTTTTCTCTAAACACTTAGCATCACCTTAAGAAAAGTCTTCTATGCATTAAACAATGCAACTACGTTTATAGATTCTGATTTACTGAGCACTCACGTGTAGGTTATATGATTTTCTTGATTCTCCATCAAGCTGACAGAAGTATCAACTACAGCTATGTCCCCAAATAACCTTTTATAAACTTCCGTAGAATCCCCGAAACAAAAGTTATGGGTGTCAAAATAAAAAAAATTCCTGGGACAAGAATAACACTTTTCAGAATGCAAATCCTGTATTCCACTTTGTCCCAGACACTCCAAACTTTCTAAAGACCAAGATGTTTTATTCCCATCTTCAGACACATCCAAAACTCACCATGAAGAAACCCGGGCAGAGTTGCCCGTCTAATTTTGCTACTGAACAAACTTGCTGTGTGGTGACAGCGAGACTGCCCCAGACTAGATATTTTCAGCGCTGTCCTTTTGTTCTTCCTGTTTGCCAAGCTGGCCTTTTTCCAAAATCCAGGAAGATTCAAACAAAGATGTCTCAAATTGCCCTCTATGAAAGCATTATTACACACAGATTTAAACAGTAGCAGCACCGAATTGGTAGAATAGAAAGCAGGAGACTGTTACATTGCAGCTACGCCTTCGCATTTCTTACGTATTCATCCTTATTATTTCACAGAAAAGGCACAGATACCCAGAATTGCTTATCTGATCACAAACAGCAGCTCAAGGGAAACAAACAAACAGAAGGATTTAACAGTGTGGAAAACACGTCTTCTTACCATTTAGTTTCCTTCTCAAACAGGAAAGTATTTCCAAACACTAACAATTTTATTTGTAGTTAGTTACTTCTCCCCTGCAAAGAACAGTGCTGAGTACCTTTGCCTTGTCCTAGACAGAGCTAAAAAAAATTTAACATTACTGGAAGCATCTGCAGAATTACAGTACAGCAGAAATGTAAGATAATTCTTTCCTGTGAATGTAAAATCTCACTGGAAACTAGCAAAAAGAAGTTTCGGTTTAGTTAGGTATGAGAATTACCTAGTTAGGTAGTTAGTTACTTTAGTTAGGTATGAGATTACTTTAAAGAAAACAGCTTGGAAAAGTAATCTGACATGCAGATCTTTTGCTTGTTTATTTCAGAATGTAATATTCTTGGATTTTGGTTGTAGTGACTTTCAGATACCAGGAATAAAGTTAATGGTATGGTCATCCTGAAAAAAGAACTCACTATAAAGTACTGTCCAAGAGGTAATACATGTACATGTTACCTCTTACTGGAAAAACATAGAATCAAACAGCTGAAATGAAGATGAACAGTTTAAAAATATTTACTATTTCTTTTTCTTCAAGAAAACCAAAAGACCTTTGTAAACTCTTATTTTCCAGTCCCCTTGCTCACCCTCCCCCCTCCAGGCAGGCATATTGTTTATAGCTTCACTCACTATTTGGGAGCCATGAAAACAGGATCACGAGAAAGAAACATTTGCAAGTTGCTGGTGACCTCTACAACTCCCACTACGATTGTGCTTTTTCCCTAGGGATCCCATGACATACCAACAGCAGAATGTCTGTCCTAGAACATTTTCTTCCAGTTAAAGAGATAATTTTTCCTCTTTGTTAAAGAAAGGAAACCCTGGAATTAAATCTTCCCTTTTTAGCCTGAAATCATTCGGTAATTCCATTTCTAGTTTCACCTCAAAGGAAAGGATTTTGTTATTTATAGAATACTAGTAGTCATAAAGCACAACAAAGAATTAGAAAAGCAAAGCATCTTCTCTTTACACTTCACGTATCTGCTTACTCGTTATTTCAACGATTAGCTTGGCGTGCCACATAGCAGGATGAGAATTACTCTCCCACCTGGCTCTGTCCTGGTTGGAGCTGCTCCTCCACAGCCCAGTGTGCGCTCTGAAGCTCAGCGAGCAGCGCTCGAATTCCTTCATGCTCTTTAAATCAAAAACCTTAAAGTTCTGCAACAAATCAGAGCCACGTGCCATTTTGTACCCATTGAAATAAGGTTCTCCTCCAATTACATATTCTTCTTTTACATACAAACATTTTTTATGTGAATGCCAGAAAGAACATGAAGTAAAAACACGCCACAAACCATCTTCTTGCTCCTTGCTACAAATACCAAGGGCTTTAATATCAGGTTTCACACACAGAAACGTTCTGCTTCTGGAAATCAGTGCAAGACGGTGTAAACAAAAGATTACTCTAGAATGTCTTTCATGAAACTAGGTTAGATAGGTAACAAATGCTGAATATATATATATAGAAATATAAAACTCTGCCTTAAAAAACGCTGTTTACTTTTCTTTCCATGTTTCTTCCCATCCTCCCACCTTCCTGGGATATTTGGAAGCCAGACAGCAAACAGGATCTTTAAAAACAGGAAGCGCTGGCACACAGACAAGGACAAGGAGCAGAGAGAATCCAGGTGTTCCGCTCCCTGCTCTAGTCTGAATCCTCACCTAACGTGGAACGGAGCTGTAACTCAAATACCCGGCCCCTCCTGGTGCTCATCTCCCCCAAAATACGTCACCTTGGCTTTGAAAAGTATCTCTCTCTGCTGCAGCAAGATGAACCTCCAACTGTGTTGAAAAAGAGGAAAGATTTCCTCTGCCACTGTCCAATACTTAGAAGGGCAGGGAAAGAACTGCAATAAAACACCGGAGATACCGCAGTCCTCACACTGCTACGCTCCCCTCTACCACAACCAGAAGTATCACAGAATGCCATGGGGTTGGAAGGGACCTCTGGAGATCATCCAGTCCAACCCCCTGCCAGAGCAGGTCCACACAGAGCAGGTCCCACAGGAACGTGTCCAGGTGGGTTTGAATGTCTCCAGAGAAGGAGACTCCACCACCTCTCT
>JAOXJK010000051.1:2251640-2269287 GCA_025774025.1 Xenus cinereus
TGGAGGGGTTCAAAGCCAGGCTGGATGGGGCTTTGAGCAACCTGGTCTGGTGGGAGGTGTCCCTGCCCAGGGCAGGGAGGGTTGGAACTGGATGATCTTTAAGGTCCCTTCCAACCCAAACCATTCAATGATTCTGTGATCTGTTCCACCAGCAGTGCCTGGGTCCTACCAGGCTCTGGTGCTCAGGGCATGGAGGCTGGGTCTCCTCCTTCAGTGCTGCCCTTGAGATGTCCCAATCTGGAGACAGTGAAGAGGGCTGCGTGCCTGTCTCCCTCCCTCACACCCACTTGAGGACAGCTGGCACCGAGTGGAAGTACATCCTTGCTGATAGGAGGCACGGCTGAGATCTGAGAGATACTGTCTTGAAGCAGAACGTCTCCTCAGTTCACCCTGGAGAGCTGTAGGTCCTTGCTCTGCCTCAGGCTCTACCGTTATGGGGCCTTGGTGACGGAGGTTCCTCATTCCTTTGCTGTTTTGTAGTGTAAAGATTTTGCAGCTTGTCATGTGAAGGGAAAGGAGGAGTCAAAGATGTCCTTTTACCTTCTGGACAGGGTCTCTGTAGCAACCAGCAGTGGAGGGCTAAAGCGACATGTAAATCAGCTGAATTGGACGGGTGATGCTTTTTTCCTTTTAAATAAGATCTGTAAGAAAGAAATAACGTAATTTGAGCAATTTCAATGACGAAAGATGACCATTAGAAGAAAATCAGTTGCATATGCCAGGCCAGGAAGTTCTAATTTTAAAAGTGCTCATGCAGCCTTAATTTTATCTTCAGCCTACCGTTTGCTTTAAGGAACAGTAAATAGCCTCATAGTTAAAGATTGTCTAAGAATATTACGTTATCCTTTCCCCCTGGGGATGCAGATCCTGTAAGCACTGTGTCCTCTCTGGTATATGACAAATCCCATCCGTGACAGTTGTGTATGGAAGACTCGATGCAACAAACGCTCATGCAAAATTAAGCAGATGGATCCCAACTGCCATTTACTGTAGATCTCATTCTATTGCTCTGTGAAGTAATTTACTCCCCTTTTAAGGTAAAAGGCCCATTGTGGTGGTGAAATAAAACTCTGAAATTGGATGGCATGCTTACCTGCCCGCATAGTTGATCTAAACTGCCTTGATAGGCCTGCGTTATAATGTATTTAACCACCATGAATATGAAATTGTTTTGTTAGTAGCGTCACTGAAATCAATTAGACTGTCTACAGAGTAGTAGCCGAGGAAATTAAAGATAGCAAAGCCTTTGTCCGTAGTTCCGCTCAACCAGGAAAGCGAATGCTGACTGTTGGAGAGCAGTTAGGTAACACCACAGCACTTACACTGCTGAGGGGTGACTCGCCCCGCGCCACTCCTGTGTCCCGGCTTCCTCCTTTGTTGTGGATTCCATTTCATCTTGGTTCAGTTAGTTTTCATGACGGTGGTTTTGATTTTGTTTTTACGGTCACATCATATTAGGTTTAGTTTTCCTGGAATTTCTCAGAGCCTTGATGGTGGAGGGCTATTTAAAAACATAAAAACTGGCAGCTCTATTACTATCTTAAAAGCTTATCCCCACGGCAATGCATGCTCTTTTTTTAAAAAAATAAATCTTTTTTTCCTTACCTTTAGTTACTAGTAGTAACTAAATTGTCTTTAGTCTTGTATTATTTAGAAATCTGTTTTTAGAGGTAAACATTTCAGAAATGCTTGTGTCACCTGAGCGCTTTAATCCCACTGATTTTCTTTTTTTTCTTCTTTTTTAAATTATTTTTTATTTTTCCTAAGAGAACATAGACCTCTCTGGAGCCAGGCTTTCAGAAGTAATACAGTACCTAAAAATGCAGGCATCAACTGGGATTTTCCAGAGCTTGAATGTAGCAAGGTATTTATCTCCTGCTAATTTTAGCAGATTGAAAATCCCAGAAGTTATCCCAGATAAATGCTATCTGCTCCTCCAGGTTCCTAAATGCCTTTGAAGTCAAATTCTATTTTCAAAAGCTACTCAGGAACAAAGGTGGCGTTTAATTTACTTTTCCCTAATTTTCCAGAAGTGTTATTTTAAAATGTAGATGTGGCTCAGTGTTTGCTTAAACGAGCAAAGCCCAGAGCGTAAACATGGTGGTTACCAACGTGTCCCTGGCTGGAAGTGATCTGCAAAGGCCAAGATAGTGCTTCTCTCCATCCCAGCGTAGCCCTGAACAGGATTTGTTATGATAGGAAGCTAATACGACATTAACAAAAGTAGCTGTGCCTCGATTCATAATACCACTGCTCTGCATTATTCTAGGAATGTTCATCCAGGCTTTAGATGTGATTTATAAACTTTAATTAAATAAGCCTCTCGGAACCCCTTGTTGGAAATGTAGGGTTACTTCTAAGAACTTGAATTAACCAAGAAATAATTGAATAAAGGTTAATATGGGATAAGCTCTTCATTTTGCGGAAGAAGAAGATACAGCTTTAAATGTTGCATCAGTTGTAGTTAGCACAGGAAACAGGAGAAATAACTCAAGGTCATTCAAGCAGCCCATGGAGGAGAGCCCTTGGGAGCTGACTGTGTACAACAAGGTGCGCTCAGGTTGATTCCCGCTCTTCTGCTTACTGTAATATTTGTTTAGAGTGTTATAAACTGACTTTATCCTGCTTGGCACTGTGAAAAGGCATAAAGTAGAGGCAGTGAAGGTACAGAAGTTGTCCCCTGGCTCGTCAGTGTTCCTGTTAGCACTGCTTATTTCAGCATTTGTGTCTCTCTGGTCTAGATCTGAAGAAGACTCCTCATCCTTCAGAAGTAGCATGCCCACAGTCTTCCTGGCCAATGATTCTTCTCCAGCAAGCAGGACTTCTTCCTCATCCTGAGCAGCCTTCATCTCTTCCTATGTCAGTGGCTACAAGGCCAAGAGCCAGCTCACCACTGTCCCCACCAAAATCTCTCGGACTGGGGCCATCCTTTCATCACACACAAGAAGAAGAGCTTGCAAAGGTGGTGGAGCAGGACCCTATGCTGGAGGAACTATGTAAGCCCCTGTGCTGCAAGCTTTGCAATGTCACTCTGAATTCAGCACAACAAGCCCAGGCTCATTACCAGGTAAGGAGAGGAGCAGGAGGCACAGCTTTCAGGGCTTCTGCATCTGCAGCTTCTGTAGATGTACCCACTGCCAGGAGCGTTGCTGTGGCAGCACAGAGCGGAGTGTGGGCTCATGCATGAGGACTAACTTGACTTCTCAAGGGGATTTTGAGTGCTACGTTGAGGTGGCTGCACACCAGCAGCAGCAGCATTTGAGTTAGCTCATCTGAAGCTACCTCTGCACCCTCCAATGGGCTGGAAGCTGTGGCAGGGCTTTCATTTAAGGTGTCACCACTGGAGTGTGCTGTGAAAACTTTGTCTGCAGGGACAGAGACGTACTACCAAGATGGCATGGGTGAAAAGACAGACGCTCCTAATTTTCCTTTGGTTTATGCGATCTGTTTTCCACCTGTACCCTCGTCCAGTAAAACAGAACGTCTGATTCCACAGATGTGATTTTATAAGACCCGGACAGATATTTTCTGCTGGATCCAGCAGTGCAGTTGGGAAAGGGAGCTGCTGCCACGTGCTGATCACTGCCTCCTTCCTGAGGTTATGCACATGATTGGTCTGCTGATGGGGCCGTTTATGCAAACTTTCTCTCATCTGCTTTGGACAGCATCAGCTGAGCCAATTAATTTTGTTCAAGCTGGTCTGGTTGACTTGTCTGAAATGGGTTCAGGACTGTTTGCTTATGCTTCTTTGCTGAGACATCAAATATTTCACAGCCATGTGTTACACTATTTACTAGTACCCTCTCTTACTAGTGCTGTATTTGTGTGACAGTTGGAGGTTGTAACTTTCTCTGCCACCAGATCCAAAAAGGTGGTTGTCAATATCCTCAGGACACCAAATAGAGATCTCAGATTTGCTGTTGGCCCTGAAAAAGTGGTATCGTGCCAGTGAAGGTGTACGCTGAATTAGTGTTGCGCTTAAACGTCTACTTTCTGCAGTATTTCTGCCATGAGGGGGCAGAAGGGCATCTATAGTACATAACTTGCATTTATGCGTACTTTCCTGTAGCTCTATCACGTTTTCAGAACACCAAAAAGAACTATAGTATATGTTGTCCAAGGGAAAAAAAATACAAAGCAGGGTTTTTGAGATTCAATCTCATGTTTTAACTCAGGCTTGCAGCCTCCTTGAAAGAAGTGTGTGTGTGTGTGTGTGTGTGTTCAGGCTTATCAAAAAGCTAGGCAAAGCAGTTAATGTTTCATGTTTAGAATACAAAATGCTATTTTTAAGTGAAATAGAAGCAGATTGAGGAACTAGCTGTAACCTTACTGATTTGAGAAAATAAATTGAAAATGAGGCCCGATCATGCTAGGTGATGAGCATTTTGGAGAAAAGGGGGGATGCCAGCATCTCGCGAGTTCAGAAGTGTTATTTTCTGAGCAGCAGCTCCTTTGCTTGAGGCACCATCTTCACGGCCACTTTCTCGTTTTGGTCTCTGAATCCTTTTTCTTTCAGTGTAAGATACTATTATGAGGACGTTGATTAATCTGGGTTCTCTTTTCAGGGTAAAAACCACAGTAAGAAACTCCGAAATTACTATGCTGCCAATAGCTGTCCGGCACCTGCCAGAATGAGTAATTCGGTTGAGCCTGCCCCACCTCAGGTTGTCTCCCTTCCAGCTCAGGTAAGGCATGGGCAAGGTGTCTGAGATCATGCTGCTTACATGTCACCCTGGCCTCCAAAAAAGAGTAACTAGATCCCACGCTTTGAGGATTACTGTAGGAGTCGGGAAAGAATTTTCCTTGTTGGTGGTACAGGATGGTGGACATGGCCTGTTGTGAGCTGTTTGCTTTCCTTTGAAGCCGCAGACGTCGATCTGCCCTTGCGGCAGAATATTGGACTTGAAATGTTCTATTTCTGTACGGTAAATACTTTGATTCCTGGCTAGGTCTGATGTACTGCTGATGGTGGTTGTTTAAGGGCAGGTATAAAACAGCGTTGTTGGAGCTGGATTTGGACACGAGGGTGTGGCGCCCACTCTGCACAATCATCCCTCCATTGTGTGAGGGAAGCCTACATGGAAAAAAGTGCTTAGGTGCTCCTACACACATAGCCCAGGGCTGTTACCTAATTCCTCTTTTGTTGCTCCTTTTGCAGCGTTCATTCCTGTGTGTAGCGTGAATGGATGGGTCCCTCTGTGATCCAGATTAATTCTGTCTCAGGCACATTAAAGGCAAAAGAGATGATATTTGCTTTCTTCTTCATCACTTCTGATTGTCATGGGACTTAACAGCTCTTGCATGTGACTGTGCAGGGAACCACAGCTGGGATGGAAGCTGTGCCTGTCATTTCCCAAAGCGTCAGCCTCTGTTGTCTGTAGAAAAGCAAAGAGCTTTTGCCGTAAGCGGCAGACAGTTATCCAGGCTGTCGGAGCCGGCAGAGGGAGACTCGGTCCCGTGTAAATTGACTTTGCGTCTCACAGAACGGAATCAAGAGGGCGTGGGGTCCAGTCCTAGGTGATGGGACGTGGGTACTGTACCTGCTAGGGGTTCTGATGCATTTTATAATGGAGAAAATGGTCCATGGCAATAAAATCACTACTCTGGGGCCATGTGAGGATTCGTGTTGTAACACAGAAAAGTCAGAATTGTGTGTGTGTCTATTAGGCTTGAACAATATCAAAGGAGATGTGAAAGGAACTCGACTTGGCAAGTGCCTCAGTGACATGAGTGTGTGAATCACAGCTGCTGCACAGTTTACAAAGCACTTTTCTCTGGACGATATGCACCGAGGAGATGTGGTTGCTGCCCCGATCAGTGTGTGGTCTGACTAGAGAGGCAAGGTATCCTTCGTACGGCAGGAGCAGTGCCTGTGAGGCTGGGCCCTTCCTCTGAAGTCCTGATCCAGGTATCCTCCTACCTGCAGGGTAAGGATCAGAGGTTTGGCAGCTCTGCTACTATGTTTTTGATCTCTTACTGTGGTCAGGGAGCTGAGTAGAGATAGGGTGCTGTGGAGAGATTAGGAACGCTGTAAATAGGAGAGAGGAGCACCTTTACCTTTCAGTGGGTCTTCCTCAGTGGGAAAGGCACTGTTCATCAGCTCCCAGCAGTCAGGAGTAGAGTTAAATCATTGCTGTGAGGTAAACAAGCCTCTGTTGCTATTGCAGAGGTACCGGGGGTTTGTTCAGATTGCTTTTCTCTCCAAGGCCAGGGGTTTTTCTAGATCTCAAGGAATTTGTAGATTTTCCTGGAGGATGAGGCAGGGAAAATGAAGTTCTTGTAAGAATGGTTTGGGGAGCACTTGACAGTGTCCTAATCCGTGTGCTCTAATTCCAGCTCTCCTGTTGCCTGATGATGTCGATACTGGTCTCAGTCCCTGTAATTCAAACATTTCAACTATTTAACCTTCTTGTATTTCACATGTGTCTCTCCCTTTGCTGCTAGATGGGATCCAGTAAACCAGGTGGCCGAGTGATCTTGGCCACAGAGAATGATTACTGCAAGCTTTGTGACGCCTCGTTTAGTTCTCCGGCTGTGGCACAGGCTCACTACCAAGGGAAAAATCATGCCAAACGGCTGCGTCTTGCAGAAGCACAGAATAACTCATTCTCGTAGGTATTGTTCAACTTCACGCTCAGGCTGAAAGCATGTGGCAGTGTCTCTGGCAGTCTTTTTTCTCAGAAAACTCTGAATTGCAGCTGTTCATATTTGTTTCATCTTCAGGGATGCATCGGAACTAGGCAAACGAAGGGCAAGGAAAGAAGGGAATGAATATAAGATGATGCAGAACAGAAGAAATATGTATACAGTTCAAAACAACACAGGTAACTGGGAGCTTGCATCTGTTCTATAGTTGGAATAATACTGATGAATAAACAGGCTTGTTTTTCTTCTATATCTGAGGTCTGTTTTTAGCAGAGACAGGTTGTGAAAGGAGCTGGTCCTAGCTCTGCTGATCCTTTATGTCTGCATGTTTTTTTTCCCAGCTGCTAAAGTTGCTTTGTTTTGTCAGCCTGCTTGTTAGTTCGGTTTCTCAGTTTGTAACTTAATTTACCATCTGCCTGTCTCTAAGGCTGCTCTAAGTGGTGACAATTTTCCTGCTTTATTTTCGTGGCAAGCGGCCAGGTGCTTTGACTCCAACTGTAGCACATCGACCTGTGCTTGCACTCCCATGACCAGAATGAGAGAGCACGTTAGCCTCCCTCTAAGACCATCTGTTCCTAGAGTAGAGTCCTTCCTCAGGTATTAGACACTAACTTCGCCTCTTTACTATGATTTGAAGTGTGTTTTATGGTGTCCAGCCCAGAATATGTTTCTGTTTTTCATTTTGAGTTGTGTTAGGAGCACGTATTAACTGAAACCCTGATTCTTGGCGGAGCTTGGTTTAATCATGTCATTCTAACCACTGTTATGTGGAAAAGATAAATCTTGTAAAGTTCTATCAAACACCACTTTGTGATTATTTTAAACTGAGGCAGCTTATTCTAGTCAAAAGACGGTTCTAATTCTGGAATTGAAGGGTTAAGGGAAAAAAAAAAAAAGACTTGACTCATCACTTGAATGATTGGCTCCTAATTTTCAAAGTCCTGTTGATTCTTATGAGGACCAGGGCACTAAGCCCACTCTACTGCTTTAGAAAATACCAGCAAGTACCACTCCCCTGTGTGCTACACCCCTGTAAATCTGGATCTCAGTTGAGAAATTGTGGGGAAATAAGGTTCAAACTCTAATCAGTTAAAGAAGCTAATATTTTCAAACATTTGTTGGACTTAGAGCTTGTCACTGAGCTGCCTGAAGCTTTTTCTTTCTTTCTTATAGGTAAAACAGGCTTTTCTGTTGTCTCCTCAGGTCCTTACTTCAACCCCCGCTCGCGCCAGAGGATTCCTCGGGACCTGGCCATGTGCGTCACCCCCAGTGGCCAGTTCTACTGCTCCATGTGCAACGCCGGGGCCAGCGAGGAGATGGAGTTCAGACAGCACTTAGAGAGCAAACAGCATAAAAGCAAGGTGTCCGAACAGCGGTATAGGAACGAGATGGAGAACCTCGGCTATGTACAATGACGCGCCACCCTCGGTAGTAGTTTGCAACTAGAGCAGCTTGTCTCTCGCCTGCTGTTTGCCACATGCCCTGCTTTGTGCTCCATTCGATAGGAGTATGCTCTCGAGCTGTACATGTAACACCTGCAAACTTAACAGTATGGTTAGATTTTTTTTCTGTCATAGTTGGCAGGACGACGCTGTGCAGGACATGAAGTGTTTTCGATGTTTGTTTGCTAATTATCTAAGGCTCTTCATTGTATTGAGTGGCGGGGAGGACTTTGTCTTCTCCCCAGCCTTCTGCATGAATATGCAAAGCCCAAGAAGTGCTGGGAACTTCTGTCGTTCTACCACACAAGGTGGACCATGTGCAAAGCCCACTCCCCTCTTTGCACACCGCAGAGCAGTGCTCCAGAATGCCTCCCGACAGCAGACTGAATCTCTGGGCAGCTTTTAAAGGAAGGGCAGGAAAGGGGCCTGTGAATGTGTGAATTAGGTGGTGTACTCATCCACAAATTGCTGCTTGTGGCCCCTGTTACAGCCCAGACTAAGTTCTTTCCACGTCCTTGTAGAAAGGCTGTGCATACCTCTCCTCCTTGGAGAGTCATGCCTCTTACCGCTTCCTCTGTGATGCAGATTTCGTTCTGAACATCGGACATTGGCCATCAGCTGATTAGCCCCATTCAGAAATACTCTCTTCTACCAGTTAGCCATGAAAAAAGATACTCGGTGGTGTTGGCTGGGCACCTTAATGCACCGTGAGGGTAGCTCATCTCCCTGAAGAGAGTCTGTGGGGGTCTCAGTGGCTTAATGAAGTGAACCAGAAAGCAAACCTGCTCAGATGAGATGTCCTCTGCTTTCGTTCTGTCTTAGACTTGAGTAGGGTTGAGAACAGGTCGGAAGGAGCTGTCAGCTGTGATTTCTTTGCATACTGATGTAGAACAGAGCAAGCCTTGGTCTCTGGCCTGTAGCGTCAGTCTCTGGCCTGCAGCT
Source organism: Xenus cinereus (assembly GCA_025774025.1). NCBI lineage: Eukaryota > Metazoa > Chordata > Aves > Charadriiformes > Scolopacidae > Xenus > Xenus cinereus. The sequence goes on from JAOXJK010000051.1 coordinate 2,260,670, forward strand.
CTGTTGCTCTGGGAGAGCAGGGCTGCTCGGACCTTCGGGAACAGATAACAGTGTGTCCCACTTCCATGCCATTCCCTGCACAAAGCCCAACGGGTGTTATAGAGGAGAGTTGAAAAGCTCCTTTAGACTAGACCTACCAATACACGATTAATTTTTTTCCCCTCTTTCTTTTCCCATCTGCGAATGGGTTTTAATTCCATTCCTTTCAGTGTTTTAGGGACCATCAAAAATCCAAAGTTAGGTAGGATATAAATGTCAGGGGTGATGATTGATTGAGTAACAGCTTTTTGGCCATGCAGAAGGACACATGGAACTTGTTAAGCAGCTTTGTAAGTGTGGACGAACCCAAAGGGTGTGTGTCTGTTTCATTTTCTTTAGCAAAAGTAGAAAGAAGATGAAGAGCAGAAGCAGGGCTGCCATTTATTTTTCTGCTCGTTTGGGTGGATGTCAGGAGCTGTGAATTGGAATCTAGTTCACAGTGTTTCTCAAACGGTGGCTCTGGTGGTGAGTGCTGCACGTGGGTAACCTCTGTTGGCCCTGATTCCCCACTGCGCTGCTACAGCTGTACGCTGGTACAGCTTCCTCAACTTCAGTGGCAGGGCCAGCCAGGGGGTGAAGGAAGCATCGTGGCTTGTCCCTCACTCCTTTTTAGGCAGTAAGTTGAATTAGATGCAGCTCTGTTGGTTTCAGTAGCATTTTCCCAGGGGTAAGTTTTACCTAGTGCATAATGTTGAAGGTAGCTCCCCTCAACCCCCCTTTTTTGCCATTCTGATCCCACCTCTTGCTTTTCAAAAGGACTTTCTTCTTGCCTTAAAAAGTGGAAAACGAGTAAACTAACAAAAAACAAAAATCCAGATGGTTTTTAGTCATCTTTCTAGTCCACCTCAAAAAGGTTTGTTGCACTTGGCTGCTCCTCAGAAATGGAATATTGTTGCCTTTAGCTACCGGAGCATCAGGTACAACCTTCACGCAGCCTTCCTAAATCCAGGCAAGGTGAGCTCTTGCACAGTAGTCGAAAGAAACCCTGTACTGATCATTCCATGCTGATCCTTGCCCTGCAGATACAGGCAGAGCAACGGATTCCCTCCCTTGTGCAAAGACCAGTTAAATGGGGTTTGTGCACTGGAGCACGTTAGACGGCAGGAGGACGGGTGCCCAGGTTGCAGAGCACTAACTGAGCAGACTCGACAGCCTGTAAGTCTGTTTCTTCTGCGCTTTCCTGCCCCTGGCTTACCCTCTGTGTGGCCTTGAAGAACATTCCCCTTGCAAAAAATCTCTCATCGGCCTTTTCCCCTCGTCTTTGGCAGTCAAAGAAGGGCTCTGCTTTTCTCTTTGTGTTCTGTCTTTTGTTTTGCTTGTCTGACATCACTGTGCAGGGAGAGAGGGAGCTGGATGAGCCTTACCCACGGTGTGTTTCACCAGAATGATCCCCACGTTGTGGTTCAACATCCCTCATGCTGTAAATTAAAGCGTAGCATTTCCCACAGGCTGCAATTAGTAGCAGAAAAACAACACTTTGTAAAAGAAGAGCTGGACAAACTATAGGTACTGGTGTTGTCTAGCTCATTGCTAGGACCAAGAAGGTGCTTTTGTCTGCTTTCATTTGTCCCTAAAATCAACCGTTCCCTGCTTTCCTTTGGTTGCTGCTCCCAGCCCAGCAATCATTTGGCCACATTTGGCATTTCCAGTGACTGCTGGGGGTGTCAAAACTCAGTTTGCTCCATGTGCTGTTACCTCCTGGTGCAAACGTGCTGCAGCACACCAGGGTGTGCCAGGGAGGTGCAGGTTCCTGCAGGCTCCTCTCTGCATGGAGCCGAGCCTGCTTTAGAGGAATGGCTGGAGCCTGCCCTGAACAGAGAGACCTGGAGCTGCTTTGTTTTGTTCAAGGGAGTAGAACAAGTGAATGTCATCATCCTGAGAATTCATTATAGCAGGTATAAAACAGACAGTGGGACCCGAGTGACGAGAGTAGGACAGGTTTCCTACATGGGAGAAAAGCTGTTTCTTGCTGGGAGAAGCAGCTGAGACTTGCTTTGCCCCAGTGCCCTGTTGTGGCCCTTCCCTACACGTGACCAATCTTGCTTCTCCCTCTTCAGCCTTAATGGTTTGTGATCTTCCTACTCTCCCTCCAGCACAGAAAATAGTTGACTGCAAAGAGAGAACGCCCCACCTCGCTAATATCATTAGGGTTCAGGCCAATCCAAACTCACACTTGTCAGCCTGAGAAACCAGGTAGATCCTGATTTTATTTTTTGTACGAAAGCTGTTCTCCAAATCAGTGTTCAAAACACATACTGAAAACACTTTGTGGGGCTGGAGAGACTACCATACAGCTGTAGTACCACTTTCCAGACCCATTGAATCTTTTTCTCATGTTAAACAAAGTACCAAACCCAAGAAACAGGACTTCTGAGAAGCTATCACATTGGCCAGTAGGTTAATGACCTTTGCTGCTAGAAACAAAATATAAATCAATGTGTTCATATTTATTTTACTGTGCTGACCACTAATTGATTTGTTAATATTTAAGGCATTAATCTGTAGGTTGTTTTTGTTTAAATAGAAAACTCTACATTGCACTTTTCTTTTGGATCAGAACAGGTATTTATTATATTTGTGAAAATGTTTTCCCTCCCAAGGGAGGGATTGAGAGCAGCCCTGAGGAGAAGGACTTGGGGGTTCTGGTGGACAAGAAGCTCAACATGAGCGAACAGTGTGCGCTCACAGCCCAGAAACCCAACCGCATCCTGGGCTACATCAAAAGAAGTGTGGCCAGCAGGGTGAGGGGGGTGATTCTACCCCTCTACTGTGATATTGTGAGATCCCACCTGGAGCTCTGTGTCCAGCTTTGGAGTAGTCAGCGTAGGAAGGACATGGACCTGTTGGAGCGGGTCCAGAGGAGGCTACGGAGATGCTCCAAGGGCTGGAGCCCCTCTGCTGTGAGGACAGGCTGAGAGAGATGGGGGGGTTCATCCTGGAGAAGAGAAGGCTCCTAGGAGACCTTAGAGCCCCTTCCAGTCCCTCAAGGGGCTCCAGGAAAGATGGGGAGGGGCTCTTGATCAGGGAGGGCAGCCACAGGATGAGGGGGAATGGTTTTGAACTGAAAGAGGGGAGATTTAGCTGAGATCTCGGGAAGAAATTCTTCACTCTGAGGGTGGTGAGAGCCTGGCCCAGGTTGCCCCGAGAAGGTATGGCTGCCCCATCCCTGGAGGGGTTCAAGGTTTGATGGGACTTTGAGCAACCTGGTCTGGTGAGAGGTGTCCCTGCCCAGGGCAGGGGGTTGGAACTGGATGATCTTTAAGGTTCCCTTCCAACCTGAACCATTCTATGATTCTGTATGTATAGTTTTCTTTCCCTTGATGAGTAATACCCCCCAAACAACAAAACCTACTCCAGAACAGCTTTGCTTCTTTTCACACCAAACAAAGTGGGTATTTCCTTGCAACTCACACTTAAATGTCCATTTCTAATATTCTCTGTTTTTTTTTTCCTCCAATGATTCCTTTGGTAACTTGGAATGAGATTTTTAGAGACATACGAAGTTCATATTACATTTAAGCATTTCTTTTAAGGTGAGGAATTAAACTGTGTGGAATCCATGTATTTGTGAGGAGTATGAAAGTGATACTATTTTGTTTGTATTAAGCATTAGCTGTTATTTTGCATTCTGTACTAATGAGTAAATGTGTTATTATCTTGCCTAACACTGGTCTACTTTTGACTTTTTGCTTTCTTCACGTACATCAAAAGGAACCCTGAAAAACTTCTGTGGAGTTGCTTAGGATGGGCATCAGTGTAAGAAAATGCAGATTTTTTTTTCTGTAAAGCTTCTTGTCTTTTTTTCCTTTTCTAGGTGCCCATTCTAGGGCATTGGAAGGGAAAGCTATTGCCATATGCAAGGATCCATATTTTAGCTTATTAATGCATGATGTCCTTTTGCTACGATACTTAAGTAATATTCTCACTGTAATCAAAGGGAATCTTGCCCAGGTCAAGAGTAAATGAAATACCCTCGTGAAATATATTATATTGGCTAAGGCCAGGCAAGGTACGTTGCTAAAATTTGTTTTCTACGTTTGGGTTACAACACTCTTAAGGTTTTGGTTTTTGAGGAATATGTATCTGGTTCTGTAAGGATTTGGTCCTGCTCCAGCTGAAATAATTTGAAGTACGTTGACTTTAGTTGAGTAGGAGCAAGCCTTGAAGCCCTTCAGGAATTTCATACTGCTGATGTTTTCTCAAATGTGTTTTTTTTTTGTTTTGTGGGTGGGGTTTTTTTGTTAAATTTTACCACCTTGTATACAAGGATGCTCTGGATGAGATGGACATCTGTTGCCGGTTATGGAAAAACAAATGCCTGGTTGCCAGAGGATTAATGGAAAATGGACAAGTCTGGAGTTGGTTTCTTTGAAGTTAGTGGTTGAGCTCCTGTTGTTTTGAGCTGGGCTGGCTTCTTTGCCATCTGCATGAGGTTGGAAGTGAAAATAAAATCGGCTTTCAAATGAATGTGGTCAAACGCTAGTTTCAGCAATCTCTCCTTTGAACAATGTATCACAGTTAAAATTGGATCTTTTTATCTGAAGTATCTGCAGGTAAAGGCAGGACTGTGACTTTTTAAAAATAAAATCAGTTTTTCAGTCCGTGTTTTGCAGGGGAAAAAAACCTTGATTTAATTTCCTTCTGCATCTGTCCAGCAACATCATTTGCAAGTGCTTTGACCGTGTTTCATCTAGAGCCTTCTTGTCAGGTTGGTTTTGTACATTTGTCCTTATTTTCTTTATATTGTACTGACCCCCCGTGAGAGAATAGTTGATGAAAATGATTTTTTTTTCTTTTTTTTTTCTTTTTCTTCAGTGTGTAATAAATCATCTTGCTCTTATCATTGTACAGCCTTAGTGTTTGGTATTGCTGCTGCTCGTGATATGGCTGGACTGAATGGATTTTAGCCAAGTGTTGAGGGTGACTTCGGGAGTGATAAGTTTTAATGTGCTGGTGAAGGAGTATAGTCCAGGGTAGAATTTGTTACTCTGTGTTGTTCTGGCTTCAGAAGGGCTTGGGAGAGCATCTGACAGGGTGGGAACCAGAAGGTTTCGAGCTCTGCTTTCCCCTTGAGCAGGTATCACAAGCTCTGGAACAGCCCCAGGCTGACCACGGACTGACTTTCAACTCTAACTCTACAAAGGTGGGGACAAGCTGAGCCTGATCCTTACACTTGCGCATTTTTTTTTTTGCCAGCGTCCTCTTTCCCTCTTTCGTTACTTGAGGGCTCCAGAGGAGCAGATGCTTATGCAGCGTAAATGACTTTCCAAACAGAAAGGACGTTCTGAACGGGAGCCTTGAAGCAGGGAAAATCGGCAGTTTGCTGGGTTCAACCCAGGTAGGAGAGAGGAACGCTGCCCACCCTTGGTGCCGCAGCGGGCTGTTGGCCTCGGTGGCAGTGTCCTGGTGGCACACACGGGGCATTCGGGGTGTGCGAGTGCCATCGAGGCACGGCTCTGAGCGTGTAGAAAGCAACTGTGAACAGGGATGTGTCCCTTGCGCTCCCCTGCCTAATTCACAGGCATTTGTTAAATTAGGCAGCAAATGAAAGAGTATAAAAAAAAAATAGATGAAAATCTAAGGCTAATTGTATGATTTCAAAGCATAAATTGCCCTCCTTCTGCTTCTCCAATTACCCTGGTGTCTAAGGATCTCACTTAATTGTCTTGCAGCGTTTTACGGCTGAGAAAGTAAAGTTTGGGGAAAAAATAAGTGATTTGCCCAGAAAGTCTGTGGTTGAAAATGAAGATTGAATCCAAGGCCTGTAAATGCCAGGCTGCTGACCCTGCTGCATCGCCCTTCACCCGCCCCGTTCACAGGCTGATGAAAATGATTGGGTTTTGAAAACAATTTGATTAATAATTGTTGGATTTTCATTGTTTATATAATGTCATTACAATGTGTTAGGCAATGGACTTCAGCAAATCCTGAAACTTGGCAGAGAGATCTCTCTGTATTGCTTCTGCCATTAAGTCTTAGTGGAGAGGTGAAAAAAGCCAAGTTTTTAGTAGGGTTTTAGAGGGTGCATGTTTGCAAAGTGCAGGTTCCCGAGGCTCTTCTGTATTCATTTCTGTCCACTTCACATAAATTCTCTCTATTCCTATTTCTAGTTGTCCCGGAGCGTTTGGATTGAATGCTGCTTGTCTGTTTTGGAACAGAAAGGAGCTGCTGTAACAGATAATACCTAGAGTTTATTGGCCTAATCCTTCAGTGAATGACACGCTTTCAGCCGGCCTTATCCCACCGGGTTTGCTTCACCTCCCCACCTGCCTGAAACAGGAGCAGAGCTATTTAAAGCCGGTGGAATTACACAAGGGTAAAGAGAGATAGGAAGATTATCCGTGGCATATTACCTGAGACTAGAGAGCGTCTTGGGCAGGTGTTTGCTGTACGTATAAAGATGTTTAAAAAATAAGTATTAATCTAAGGCCTCTTTCTCCGTATCAAGGGACGACGAGGTGCTGTTAATTGAGAGGACGAGGTGTAGGGTTGTAAGAAACGATGAACTGAATATGCTGCGTTTGGGGTGTCACTTCTGCCTGAAGAAGCCAAACTATGGGCTTAGCTAATTGCAGCGAGACCGATAGTGTGAAAAACGCTGTGTGAGCCTCTGTGTTACCCAGGGTCCGAAAAGAGGAAATGTATTAATGAAAAACCCGTGAAAAGTCAAATGGCAAAAGCCCTGCGCACCAGAAGCAAGGACAGCATATTGGTCAGTACCTGATATTTCGGGTAAATAATCCTTCAGACTTAAGGGACTTGTTAAAAACTATCTTGGGCTTAATTGGGAAACGGCCAAACTACCGAACACGTGGGACTCTCAGACAAGTGGCTGCCGGTTGTAAAAGCCGGCGAGCGCCTGCTGCTCGTGTAACAGCGACGCTCGGGGCGTTGTTTGGATTAGCGGGTCTGCGTTCGGGGAGAGGAACGATGCAATTCGTCTCCAGGGTATTGCATTTATTTCTGTCGGCTGGGATTTGGGGCTGCTGCACACGCGGCCGCTCTGCCCGGTAGCCCAGGTAGCCAGGCACGAGAGCTGGAGGCTTCTGGCGCCTTCTCTCATGACTGGTCTCTGTCACGATGTCCCTGGGGGCCTGGTTTTGACTGGTCTGTCTTGGGTTTACCTTGTCACGCAGTCACAGAAATGTAATTAATAAGACAGCTTTTACAAGTTTTGCTTAACGACCTTGATTTAATGTTTGTTTACTTGCGTGAAGCGCAGGTTTTTATTACGCAAACCCCAAGTAGTTACTCACGAATGTTATTGAAATTTCCAAAGGCAAGTGGCAGCAGAAGAATATAAATAAAAATAAGACAGATGTTTCAAGGTTGCGGTGACCCCAGGCAGAGAAAACCGAGTGGGTAGGGACGGGAGCCGCAGTGGATAATACCAGTCTGTCTTTTGCCCATCCCACAGTCCCAAGCGGGGTGTTCAGCTGCCATATTTGCAGTTTTACCCTTCAAATTATGTCTAATTAGACCCGAGCTGTTCTGTGGACCGTTTGTGTTGGCCTTCCCTTGAGGCTGGGACGGCAGGCGGGACGCAGAGGGCTCGGGGACGGCACCTTCCCCCGCGCTCTCTTCCCACAAGGGCAAAACGCAGCAGGGCCGGGGTAAACCCTTGTCCTTAGGGTGGGCTCCCTGTTGGCCTGGTCTCAGCACAGAAAACACGACAACAACCGTTAAAACCCAAGATGTGGCCACCTACCTGAAGCTCTGAGAAGCGTGGGAGGTGGTGGGGGAGCAGAGTGTGAGGAGAGGCTCTGGACGCGGTGGACGTGGATGCGTGGGGCGGTATCTCTCCTCTCAGCAGGTTTCTCCAGAGAGAGACAGTCACCTCAGCCCGGAGTCCTTTCCTGGTGTCTAATACGTGGGACAGATTTCTGAAGGCACGTTGTTAATCTAGATTAGCGTTGATCTTCACGCAGCTTCTCGCAGCTGCTCAGAAATGCACGGCTGGGTCAGACCGCAGCTATATCCATAAACGTACGGGGTATATATTAGGACATAATAAGCTTCCAAGGGAGTTCTTCTCAATTTGGGTACAGACTGCGTATGCTAATTATATGGCAACAGTCTTGACAATTAGCATGCATACTTTAAACTTGCATTTCTGATTGCGGTAACAAAGGCAGCGTTGCCTTCCCCTCTCACTGGCTTCAAAGGCACTGTCTTGATTTAAGGAAGGGTGTCCTAAAGCTGTTGGGAGGAAGTGAAGCTGTGGTTACGGTGACTGTCGGGCTGCCCAATTAACAAACTGCCTGGTAAACAGATGAGCAGCCAAGCTCTCTGGGAGATGGTTGGCGAGAGCTCTGGGGTTACCAAATGCCAGCCAGCATTTATTGGCAATGGCATTCAGCAGAATATTCCCGGGGGGAACACAGCACGGGTCTTCCAAATCGGAGCGTGCTTCCCTACAATATCAGGACCCAAAGGTACACGTTGGGTCCAGATCATAGGCTGTGATACTTAGAAGAGAATATAATGTACGGGTCCCAGAGGGAGAAGTAATAATTGGTGGAAGAAATGATAATAGAAACAGACAGAAAACGTGAATTTCAAATGCCTATAAATACTTA
>JAOXJK010000051.1:2290327-2306737 GCA_025774025.1 Xenus cinereus
TTTCAGGGAGTTGTAGAGAGCGAGAAGGTCTCCCCTCAGCCTCCTTTTCTCCAGGCTGAACATCCCCAGCTCCCTCAGCTGCTCCTCAGAAGACTTCAGGAATAATATGTCACCTTTTTGTGATGTTCTGAATGTATTGAAGCTACCTTGGCTATGGCAAAGTTTTGGAGAAACCTGGGTTGAATTGCTAATTTTTTTGATAATGCATATTTTTCCTGTGAGATGTGTTTTTACTGTGTGACCAAAGTCTTAACAGGAAGAACCACATTTTTAAGGGAGTCTGTTTTTATTTTGTTTAGTAAAAGCCAGTTTACTTTTGTTCCATTAGCCAAAGATGCTCTGTGAAGGCGAGGAAACTTTGGGGTGATGGCAGGGGGAGAGGCCAAGCTTTGCTGAAGTACATGGAGCAAGTATGTGCATGAGCTTAGTATTGCTGCAGGCTGAACTTTTCAGATACAAATGATCTGGGTCATCTCTCCCAGGCCACCTCTGCTTTTTTTTTTTTTTTTTTTTGGTGTGAGATGAGCTTGGCAGCCTGAGCTCAAGACCCCTGGTGATGTTGGGTTTGGGAGCAAGGGGCACTGACACAGCCAGCCCTGGGAAACCTGCCCTGCTCCCACCTTGGGGGGGGTGGGGGTGCGGAGGTCTCTGGGTGCTCTTTGGGCTTTGAATTCCCCAGCATTAAGCTCACCCCGAAGAGCTGATTAAGTAAATGAGCAGAGAGGGTGCTGGAGAGGTCATGTACATGCATTGACTCTGAGTGACTCTATTGTCACCTTCTGGGTGACCTTTCTCTCTCCACTTTTCATGCCTCCCTTGGCTTTGCTCTGCAGCATTTTGTTTGGAAACTTGAAACTATAGAGCACACTGCAGTTGATAGTAATGACGTGTGAGCCTGAGGGGTTTTTTTCGTTATTCTCTATTGCTGCTTAATGACCTAAACATCTTGAACACTTTTGATAAGTTGGCTGAGGTGCCTAGATTAAATTTATGGAGTTTCTGCTGTGAAGGGCTCTTAGTGATGAGCAATGATGCAGCTAATCTGCAGCTCTCAGGGCCTGGGACACACTGCAGTGATGTAGGGGACCATGGCCCCTCATGTAGAAGAAGTCCTGCTTTATGGTTGCAGCTCCAACATCTTTAAAGCAGAGAAGAAAGGTGGTGAGGCTGGCTTGGACTAACAGTATCACAGAATGGTTTGGGTTGAAAGGAATCTTAAAGACCATCTAGTTCCAACCCCCTGCCCTGGGCAGGGACACCTCCCACCAGACCAGGTTGCTCAAAGTCCCATCCAGCCTGGCCTTGAACCCCTCCAGGGATGGGGCAACCACAGCTTCTCTGGGCAACCTGGGCCAAGGTCTCACCGCCCTCACAGGAGGGAGAAGCTCAGCTGTGTCCCAGCTTGCTTTTTATGGGTGTCCCATAGACCTTTCATTACCCAACTTCATGTCATCCTTGTGGTTTCTCCCTTCTTGAAGGGCAGAGCTTGCTGCTGGTTTTTGTCTTGAATGGTAGGGAAGTTCCAACATTGCACCCTGCACCCAACTTGGCTTTTGCATCCATTCTTTTAAAGAAAGCAGCAGTAACTTCAATATTTTAGTGAATTCATATTTTCAAATGACCCTTTTGCTGATATCTGTTATTTTGCTGTTAGAGGATGATGTTTGGAAACCTTGTTTTTTCCTCCAGGAGCTGTGTTGGGTGCTGCCTTGTGCTTGGCTGTTGACCAGACCTGGGAGGTGAGCTCTTGCACAGGTCTTGGTGCTGTGCTGGTTGTGTTGGCCAGGTGAAAACCTCTTTATGGGTCCCTGGTGGCCTGTCCTGCTCTGCTTGTTGGCTCAATGTGGCAGATCCAAACACAGCTGGAGCCCAGAGCCTGAGGGGGGATGCTGCTAATGAGGGGTATCAGCCCAGCATGGTGTCTCGGTGCAGGCTGGTGGCCTCAGCCCAAAGAATTTGTCCATTTTGCAAATGTTTCTCTGTTTCTGAAGGGCTGTCAGATGTTCAGGACCTGAATTTGCAAAATGGCTTTAGCCCAGCCTCTAAAAATGCTGGCTGTAATGTGTTCCTACTCTTCTGGGCTCTTTAAAAAAACAAAAAACCAAAACAAACAAACCCCCAAAATAACAAACAATAAAAAAACCCCAACAAAACCAACCAAACCCTTGAGTTTTGTAAGTGTTTGGTGTTTCAAAGGCGGTTTGGTGAGGCAGTATGAGCCCATAGCTGTCTGGTTGCCAACATCTGCACCATGGTATGAGCTGGACACCATCGCAGCCTGTACTCTGAAACATTCACGGAAGTCGCATGGAGAAAATTGTGACTCCAAGGACACAAGCTTTGAAAAATGTGCCTCTGTAAGAGAAATGCCTATTACCTGTTGACTGAAGGCAGTGTGCCTCAGTTTCCCCTCTCGCATGGGACCACTCAGCCCCCTCTGGCAGCCCCTGGGAGAGGCTCCTCTGCCCCTCACACCCACCCAGCACCCAGGTCCAGCCCCTTCCCTGCTCCCCAGGACCCGGGAGCAGTTGAAACAGCCCACTTCAGCTTTCAAACCCCAAATATTGCCCGGCCCTCGAGCTCTTTCCCTGCTGAGCTGTTACTGCAGCCGCCTCTGCTCCACGCCAAAACCCATTGCCCTCGACAAAGCCAAGTCCTTCAGGTCTCCCGGGATGAAGGCAGTGGGTATTTCCCTGGTCTCCACTGTGCTTTTGCTCTGCAGTTCCCACATCCCCAGAGGCTGCAGCTTTCCAAATTCTTCCCTCGTGCCCCATAGCGTGGTTTTGTGAGCAGGGGTGTTTGGAGCGTGGATGGAATTCATTGCTCTGTGTGACAGTCTGGCTTGTGGTTTCTCCCAGGTTCAGGTTAGTGTGAACACCCCAGCTGGGTGATGTCTTGTTTTGACACCAAAATGACGCTTGATTTGTTTATAATAGAAAATAAAGTGAGGAATGTGTGACTTTGAACTGCAAACAGAAAATCCTCATCTGAAGAGGTCAAATGCCCTTCTTTTTTTATAGCTTTTATGATAAAATGTCATCGATACTGTCACAACCCCCTCTGTAAATTTTGGGATAAGAAATGCTATTATCTGATAGAAAAATATTTTGCTGGAAAAATCGGTTATCCTGCTTCTGTGAGAAATATCTCAGACACCTGTAGGAGGGGACGTTACTGGGGAAGGCTTTCACTGGTTGCACATGAGGATGGGGCTGCTCCTGCCCTGCCCAAGCGGTCCAGGCTGGGGTGAAGGATGCAATCCCGTAACAAACCCCACTCAACCTCTTCATGGCCAGTAGCTCTGTCCCAGCTGGTGCCCAGGGCAGTGGCACTGAGAGGCACTGGTGTGACTCGGCGATGAACCGAGTTGCCTGACCTCAGCTCCGGGTCTTCTCGCTCACAAATTCCCAGTCCAGCCCTGCAGAGCTGGAGCTCATAGCTGCCGGCGTGTGCTTAGACACCCAAGGATAGCAAGGATGCTGTTATCAGTGCTTGTCCCTGACGAGGCACGGGCAAACTCGTGCTGACTGCTGTTGGCAGGTACGCAATTAACCTTGCTAATCAGCAGCTCTCCGAGGAAGGAACTGTACTGATCCTGCAGGGAATTCATTTTTATTTTTTTTAACTTCAGGTTGATTGAGATTCATGTGCTTCGATATTTTAGCACTCCCCTGCTCTGGCTGGAGCAGGAGGGATTTTTTCCTCTGCCAGAGCAAGGCAGAATTGCTCTATCTCCCTGGAATTGCTGGTATGTCCCTGCAAATCTGGGCTGGGAGCTGCTGGAATGCTTAATTCCACTTAAGGAAATGCAGGTTAAGGAGGAGAAGGGGTCAAATACAGGGAATATCATCAAGTGAAATAAAGTAGGAGAGAGAAAGATAGGATTAAAAGTGGGATTTTGTGGAATCCTGGAGGTTGGCTCCATTGCACTGTCAGCTGGTCCCACAGACCCCAGTCTAATGTGGGTCCTGCCAACTCGTGTGGCAGTCTAAAACTCAAAGATAAACTGAGTTGGAGAGCTTTGGGGTCTGTCCAAAATGCACAGAAGATGCATGGTTGGCAGAACAGGCTGGAAAAGCTTGGATTTCAGTTATTCTCTGCCAAAAATAGTGTGTGAAGTAGTGGATGCTGCCTGGTGACCCCCTTGGGAGGACACAGCCCTGGGGTACGACCACCAGCAGCTAGAATGTGGTTGGATTTTGGTGGATGTTGTAGCAGGCTTTAAAAGCAAAACATGGTCCAAACCATGGATGGCACTGAACTTGGAACTTCTCGTTACTCATTTTTTCCAAGAAAAAAGAGCTCTGCAGAAGGAACGTTTTTAGCTGCATCATGGTTAGCTGCAAACCCCTTCCGCAAGACAGACCTGCATTTTCCTGACTTGAGCCACCCTCCACAACTGAAAGTGAGTCCCCAAATTCATGAGAAGGACATTCCACTCATAAGCACAGGCATGTGCATTTATAGGCTGCATTTACGCAAGGAAATGCACTATAATTTTTTAAAAGCTGTCCTTGTGCCAGCCCATCTTATAAAAGACCATCTGAACATGCAGGTGTGGTGCATGGGGTGGGATGCTCTCTCTCTTTTATTTAATAAAATCATCAAACTTTCTAGGGTATTTTTCCCTAGCTGAATTTATCAGTTTAAACAGCTCAAAAAGCCAGAAAAAAGTCCTTAAGGGCGCTGCCTTTCATCACTGGTGAGAAGATGAATGCTGTACAAACAGATTGCAGAGATATGACAAATAGCACTGAAAATAGACCCCAAAAATAAAAAGGAAAGGAAAAATTTCCCAAGCAGGCATCTACTTGTTACCCCAGCCAAGCCTGGCCTGATGACACAGCCCTCTGTACCCTGGATGTGCCCTGGACTGATGGCTTAAAATTTCTTGCTGGTGGCTCATCAAAAGGTTTTATGGATGTGCCCTGTGCAGTTCCCATCCTGCAGGGATTCAGCCTTGGGGAAAAGAGTTCAGAGACCCAACTGTCCCCATCTTCCAGCTGCCGAGAGGTTTATTTCACTAGAAAATCAGCCATAAAGTTGGTTCTGGGGCTCATGCTTACTTTGGTGTCTGTAAGGTGGGTTCAGCTGTGTATGTCAAGGCCCAGCTCTGTAAAACCAGAGCAGAAGATGGCTTCATGCCCAAAGACCTCATGGTCTGCAGTGGGAGATCCCAGATGGACACCCTTGGGCACGGGGAGCAAACGGCTGATACTGGTTAAGATGGAAGATACACAAGTGGGACTATTTCCTGTGTCATTGACCTGTTCTATGAAAGGGAGCTCTTGGGCTCCCATGGAATTTTGCTGGTTTTAGTCCTTCCAGTCTCCCTCTTCCTTCTCTTTGCTAAAACCCCCTGAAACATGAAGTTAGCAGCAGGACTTGTACTTCTGAGGCCCCCCCCCAAGCGCACCTGAAATTAGACATAGAAGGTGAAGCTCAGGTTCCAGCTTGTGTCCTCCTGACTGTGGGTTTCATAGAAAAGTCTTGAACCGCTCCACAGTCTCTGTCTTAGTACGTTGATAGTCTGTCTCGTCTTCCATAGAACCGTGTAATATTGAGAAGGTAAACATAATTTATTGTTTTTTTCAGTTCAAAAAGCTTAGTGCTTTGCAACTTGCATATGCTTATTTGCTTCCCAAGAAACAGGAGATGCCACACAGTGTAAATGTGTTACGCGTTGAGATTGCATTAATTCTTTCTATTTCCTATGCTGGAGATACCCTGGAGTCACTGAGCAGATTCAAATTCTGCCAGATTCAAACCAAATCTAAAAAAAAATATAGACACTGAAAACAAGGACCAGTGAGAGAGTGTGTTATGCTGTCTCCACTGTCTGTGAAGCAGAAGTCACCAGGGAAAAAAGGTTTTTAAACAATCCAGGTAAGTCAATTAGTTTTGCTTCATTTCTCCCTGGTTGTTGCTTTGCCTTATCACATTTCACCACATGTTGCTAGAATAAGGTGATGTGCACCATGGCTGCTGCCGGTTGATGGCTGGTGGTAAATCCAGGTGGACGCTCTTGGCTTACTGTGGGGTTTTCTGGGAAGAAACCTCCGTGGGGGGAATAGGACTGGGTCTGTCTGTGGGGCTGATGGCTGGTTTTGACCAATTCCAACTTTTTCAAGTGCATAAACACCCTGATCCTTGGGGTGGCATATAGGTAAGGCCAGGAAGAACTGGATAAACACGGTCTCTGGTGGCTGTAAAGTCTTTGTGTCAATAGTTTTATTTTATTTGGGGAATGGCTGGAGATGGGGACATCAGACATATCTCCCTCTTCCATCTGTGCTTTGACCATGTGATAACTTGGTTGTGACCCTGTCCTGGGAACCAGACCCTCATAGATAGCTTTGCATGATGCTCTGCCATGGAAAAACAGGTTAATCTGCCAGCCAGTGTCCACCTCTGAGCTGGGCCACTCGGTGGTGGCTTGGCCATCTCTAGGTGCAGCTGCTTCACGCCCTGGAGAAGGAGCCAAAGAGTTCTGCTGGCAGAGCAGCATTTGGCAGCGGAACAATAGGGCATTGAGGGTGCTCACTGGGCAATGAGGATTAAAAAAGGTGTTAAAGAACAACTCATTAACTGAACATCATTCATTTGGGGCAGGGCCAGGGGTCCTGTGAAAAATGGGTAGAACCTGTATCATAATGCGTATGTACAAGTCATGCTGCACGGAGGCTATTCAGGCAGCTTTATTTCTGGCATTCTGTAACTTTTGAGTGCTTGCTTTTGCAATCTGAACAATGTTCTTTTAAGTGTAGAGTTTGGTTTTTTTTTTTTAGGATGTAATTATAATCTTGTTCTACATAATTTAACAGTATTGGGGCAGGAGATTTTTATCCAGGGCTGGAAGTAATTGTCGGGCTTGCTTGTTAAACAGCTAAGGTGACACAAGGGAAGGATGGAGCTGCATATTTCCAGTCACACACTGGAGAAGAGGACAAGCTCAGCCATGGGTGTGCATGAAAAGCCTCTGCAGTGGCCAGATGGCTTGTGGGCTTGGGGCAATGGCATTGCCATGCTCTGGGCAGTTCCTGCAAACCACTGCATGTGGAGGATAAAAATTACAACCGAGACCCTGCACCGCAGATGCAGAAGTTATGAAGTGGCTACTTGGGACTTACTCGGTGCCCTGTGCCTGGTGGCATGCCCAGGATGGACTGCCACCTCCTGTCTGGCTCTTGTGAGACCTTTGAGGGTTATCTCAGGCACAGGGCAGCAGGGTTTGGTGGCTGTGGTTAAGCCCAGCAGAGGAGCTAGTGGCCACCAGCTGCATGAGAGAGCCCTGGATGCTCCTTCCTCAGTCCCCTTTGGGGACCCTCGAGTCATTTGTGGTAGTGGGTCCATGGCAAGCTGCTGGTGGTGATGGCCAGCACCAAAGTGAAGGGGAGGGTGACACCAAAACCTTGCCCAGGCATCTGAACACAGGTTAGTGCTGACCCAGTTTACACAGCTGTGATGATGGGAAGTGGGTGGCACTTTGGTTTTCCCTCTCCTGCTTTCCTGCATGTGTTGACCAGCATGGCCAAGTCCTCACCTGGAGAGAGGCCAGAAGGGGTGAGAGAGGACTCCAAAAGGGTATGAGGGAACAACAAATTTCCTAGACCATTAATTTGCTATTTGCAGCCAGAATGTTATTGGCTGGAGATGAAGGACTGCCAGAGAGGGCAGCAGAAACCTGGGACTGCAGATGTTTTTCCCTTCTTAAGGTGACTGCTCAGCAGCACAGAGCTAATGGCAGGACACTGGAAAATCAGGAGCAGTGAGGGCCTCCCAAATTTCTGCACATACACAGTGTCCACAGAGCTGTGGGGACACCACTTGCTGTTGGGGCAGGGACATCTGAAGCTGCCCAGGACTGCAGTCCCTCCCTCCTCGCTCCTATCTCAGGGCTAAGAGATATCATGTAAAGTCCTTCTGGTTTTGACAGGAGAGGATCTCAATTCCCTCTAAGGCTGGTTCTCCTTGCAGGTCTGGGAGTCAGCATGTGCTGGGGATGAAAGAGAGTGGCTGGTGGTGGAAAACGTGATCCTTTTGGTAATAACTTGCTTTCCCACTTGATTTTAAGCACATGGTTAAGTGGTGCAGAGGAAAAAGCAACTAATTCCACCAGGGCTCCTTCCGTGTTGGGTTTTGCAGCCTCCTGCAGTTTTAGCAAACTCCCATTGTATCGTCCAGCTTGTCTTGCTGTGTTGATGGCTTTGAACCCTTACTCAGAAGGGGAGTGATTAAGGTGTTTCTGCTTAATCATCAGACTTTGCTTCCTACTTAATCTGTGATGAATGTGGTTTAGGCCAAATTGGCCAAAATCAGAAAGACAGATGGCCTTCCCCCCCCTTCCCTCCCCACTGCCCCCCAAAGAGAGGAGAGGAAGAGATAAAGAGATTTATAACAAAGTTTACATGCAGGGTGATTAAAACCATAAGTGCCCTCCATATGGAAGGGTTTCAAAGTGTCCTTCTTACCCACTTGATTTTGCATCTGGAGTTGCCTGGGAGCCTCCGGCATAATGGATTTTTTTTGTTTTGTTTTCCAGCAAGTGTCTGGGTATAAAAAAGTGCTTTTATAATCAAATACAGAACACTAAATGTAGTTATGCAAAAGAATAGCCAGATTGGAGATTTTAAGGAGAGAGACAGCAGGGGGGTTGGAACTGGATGATCTTCAAGGCCCCCTCCAACCCAAACCGTTCTATGAGATGATGATGAAACCTCCCACCTTCCCCATATACATTATCATAAGGTATATTAGAAAATCCACCCTAGGAGACTTTCTCTTGAACGTTTTAGCCCAAGTTGTGTGGGAAGCATGTTCTTGATTCCACAGCTTTTTAGCTGGTTTTTTGGTATCTTGTGTATGGGATGAAAAAATGAAAATCTTCAAAATTTTCTGCAACCCGAAAAACCTAGGGAAAAAAGAGATGGTGTCTTTAAAAATGGTGGTCACGTCTGTGTGACTGATTCTGCACTTTGCTGGTGGGTGAGAAAAATGGAAGGAAATGTCTCAAAAAAATAAAATGTTCAAAATGTTTGGTGAACCAAGCAATTGCCAATAGTTTTGTTTCATGTTGTGAACAATGATATTTATTTTTCAAGCTTACCTATTAAAGAAACCTAAGTTCACCCCCTTCCCCTGGCCTTCAAAAGTCAACATTGGTTCAAACTGAAAATGGAAACATCTTGTTTTCAAAACACTGAAACAAAATAATTTATATTTGCCTTGGCTTTTTGCTTTTTCCTACACAACAAAAACAATTTGGCAGAGTTTGTACATGGTTGTGAGAGGTTTGGGTACACCACAAACTGTGCCGGTCTCTTTCTGAAAAATCGAGTGTTGGGAAGTGACAAGTGTTTAGTGGAGCAGAAAAGTGCAGGTTTTTTCCCAAATCTTTGACAGATGATGAGCAGTACAGCAGCTACTGGGGAGCTGATGCTACCGTTCTCAGACTCTGAGTCTCTGCAGAAAGTTGTTTCGCTGCAGATATTGGTTCAATCCACTTGAATGGCTGGGGATGTTTTAATAAGGGCATGACTGTATGAGAAGGGAAATGAGCTGAGCAGCTTTTAAGATGCTATTACCCTGAAATTGCCGTTCCCTCAAGAGGTTATACTTGTACAGTTGAGTTGGTATAAGGTCAAGGCTTTTGTCATCAAACAGGCGTAGGAGTCTGCCTGGACCATCCTTTCAGCACCTTCTTCCATTTGACTCTCCTATGGCTGGTGATGATGATGATGCAAAGCCAGCAACATCCCCAGCCTTGTCCTGGGACTTCATACCCTTCTTGTCCCTCAGGTCTGAAATTGCTGCATTTGTGACTTCTCTTGTGTTTCCTGAGCCCTCTCTCCTTTCTCCGTTCACCTCAAACTCACACTGGAGTTGGGTACGCTTGTGCTCTGGCTACATTTAGTGAGATGAAGTGATGTCTCCTCAATTAGAAAAGCTAAGGAAAATAAGCTCTCTGTTGTCCTAGCTGGTGACATTTAGTAAGTCTGCTGCAAGGTGCCAAGTTTCAGACTATTGCAGCAGGGGTGTTCACACTTCAGATTTAGATGTTCCAGAATAGAAATAAAACCTAACATAAATAATCTAATTAAGAAAATAACAACTACTAAAAGGCCATGTGAATTTGGCACCTGGAATACTTATGCATGCTTTAAATCCCCCAGGGGTGCCTCTTACAGGCTCATAAAGCCTTTGAATCCTGTGCTGCCGTTTTCATACAACACTTTTCCATTCACTGGTTACTCCCTGCTGTCCCCAGTTCCCAGTTAGGACACCAAGAGGTGAAATAATTTGTGCTGGGAAGAGTTGAAACTGGTCTCGGAAACCAGATGGATGTGCCTGATCGCTGAATTTCCCTGCCATGTATTTCTCATTCATTTGAGCTGCCTACAGGAACATCGGGGGATAAATGTGCTATTTAAATGGAAGTGGAGAAAGAAACAGCGCAGGGTAACATCCCTCTGAAGCGTAACCTCTCTTTGGGGCAGCAGGAGTTGTCAAAATCGTGTTTGCAATGCTAACGCTGCAGTAGGGGGTTAAGTCTGCCAGTGATCAGACGGATAATTCCCTTTAAAATTATTGTTTTACTTCACCCCATCCAATTACTCAAGTTGTGTTGCGATCCCACGGATCTCTCCGTTAATGTCAACAAAATGATTATAGACTGCAGCAGCGTCAAGATGTTTCACCCACAGGAACGCTGGGGAAATGTTTATGGCGCAACGTGTTGAAAGCAGCGTTTGATGTGTAAATGTCAGGAACAATCAGCTTTCCTGTCACCAGAACGCACGAATACAGGCGCTGAAAATGTCACACACCGCAACTGAAGAGCGACTTTATCGCAGGCCATGTAAATTGTCATGTAAACAGCCAACATCAGTGTCAGTGACGGTGTGGAAAAGCCACCACAGCTCTTGGCTACTGATGCCATACGCTATTTCTGATTCATGAATCGCTGTCGGCAGCGTGGTCTTTCCTTCGGCATCGGTGACTGAGCTGATGGTGGGGAGATGGATGAAGGATGTCCACAAGGATGGCAACACCAGCCATGGATTAAAGTTTTCTGCTGGAAGGAAAAACAACTTTGTTAAGGATAAAGATGCTCCCTGGGAGCCACCCGGGCTGTCTAGAAATGGGTCCAGATGCCTCCATGGCTGTGCAGCTCTGGGGACCTCATCTAGATACCTTCCTTCTTGGCAAAACCTGCAGAATAAGGTTTTGTAGCAATGATGAGATGAGACGAGCATCTGGAATCCCTTGCATCATGGACACCAGGCGAGGAATCCTCGTGGGGTATCATCACAGTGGAGCTGGAGTCCCCTCTCTCTGTCCCCCCCATCCATGCTGGCATCGGGGGTGTCATGCTTTCTGCTGGTTGACACGTGGTTGAGTAGAGGTTGTTGTCGGTCCACCAGTTCCACTGATGCTGAAGGTGCCCAGATCCTCTGACAACGGTTTCTGCAAATCCCACAAACTGATCAAAACAACATTTTTGCAAATAAACCATTATGATTTCCCTGTTGCATCAGCGCTCCTCATTTTTTGCTAACTGAATCTACAAAGAACAGGTTGATGAAACAAGCCAGATCTGAAGGCAGGAGATATTGAAATGTGGAAGATTTAATTTAACATTTTTTATTACATATTTTTGGAGCTCTGATTATACCCCCACCCTCCAGGAGTTTATTTACCTAAGGAAAATTATATGACTGATTACAAGATTGCAGGTTCATTTTCACTGCTGAGAATTTTTTTTTTTACAGCTCATGTTACACTTGCATGACTCGTAAAGTTTTGTAACATCTTGAAATTTTTAATGCTACATTGCGGAAAGGTACTTATATAGAGATGAAGTACGCAGAATACTCGCTTTGCAGTCTTTTTGAGGGGGGGCAAAAAAAAAAAAGTTAGTTTCTTGGTTTGAATAGGCCTGTGAATGGTTTCTTTGAGCTGTTGGACAGTGAGTTCACAGGGTGCTCACAGGAGCTGCCTGGTGTTTGTCCTTCAGGCTGAGTGCAAAGTGAGAAACTGTATCTTTAAAACATAACATAAGAAGGAATGTTTTCTACAGGGGAATAAAGATAAATTATGCAGAAATCGTGACCGCAGTGTGCATGGAATTACAGTGGCGAGATCCCCATGGTAAATATTTGACAAATAGGACAGCATCTTAGTCATAATCTCAGTTGTTCCAATAAATCATTGCACCTGGGCCTTTTAAATCATAATTCACGTCAGCAAGCACTGCATACTGAGTTAAGGTCAGGAGAGGTTTCCAGATGTATTATGATGATTATCTAACAATTCAGTTAATAGAGCCATAGAATTAGATGAGATTTTTGTCAATTCCGATGTCACAGCAACAGAGACCTTTGACTGAAACAACATCATGAATATTGGATAAGATCCTGCAGTGCTGCTCCTCCATGTTATGATATTATCCAAGTATGAAGGTTATAAATACAGGAGTTATATTGTTCGCTTTCCAGTTGGTAAAAACAAGGAAAAAAAAAAACCAACCCCATAATCAAGTTCCAATACACAACTAGATATAATATAGCTTTTTCTTTTTATATATATCTGTATATATATATCAAGTAAAAAAATCTAAAATAGTTGGAAGTAAAAAATGAAAAAATAGCTGATTGTGTTATTTTTTTCTTTACAGTGATATGGTAGCAAATACAGGACAAATGAGTAATAAATCTTTACATAAGGTGTTCTGGTCCCATCTCCATCAATAGGGCTCAGACTGGAATAGAAAATGGAACAAGGTGATTTTTGTTTTTTGGCTACAGCTTCTGCAAGTGACAAAGATGACGTTGAGAAGAGAGAAGGAAATTATCGCATGAAATAAAATACAACTCCAAAGTGTTTTGCAAAAGACCTTAAACACCATAGGGTAAAATTTACTTCTGAACTGGGGGAGCAAACATGAGGCATCACTGAGTCCTTCTTAGGCTGAAAATACTGTCTGCTTATCCTGGCCTCAAAATACATCCCTTTTGTGCCATCTTATCATAAAACAAAAAAAAAACTCTTTCAATGATTTTTCCCCCCTCCCTGTAGCCAACAGTAAAAAAAGCAAAAAAACCAAATCCATCAAATGGACCAAGCCAGATGTGAAACCCCAGTGATGCCCGAGTGGTTGGCTGCCCTTTGCCCAGGGGTGAATTTTCCCCAGAATCCTTGATGTTGAAAGTGTCAATTGATTAAGCTTGGCAGATGGTCACACTGAGCCCTATTTTGGCTGTAGAAAAGAAAGAAGGACTAGTCTCAGCATAAAACAAGATCATATAGACGGTCAACACAAAACGTTAATTTTTTTTTCAGTTGTCTGCATAATAATAACATCATGTTTGCATATAGAACAGCTTTTGCATTATTGCTCTACTTATAAGAATATAGTAAGGAACTTATAACAGACTCGCACATTACAAACTTAAGGTTCTTTGGTGAAGAATGAGAAAACAGTATTTTAGCTGTAATTGAATCTCAGACAAGTCTTCGTTTTTTTATCTGTTGATCCTTTGGATTCTCTCGCAGAGGAGGGAAAGGTACTGAGTCAGCTTGACCATGGCGACGATGGCCACCCCGCCGATCATCATGCAGGTGGGCCAGAAGAGGGAGTGGAACAGCACGTTGGAGCTGTACAGTTTGGTTAATATCACATTCTTCTGCACGCCTTCAGGGTCGTAGAAGCAGGAGAAGCGTTGGTACTTTCTGAAGTTTTCCATCACGACATTCACCAGCGACATGGATTCCTCGTAATTCTTGCCACACTTGGGTATGTAGGAGCACTGGGAAGAAAGCAGAGGGAGAGAAATGTGTCTCCAAACCAGATACAATGCCTGCTTTCAGGTGGCAAGCAGCAAAATCTCAAGATGATTATGCTTTTCATAATATGAGTGGAATACCATTAAGCTAATAATAAATTTATCACAGACAAAACTCAATATTTTGCACATCTACAGAATTTCCCATTGGAGAACCTCCAAGTGCTGTACAAACATTAATGCTTTAATCTCTGCAGCGGCCTCGTGAGATAGGTGAATATATTATTATTGCTAATTTACACATGCAAAAACGGAACTGATGAAGTACCTCTTCATCTGAAGTGGCATGCATATGCTGGCAGTTAGACGGGTAATTGACTCTCTGTAAATAGAAATCTGGTGGTTCAGATCTCGCTTGGATGGGATCAAAGTGATCGTAGTGGGCACAGGAGTTCACCCACGGGGGAGGTGGCTGATAAAAGACCTTTATAGAAATTTTCCCTGGGGGGTAATCCCTCGATTAGGGACAAATAGATAAAACGCAATTTTCCTACTGACAACCCAGAAGACTTTCATTCAACCTCAATCTGAAGATCAGCCTGGCTGCCAGGGTGGCTCTTAGTCTTGTTTTTGCTCTTGACCTCAGCCCAGGTCCAACAGCTCCTCTCTGAAGATGCTGCTCAAATTTCAGTCTCAGTCACAAAGAAAAGAAGATTTGGGGGTGGTTCTTTCTAACGCATTTTCAACCTAGCATTCCCAAAGAATACTAAAACCAAGCTAATTATAAAACTAGTTTATGGAGTCCATGCATTGAAGATATTCCATGGGACATGTAGGACAGTGGCCCTGGGCTGTGCTGACCATTCCCTGCAAAGAGCTAGCGTGAGCTGGTGGGCGGACACATGAGGACCGAGGCTACATCTGGATTTTGATCCAGAACAGAAATATCTGAATTTGTTGTTGCTGCTGGTCTGGACTAAGGTTGATGGGAACATCCCAGGGCACCTCACTCTCTCCTCACTCCCCTCCACACCTGAAGGTTTTTACACCTGCCCAGGATTTTGATTAAATTCCCTACCCAGGTAAGTCCTACTTCAGGAGGGGTGGAAATCTGTGGCTTAACTTCTCATTGAAGGTGTGTGTGGTCACCCAGAAGGTCACTATTTCCTCCTAGTTATGGGGTAGTCATGGGTCCCACCATAACCCCAGTTATGGGGTGACCATGGGTTCCACCACACTCCATGCCTGTGCTGCCAAACCCTCTTGCCCCAGGTGAGCACCTAAAGTAGCTTCAGATAATTTAATGAGAGGAAGTGAGTTTTGCAAGGGAAAAAAAGATGTTTTGATTAAAATAACGTGACCCATGGCTTTTGATTATTATTGCGTTAATGTATATCCTTTATAAATGTCCCTCAGTTCTTTTTCATGACTGTGCCATGACTTTTTTGTAAGGTACTGTGAAAAATCTCTTGTCCTAATAACAATCAAAGGATTAACCTCGTAACAGGATTTGATTGATTCATTGGCAAGTTTATTAGCACAGAATATGATTTGAAGCACGGCAGAAAGATGGCCTGGCCTTAGCAGACTGGAGCATTAAGGGTAGAGCATAGCAGAGCTGCCACTATGAATATTTCATAGAGCTCTAGAAATTAGAGACGGAAAATATCAGAGCGGTAATATCTCATCCATCTTCCTGCTGGTGCAGGTCTGCTCCCTCCAGGATATTCTCTTGCACTCTGCTCAGCTTTGTCTTAAATGTCCAAAGCCACGAACCCTCTTCCAGTGCCTACGACTCTTTAATAGATCATAATCTAATAAGTAGGGGAATTTCTCAGTGAAGCATACCTCATTTTCTCTTACTAAATTATGCGCTATCACTGTTGTAACGGCGGTATTTCCAGCTCAGATGCTTTTTTTTTTTCTTGCAATTTCGGTGCTACACATTTTTGTTTCTTGAAGTGCTAGCTGTTACTATCCTGAGTGAGGAGATTATCACGGGGACTGGCAGGGAATTTCATACCCACAGTTGTTGCACTGTACCTGTGACTGTAGACTATTAAATCTCTGCTGTTCTCTTACACCTCTGTGTTGTCAAACGCTTGGAGATCTGCAAACCTGAAAGCAAACAATGACTGCCTCTCCACCTCAAGCGAGGGTTCTGTGATACAACGTGAGAAAAGTGGTTCTTGTGTTAGTTGCAACCTGGTGATGAGAAGGACATAGTAGGCAGCTACAGAGAGAACTTGTTATTACATTTCCAGCTCAGCTTTTCTATTTTAAAGGACTGGAGAGGTGGCCTGTAAGAACCACCTCTGGACTTGCCCACTCCAATGCCATCCTCAGTACAGAGTTTCTCCAGGACTTATCCACTCAACTTCTGAATGTCTCCAATGGTGGAGATCACACACCACCTCCAGGAATGCTGGGGGTAGTTATATTTAAGACAACCCTATTGCCAGAGAGGCCTCCAGTTCAGGGTGGGCAGTGAAATACCTGGCTCTCATCATACGTCTGCGGCTGGGGTGTATGTCCCTGTGATTTGTGATAGGACAAGAGGAAATGGGCACAAACTTGAACATAAGAAGTTCCACCTAAACATGAGGAGGAACTTCTTTCCTGTGAG
>JAOXJK010000051.1:2325299-2348008 GCA_025774025.1 Xenus cinereus
TTTTTTAAACTGGAAAAATATCTGGTAGTAATTTGTTCAGTAAATGTGTCAGTAGAGTTCAGTAAAAATAGCCTTATTTTTAGAGATATTTGATATCTGAAAATTATTTTAATGAATGAAGGAAAAAAGGTAACAAGTCTGTCTACTTCAAAAAAGTATACTTCCAGAAAGTACTGGAGAAAACTTCTTTTAAAAGGTGAAATGTGAGAGCAGAAAAGAGCTCAATTGACCTCTGAATACGAGGCATAGCCTTTCTTACCAGGCCAAGAAATGCTGTATGGACTCCCAAGGATGTTTACTATAGATTTAATCAAGAGTTACTGATGTGTACTCAATTTGTTCCTTTTTTTGCTTTGAACCGAATTGCAGTAATATTTTTTTTTTTAGTTAAGGTGAACACCATTAACTGTATGTATTTCTCTTGAGTTCTATTTTGAAATATTCCACTTAATATGAATTCTGGAAAATTGTTTCTTACATTGCTGTTTACTTAGAAGCCCATAGTCGTCTTGCATTTGTTTCTACCCAAGATAAATTGACCACACCTTAATAATCAAACACGCTTTATTTATAATACTTCGTGAAAAGTGTAGCTAAGTAGATTTATAACTAGACAGATGTATAAGTACATGCATAATCTCTCAAAATGGAGCACAGTTGATGTGGGCACTTTGAGAAAATCCAGAAGTGAAAAATAATAATGATTAGAGACTTAGACAACCTGATCTATTAGTTTGTTCAACCAAAAGAATATATCATTAGGAAGACATGATAAATCTTCCGAATATGCTAAAAGTTTGCTCCAGAGAAGAATTTTTATTGTCCCTTGAGAAGGGGTAAAAATGGATTTGAGTACAGCAAAGATTATCTAGGTTGGACATTAAGGAAATCTTTTACAGTAAGGAAGGTCAGGTATTGTAGAAGATCGCTTAGGGAGCGGTACAGAATTTCCATCTCCTGTGAACATCTGTGGGTGAGCATCTTTCAGGAGTAGTTTAAGTCTATCTAATAGTGTCTCAGGTTAAAGGACAAGGTGGAATATCAAAAATTTAATTCCCTTGTTTTCTGTCTGTTTGCTGATTTCAGTAACAAATTAATCTTTCTTTTTAGTAGAAAACAGTAGGGTTTTTCTGTACCTAACACTAATATGCTGTGTATTTGTGTGTGTATAGTTTTCAAACACACAAAAATCAGCAACCAAACACAGCTGTATTTACTAATGATGAATAAATAGCAGCTTGCCCAAAACAGACAAAAACCAATGAAACTTAATTTTAGAGACACATCCGTTAGTCAAAATGTTTGTAATGATGAATGGTTTTAGAATTTCATCAATAGGGTTACACGACAATTGAATGAAAAAACCTTTCTTTTGTTTTTGCGTTTACTTCAAAGAAATATTAAATAGGAGAACCTTAAAATAAAGAAGCTCATCAAGATAACATAAATGACACTTTAATCATCCAGGTTTTTCATTTGATGCTTCACTGTTTCTTTTATTTAAAATAATCTTTGCAGTAGCTTGTTTGGTTTTGTTTTGAGCTGCTGTTAGTAGTCCTGCTTCCATTCTGAGACAGTCTGTCCAGATCAGTTAACACTCTATAACCAGTATCATTGTTGGGTTTACAAAGTTAAAATTGAGGTTTTTCAGTTTATTGTAGATGAGTGTATGTTCACTTAGAAGTTAGTTTGGGAATACGTACTATTTGTTGTAAATGTCCTAAATATCTGCAAAACAGATGAAACAAATCCATTTTGCATGTTTTTAGCTGACACAGACTGGCACTGCTTGGGGTATTAATCATTCATAAATCCAGGGAAGTAGGATTGTCACAGATCTTCACTGTAATTCAAGATAATCCACTATCATCTGCATGACCTTTTTGGCCAAATATGTTGTCCGTTTTTCTAATTTCCAGTGAGTGATTTATACTTTCTTGAAAGTTGTTCTGACGGTAGAAATTCCATCTTAACATGTTGCTTGCTAGAAACAGTCACTATTGCCATGAATTCTAATAGCTTTTGCCAGCTGTCACACATGGGCGAATATTCTCTGGAGGTAAAGGAAAGATAGTACTTTTGTGAATATTTATGATGCCCCTAAATTTGTCTGTCTTTGCTTAAGTCTTGTTTTGCCTTTTAGGAGACCAGAGTGTATTCTATAATTTTACATAAAAAATGTGTTTTAGGGATCAGCATTTTCATCAGAATTAAAGATGTTCTCAGAAAAGTTATATGAAACTTTTATATCATTTAGAAGGTGTAAGGTTCAAAAGAATTTAAAATATTAAAAATAGGCTGGTGGCTTATAGAACCATATGGCTACAGCAGGATAATTTGGCCTGTTATTATAATTAATGGCCATCATCGTTGTTCTTTCCTGGCTTGTTTTGAGTAGATGATTTTTGCTTATACAGTTGTACATTGTATGACTAGTGACCGTCTGGTTTGGGGTTGATTGGGTCTTTTTGTACCCCTAATGTCTGTCTTTTTCTAAATAGCAGTTTATCTTCCCAAGTGCATGGTTCCCCTACTTGAAGTTAAAGCCCTACCCTTAGTAGCTGTAGGACAGGTAGCCTTTCTGTTCCCTCTGTCAGCCTGAGCCTTGTGGTCCTAAAAAAAATTAAAGCTAAGAAGGGAGTACATCTGCCTCATGCCAGTAGTCAGGACAATTAGTAATAGCAGTCATTTCTCCTTTTCTTCATCCTCCTCCTCCCCACAATGCTCCTGAAGCGTGCCTCTCGCTGTGATGCAAGGAGGGCTCTAGAGATAGCTGTGGAAGTTTCCCACGTTGAGGTAATTCTCTTCTGATTTCCTTTGGTTAAGTCCTTCTGCACTTCTGTGCAAGATGCTGTGAAACCAGCCTTGGCAAATAGGGCAACCTGTCCCTTTTGTGTAAACATTTTTTAAATTGTGTCTTCTAGTGGGTTGTAATTGCGGTGTAGTCAGTCTCTTATATCTGTAGTTGTTCCGTTTCTAAGTAAATTGAATTCAGAATTTTCAAATTTACTGCATTCTTTCATTTTTTTCCTCTTTGTTATAGTTCTCATAGTTAATACATGTTAATCGTAGTGGTATCTTATTCCAGAGTAATTTGGGAGAATCTGTTCACTGTTTTGAAAGTAACAGCTAAAATTTATCGTGGAGTTGAGGTGTCAACCTTCAGATTATAGGAGAGGGCAATGGGAATGTGCTTTTCTTTCCAACTGTCCATGTTGGTCCTTTATTTTCAACCAGTTAGGTGGTATAAAAACTGTATAAAACTTCTTTGATGTGTTCCCTGATTTATTTATATTAACAATGAGTTGTGTTTTTTAAAACTTTTGGTAGTATACTTAGATTTTTGTCCATGTCACCAAAATCAATTAACTAGGCCACAGATGAGAAGACGAGAGCACCCTGTGCTCTTAGTTAGATTAGTGACTTGTAGATTTGCCTTGGTTTTAGTGACCCTGCTGACTACAACTGTGGCTTATGTGACTGTGAGTCAATCATGCCTGGTGGCTTTCCAACAGGTATGCCATGCGGGACAGGGGGTTTATTAAGTCAGGTGCAGGAGTGTTAAAATCTGGCTGCACTGCTGAAGACCAGCGTGGACTGAAAAGGCTCTGAAGCACACAGAATTTGGAAAATGCAATTCAGAGACATCCCGAGAGGCTACTGGTGAGACAGAGTAACAGCATTACTGCATTATCTAGACTTTTACCGTTACCCAACACGTCACCCCTGTGACAGGAATACAGCTAGATATATTGTTAGACCTGCATAAGGTTAGAACTGAAAATTGACTTTCTTATGCCAGCATTCTGTAATTTTTCCTAAGCTCTGCTTCAAGGAAACGGAAATGTTTTGTCACAAAGAAACTTACTGTTCTTTCTCACTCCCTTATACCTTTTCATACTCTGCAACTTCCGCTATTTAATGCTCTACATCTCCCGTGCTATTATTTGTCCAGGCTTCGTGCAAAGTTAGGTAAATATCTTCCTTTTGTACCTGCTCTTCAAACCTTTATTCTTCAAAGCTGGCTTAGCACTGCTGGGATGGTTCTAAATATGAAAGATCTGCATCTCTGTAAAACTTGTTAACATCTAATTGCAGTCAGTCCTCCCAGCAACACTGTGTAACAGATTTGGTTAGTTTTTCCCTTTAGCTTTGCTCATTAAAATATCCCAGTGCATATTGTCTCATTTTTGTATGAACATTCTCAAGTCTCTACCTGGTTGAGGATAGAGTAGAAGGATAAAACTCTTTCTATTTCACTGATGTTCTAAATTTTTAATCAACATTTTAAACATTTTTTCTAGTCTAATTCATAATTTTTCTAATCACCATGGTCCTAGAAATCGCATGTGTAGGTAGCCTAATATTGCATCCAGCAGTGCAACTGAGTTGGCATTGGTTAGGCAAGAGGTCCACTGTGGTTAGAACCCTTAAATTAAAAGCTCTGTGGAACTCTGTTTAAAATAGTGAACCTCCTCTGCATGGTCTTGCCTCTGTCTTTTGGAAAGGAACAGGATTTCAAGCCAGCTATGGGGCTGAATGAGAGGAGATACCCACTGATGTTTAAAAAGTACAAAGCACAGCAGGAATGGTCTCTGCAGCTTTTTACATCAAGAAATTTCAAATATAGCCAAAAGAATGCAGGTAAATGAAAAAGGAAAATATTACTGTCATAGAGAATTAACAGCTTCCAAGCAATCAGTTTCAGCTTTTTTAAAGGTTTTTTTTTAAAGCCAGCTACAGCTGAGGAGGCTCAATCTTGATTTTTATTATAAATCAAAATGACATTTAAAAATTAATACATTTCGTGTAACTTAATTTACACAAAATTGTCTTCTAGTAAGAGGCTGGTCTGTTTATTATTTCATATCATTCTTCTTTCCCAGAGGCTTTCATGGAAGCATGTCAAGCCATTATATAAAATAAAATTCAACAAACATGCGTGTATATATAATTTACTAGAGCAGAAATCTGCACTCGCATGAGGGAATTAAATCAATACTCTCCCAAAAAGATGCTTCAGAGCAGAGTGCTGCTGTGCGCAGCGGGGCCCTGGGTGGCTGTTGGCTCTTTGTTGTTGTGCTTTAAAGCCCTCCTGAGACAGGGGCAGCGGCTGGGAGCTCGGTACCCGGGAAAGCCTGCTCATAGCAGTGGTCTGCATCCCGCTGCCTCTGAGCTCCCCCGGCCCTCCACCCTTCTACTGCACTTTGGCTGCACTGCATCGGAGCAGCAAAGCTTTTGGCCCCCAGATCGGTGTTTCATTTAGACACCTTACTTATAAAAATCTATTTACTTGGGAGTAGTTTGCTACATGAACAAGTGTGTAGCATATCTGGCAGATCAGATATAGGTGACTGGACAGAAGGGTCTTAACACCTCTTTAAAGTAAAGCACAGCACAGGAAGGACATGGACCTGTTGGAACGTGTCCAATGGAGGGCCACGAAGACGATCAGAGGCCTGGAGCCCCTCTCCTATGAGGACAGGCTGAGAGAGTTGGGGTTGTTCAGCCTGGAGAAGAGAAGGCTCCGGGGAGACCTTAGAGCCCTGTCCAGTCCCTAAAGGGGCTCCAGGAGAGATGGGGAGGAGTTCCACTCCTTGATCAGGGAGTGGAGTGATAGGACAAGCAGTAATGGTTTTAAACTGAAAGAGGGGAGATTTAGGTTAGATATTAGGAAGAAATTCTTTCCTGTAAGGGTGGTGAGGGGGCCTAGGTTGCCCAGAGAAGCTGCGGCTGCCCCATCCCTGGAGGGGTTCAAGGCCAGGCTGGCTGGGGCTTTGAACAACCTGGTCTGGTGGGAGGTGTCCCTGCCCAGGGCAGGGGGGTTAAAATGGATGATCTTTAAGGCCCCTTCCAACCCAAACCATTCTATGGCTCTATGATTCTGTGTGTGAGGTCCACATGTGTTGTACCCTTTGTCAGGGAAAAAGCTCTCACTTTTCTCCAGCATCTCTGTGCACCATCCCCTTTCACGCACTCAAAGCTGGTGCTTCGGGGACTGGCACTTGCAATATGAAAGCAAGAAGTGGTTCATCTGCTCTAGGCACCAAACACCTCACCATCAAGGAGTGACGGTCAGATGAACACCTCATCTCTGTCTTGGGGACACTCCACAGCTGGAGAGCCCTGTAGCATCTCACTGGGATGGATCATCCCTGTGCTCTACCAGCTTTGCTCTGGGCAGCAGGGCTGTGCTGCTGATGCCACCCAGCAGTTGCTGAGTGACAGCAACTATCAGCATCAAGACAAAATTCAGCATCCTAACACACCAAATGTCACACAGGCGATTAAAAAGCAGCTCCTGGCTGCTAAAACGTGCGTTGAAGACACGCTAGAGGCCTGCCCAGAGAGCAAGAACTTGCCCCTGCCCTTGAGTCCACACAGATGGGATTTGTTCAAATAATTACCACCAGATCAAGCTGCACCATCTTACCTTCTCCGGGCTTTTTCAATAGGGTACCCATCATTTGGCCAGCCTCCACCCACCTTCCTCCCAACAACAAAAGGCCTTTACTAAACATTTGACAGTTCCATCAACAAACCAAGGAAATGTATGTTGAAAATCAGGGTGTGCAGGTTATGTCTCTATTCTCTACTTTTTAGGGCAGCTTAACAATTGCCTGTTAATTTTCACGCTTTTTGCTGCTTTTATGAAAGCTCTTCCTGCTTTCTGTCTCTCCTAAGAGTTCCTGAGCCCCTGTAATCATGTGAATTATATTGAGATCAAAATGCAGAAAAGCTGTGTTTTCACATTGACCTTGAAGTCTTGAAGGCCATTTCCACCTCCCACGGGCTACAGGGGGTGTCTATCTCATTATAAAGGTGCTTTACAGCATAGCTTGTGGCTGAGGAGGCTGTGAAGGTAAGTTTAACCCAAAATTTTTCTTTCTTATATTCCCAAGATTCTATCCTGCAAGTAAAAGCTGGCATTTGAATTCTTTGATTTTTTTAGATCAATTTAAGTGGACATACCTGTGGGAAAACTTGTTAAGGTACCAGCTAACACCAGGCAGGTGCCTTGAGCTGGCCCTGTTGTAGCTTGTGTGTGCCTTGTGCTGTAATGCAGTGCAGTAGGTAAATAAAAGCTGGTAGTCCTCCTCCTAACGTGTTCAGAGAGATTTTCTCCATATTAATTTATAGTAGTAATTCAGTTACGGAAACTATTATCAGAGACTGCTGTAATATGGACTGCATATTTAATTCATGGGGTGTAAAATGCAACTTTTGCTCCCACCTCTTCCTTACACTGGAAATGCTGTTGCCAATTCCCTGGCTCAGTTTGGGTTTTTTTTTTTTTTTTCTGTATAAAGCTGATGTACAAGCTTAATGAAGTCTATCATTTCAATGCTCTTTGATACGTACATCAGAAGAGACCGGGTACTCGGTTCTCTTCTTATTTACATCAGCGAGGTCAGGAGCTGAATGCAGAGGGGAGGGAAGGGGTAGGGAGATGCCCCAGGACCTGTTAGCACCAGAGTAAAGGCATTTCTTCAGTTTGCTGTGGTCCCTTGGGAAATCCTAGCAGCTGGACTAATATTGGATGTAATTGAAGAAATACTCCCCTTAAACTAGTAGGAGGTTTGGTATCTAAATATAATCCCTGCTGAAAGAACGCTCAAAAACTGAATTGTGACCTTCATGCCAGCCCAAAAGATTTTCAGTAGCTGTAAAGATTTAAAAAAATGATGTGGAACGTTTTGTCCAATTGTACCTTTTTGATTTCTTCATACTGTTTGTATTTATTTTTACCTTCTGTCACAATGGAAATTCAAGTCCAGTATTCAATCAAAGTCAAGCTTTTTTATCACCTTTCCACTCAAATGCCTGAGTCAGATGCTTAAAATGTAACACCAGCAGCACTACGAGTAGTGGAAATATAAATATATAGAAAATCAGCCTCTCACACCGTAGCCCATAGAAGTGCCTTTTCTTTTTCTCTTTATCCTGATGGAGTAATTTTTGTCAGAACACATTGCTATCAAAAGTGGTCTGGAGAATGTTGCTACTGGAGTATTTCAGTTGCCAGAGTGCTCCCCAGCCAGACCAGTTTGTGGGTGCAAAGCTCTAAGTCCTATTATGAAACTCATTTGCCAACTGGGAGTTGTGCGTTTTCTCTGCACCTGAGTGAGAGAAAGCAAACCAAAGTTTTTTTTAATCTGGAAGGTGGAAAGCTGGAGTGGAACAAAAATAACCATCACTCTGTGCCTTTCTAGCTTCCCTTTATGCCCCCAGGAATTTTGCTTTTCTTCTCCCACCACCTCGAAAGCTCTCGCTTCCTTCACCACTGCTGGAGCAACACTGCCTTCCACAGCCAGTTCCTTCTGGGGCTTTCTAGTCCCAGGCTTGGTCTGACGTGAAGGTGACCACAGGGTGACAGAAGATGCTCATCCAACCTGTTGCTACCATCAGTCCTACCACAGGACGCCAATGCTGTAAAGGTGGTGAGAGAGGAAGGACTGAGTAGGACCCAGCACACCCAGTTCTGTTTCTGCAGGTTTTGATGCCCAAAATGAATTCCTATGGAGTATGCAAATACTGGGTGTTGGCCAATGAACAAAGATATCCATGTGTGGGTTCTCATGCTGTGTACCCTAGAGTAAATACAAACTGGTTGACTGACTTGGAGAGTCAGGTGGGCTCAAGGAGTGTCCTGGTCTTCCTTTCTGCTTGTCTCTGAAAGAGCATCACTCCAAGTCTTACCTTGGCCAAGTACCAGCAATTGCAATAAGTAACGGGCAGTATTTCCTAAGCATCTGTATTTCCACTTCTGTGGAAAACACAGAGCTGATCTAGGAGTACTTAATTTGGGAGTCGTAACTCAACTGCGGTGGAAAGCAGCACACTGGAAGACCACCCGTGGCTTTCAGCAGATCAGATCTCCCGTAGTTAAACTAAATGTCACCGTGGTGTGCACGGCTGCTGATCTCAGGTTTGCTAATTTGTAAAACAATGTGAAGAAGATGCCGCAGTTGTGAGCGGAGCAGCTGAATTATAGGTACTTAGGCTGCACTGTAGGGATATGAATTCTGTTTATTGCACAAATCTGCCTCTATAATTAATAGAAATAGTAACATTTCCTTGCTCTGTTTTCATTAATTCAGACTGATAGCTTTGGAAGATCAGAATGGATTAGGAAACACATTTCTGGAAGAGGAGAGAACTGGAGGACTTTTCTGGCTCTTCAGCATCGGTCCAGATCTCCTCCTTCAATGTGCAAGGAACAAAATTACTAGCGATGCTCTGTGTGTAACAGACCATCTGTCACCGTAAATGTAGCTTTATTTTGTTTCCCTGCTTCTGGGAGGAAAGAGCCAAACTTCCCTAGCTGCCTGTCTGAACTGAATGTTATGAAATGTATTTTAAAACCTTGAGAAACAGCCACAGTCAGTCCAAAGCCTCCTTAAACCCCAGCAGCTCCCTAACACCAATGCCCGCAGCTCCTGATAAAAACCGGCTTCAGGGTTTGACCTAACAAGCTGCAAACAAACCAAACAGCCCATGTCTCCTTTAGCAGGAGTTTTATAGGCTTTCCCCCCCTCTCTTAGGAGGTGTAAACATACCAAGGTTTAAAATTGTGCTTTATTTATCCCGGTGGTACAGTACGATACTGTTCCCAGAGAAGCGCTAGTGATACTTTATTGTGGTGGAGAGGAGGGCACCACACGAAGCAGAGCTGATGCATGGCATGGGCTTCAGTTTGGGTGTTATTTTATTATTTTGGATGCTTTGGGATGTGAGGGGTGTCCAGAAATGAGCATGAAAACCCAAAGTCTCCGCAAGGGGCTTTTCACCTCTCCTGATGGAAAGGTTTGCTCCCCAGCCCCGTCCCTCTCGGGGTCAGAAGGACAGCAATAGGTGTCAGAGATGACATATTTCCCCAATGATTCATTGAAAAGAATATTAATCTTAATAGCTTTCTAACACAAAGTACATACTGACCACTGAACTGCTCTAAGGAGGGCCTTTTATTGATACAACTCCTTAGCCAAATGTAATGCAATTAAATGATTGGATTTCATTATGTATATTGACATGGTGTCAGTGACAATTTCCACTCTCCCTATTATTTCTATAAATAAAGTCATCTGCCATAATTAGAAAATATGAACGTGCTAAGACCTCCATTAATTCTTCCCTATATTAATCTTAGAGCTGGGCAGATGTTTATTAATACCTTGTTACTCTGCGTTCATCAGCTGTTACCAGGAATAGAAGGGCTAAGACCTGAACTCACACTGAAGGTTAAATAAGAGCAGATCTGGATAAATCTTGGCTTCTGGTTAACTTTTTGAAAATATCTTGGTTTTTTTATCAGGATTTTTTTTTTCTTTAACCTCTCCCTTTCTTTTCCTTGGTGTGCTGTGGACCATGAATGAAACTCAGCAGCGTTCCCCTCCCCCCAGCACTGAGTTGAGCAGTCTTTTAGCTGCATCCTCATGTCCATTTTCATTTCAGAGGAGCTGAATTACATCAGCCTGTGACCTGCCCTCTTTTTCTCCCTCCTGGAAGTTATTTAAGGATCAGAGGTGCTGGGTGAGAGGCCGGGTCTCAGTGTCTGGCACCTGCTGGTGGGTGCTTGGGGATGGCTGTGAGGAACAGTAGGTACAGATGGACCTGCACCAAGGTGCAAGGGGTGCTGTGACCAGCCTGTGAGACCTCAGGCACCCTCCCAGCATCCTGAGATGGTCTAACCAGATCCTCAGAGCCAGTCTAACCTCTGTCCCAAGCCATCTCCCATTGTCACCTTCATTGGGTCTTCTGCCAAGAAGCTCCACAGTTTAATTATGTTCTCTGTCAAAGTACGTCTTTCCTTTTTTCTTTTAAACATTGCGCTCGATAACCTGAGGTCACCTCCTGATCTTCTTCTCTTTTTCTATTTGTTGGGTGTTTCCTGTCTCTTTCCACTCTCTGTTCTTTCTGACCACCTGGATCTGTCCTCTTGACACTTAATGCCCCGGTTTGGTGCCCACCAGGGCGCTTCCAGCAACGTCAGCAGGGCTGTATGGGCTGGTACCAGCAAAGCAACTGTCCTCTGACCTCTGCAGTCACTGCAAATGCTTGGCTTTGTGTCTGCGTGGCTGTACCAAGGAGCTTGGAGGTGCCAAACTCCTGCTTGCTCACTTTCCCGGGATGCTCAGGCTGCCTTTGGGGGGAGGAGGTGCTTGATTTCTGGGATGAGCCAGCTGAAGTACAAACAATGCTGATTCACATCAGATGTTCACAGAACCAGCGCATAAGATATATGTCTGTTTTACTGCATCGGGACTGCAATGGAGCCTATTTCCTTATTTTAGGAGAAGTTTAAATCTTGCTGGCAAAACCTAGTGAATTTCTCCTGAAAGACTCAGCCTTCCAAGGCTAAACCAATTTTTTTTTTCAGCTGATAATTATTGGAAATTTTTGCAAGCTCTTAATAGTTTCAGGTACACTAAAGTGAACGAGATCAGATTGTATATGTCTTGTGACCTTTTCTCCCCAGAATACTGTGCTGTTGCTGTTTCTCATACAGAGCCAAGGAAAGCATGGCTGGTCCCAACTGGGATTTACCTTGTAGGGTAACATGTAACGCACTGAAGTGGGTGAGGCAGCACTTGGTCTGAACCTGCCTTTATATTTTTGGCTGGGCCACACCTGAAATGAAACTAGAGCATGTTGTGAGTTGTCCAGGGCTGGAGTTGGCCTTTACTGCTGTACCCAGCACTGAGCAGCTGGGGCTCCTGCACTTCATCAGGCCTCAAAGAAGAATTAAAATAATATTTTGAAGATAGGCTGTCCACACGACAGTGTAGGACAGGTGTGACCCAAAGCCTACCATATGGCAATCAGCCTAAACCCTGAACTGATATGTACTTTGAAAGGCTGCTGGTGGTGGCTGGTCCAGCCCCATCCCATCCCATCACATCCCA
Source organism: Xenus cinereus (assembly GCA_025774025.1). Classification (NCBI taxonomy): domain Eukaryota; kingdom Metazoa; phylum Chordata; class Aves; order Charadriiformes; family Scolopacidae; genus Xenus; species Xenus cinereus. The sequence continues at coordinate 2,337,206 of JAOXJK010000051.1, forward strand.
TCCCATGGCAACTTCAGAGGCAAACGAAGGCAGATGAAAAATGTCTCAGCAAACCAACCAAACAGGGTTTATGTCAAAACTTTTCTTGGCCTCAAAAAAGAGCACGGGTGCAAAATTGGGCTGCCCACCCATGGAAAACACGTGAGTGCAGACACCTGTGCTGCTCCTTTACTCTCCCCCAAGGCTGATTTCAATAACAGTGCTCACACCTTGTTTTGTACAAAGTCATTTTAAATTCATATATTTAAAAAAAAAAATGGAAAAAAATTCCAATATTACTTCCACCACTTTCTAGCCCTTGCCTGTTTCCTTTGAGTTGGCTGCTGCTTGTCTGTTCTCTTGTCTGCCACCTCGGAAATCATCCACTTGCTTTCTGCGCTCTCTTTCCTTTTCTCGGAACCGCCTTTGCAGAGATGCACATAACCAGCTATTCTTCGGGTCAGCATTTCAATTAGTTTTAAATTGTACATTTCTATTTCCTGGGTCTTTACTTATTTATTATTATTTATATTGAGTCCTTTTTTCTGACTGTTTGCGTTGGTTCCGATAAGTCTGTCGGGTGCTTATCTGTATAAATAGACCAATAGCTCTCGGAGTGCTCTTTCCAAAGCAATAGGCTGAGAGGCTTGCTTCAAATGTGAAAGCTTCTGTACTGAATTTACTAATACAGCAAGCTATTACAAATGTATGATCCATAAAACTACTTCAATCCCGCGCTAAAGTAAGTGGGTTTTGTACCTTTTCTTCCCGACTGGTTGTATTTTAGCAGTTGCCAGTCTTACACCTTCTTTTTCCCTTACAGACTCCCCCAGTTCATCAGGGGAAACGACACTACTGATGTCACGATGACAGTCTTTCCAGAGATGACAGGGGTGGTTTAATTGCTGGTCCCAGCAGATTAGAGTGTGTGGATCATCGTGGGCTCATCCAAAGAACTAATCTAAAGGGAGGATCTAATAGGAATCAATCTCCCATCTCAAATGAGAGATGCTCCCTTCTCTGAAACTGCAGTAAACCAAACCCTCCTCTAATCTGATCTGAATTAAAACCAGGCACAAACTAAGACTTCCATTCCTCTTTCTAGCTTGCTCAAGGAAGGACCTCTTTGCACTGTCTTCCTCCAAGCCAATTTTGGGCTAAGCAGAAAAAACACAGTTCCACAAAATCACTGTGTGAAGCCACCAGGAATGCAGCAAGATAATAGTGGAGAGAGATAAGGGGGGGATTAAGATTACTTCTGGGCTTTTTAAGAAATAAGAGGTGAAAAAGTTAATGGAATGCTCAACTGGGAGACATTGCTGGGACCTGACAAAAGTGACAGACCGAGATAGCACAGCAGTTGCGTTGCATGAAACACCATTGCATGGCCAGCCTATTCCACGTACGTTGAATTCCATGTGGATTATGGCATGGAGCCTTTAGGAGCTATGGGTAATGAAGCTGATCATTTCCAGCTGATGCGTGCAATAAAGAACTAGCTGAAGTACAATGAAGTGGTCAGCAGTGAAATAAATACGATGGCATTATCGTGGCAAGATGGGTGCTCTGCCTCCTCTTGATCATCATGGGTCCCTCAGAGGTTGAACCCGGGATTCTTGTGTGGAATCTACCTATAGATTACACCTCATTTAAGGTCTGATGTTTGCCTTCCCACCCGCTTGTGATTTTTCTGGGCCAATTTGGTTCTCGTTTAACGGAGGAAGCATTTGACAAGATGCTCTGGCGCAAACACAGCGGTGCCTGCTGCGCTTCGTGTTCAAGAGCGGAGCATATTGAGAATTTGCTTGTATTGTTGTGGAAATTAGACGTTGCTTCAATTGCCGTGGCGAGCTTGAGTGGAATATTCTGTAGAGACAATAACAGCCACCGACAATCCAAATCCAGCAGATGCCTGATCCGGCTTGTATTGAAGCTGACGGAGTATTTCTATTGTACTTAATGGACATTGGCCTCAGCCTCGAACGAGTGCTCTTCACATTGAACTTCTCTGCTTTTGCAGAGACCTTATTAGATTTGGAGAGTTGGTATTAGATTTGCTCAGTGGTATGAGAACACTACTATTCTGTTAAATTACTTTTTCACTTAATAACATATTCTTTTCTACAAGGATTTTTCTGTCTTAAGTCCTTTTTACCTTCAGCTGGTTAGGAAATTCATTCTCGCCTTCTGCCCTGAACTACCACATGCTGTTATCTTGCAGGGTTAAACAGCTCTTGTCCACTTCTCAATCGAGTGCTCTGTATCCTAAACTTAATTTTTGTTTCTTGGGAAGGGTGTCCCTTTTTACTGGTAGAAGCAAAACAAGAAGAGCATCATGAATTACTAGGAGACCTAAATTGAAATAGGTTCTTGATCACAAGTTCTTTCAGGGCAAGGCTCAGCACTAACTTCGGGGGAAGCCCTCTTCCTGCCTGAGTCTTTTCTATCACAACACAGAGATATGCTTTGTGAGCCCCTTCGTAATGAAACAGATCTCCGAGATCCGAACTGTATTATATTATTTGTGGTATTTACACCTGCAATACCAGCAGCACGCTAAGTGCTTTGAAGAAAGGTTGGAAGATAAAGTCCCTGCCTAAAAGAGCTTAATGTTCATATTTTATTCAAAATAATAATAATAAAAAAATCCATACTTTCAGTCTGTAAGATACCGGATTAAAAAGGCTTTTTTCCTTAAATTAGCTCGCAGAAATGTAACCCCCTGAAGGGAGGGAAGGAGGCAGCTGTGGAGGGAAGGGAGCCAGCACGACCGAGTACAAAGCGACTTCCAGCTGCCTCCTCTGGAGATGCACTTTCAGCCTCAGCCTGGGATCCTTATGGATGCTTTCATTCCCGGGAGCCCAGCTGGGATCAGAGAGGGTGGGATTTGCTGTGCCCCCCCCCCCAGAAGCAAGACCCAGCCCCGCTTCATCAGGGATGGGGGAACCAGGGCGGTGGGATGGGGATGTTGCCTTTGGATCTGACTGTTTTGGAGCAAAATCAGATGGCTCTTCCTTTTGGTCAGGAGTCAAGAGGGTATTACACAGCTCCTCGGTTCTGATTGCTGTACGCAGCACTATTCCCAATATTTTGTCACAGTACAATTATTTGCTATTTCTATGTGCAGCACATCACAGCATCGATATTCTTTATAAAAATATATTAAATTATTTAAAAACCAAGGAAGACTAAATAATGGCATTGACAAAATTTTTAAGAGAAGTTGATGTTTCTGCATCAGGTATACTTGAAGTTTAGCGGAGGTGGGATAATTTTGCCATAACAAACAACAGTGAGAGTGAACTGGAGCACAGAGCTCGGGAACGGAACGGTGAACTCAACTAATACGTTTTTGAGGAGAGGAAGGCAGACCCACCATCGCATGTTGACGGTTGAGAAGCGAAGCTGAGAAGAGTTTTGAAGCCATAAGTTCCAGCTTGTTGCAGAATTTTTAATGTGTTTCCACATGAGTGATATTTGGTTAGATATTGTAAGCACAGTACTGGAAAATCAGGATTAGCAAATGAGTAAATTAAACTGAAAATTGGGCAAAGCGATTTGAAAGTAGATTTAAGTGCTTCAGTCATTATGGGCTTTGCCCTCCAAGGAATTTTTTTTTTTTTAAATAGTCTGTGAATTCTTATTGGATTTGAAATTGTTTCCATTACAGACGCTAGAGATTTTGCAAGGAAATCTAATGGGCTTCTAGAAGAAGAGTAACAGAACAACAACAGAAGACACGTAGGTTGCAAGGGGTACAGTTTTGAACTTAATGATCTCTCTTTTGTGAAATGGTTGTCAGAGAGAAAATTTCTGGGCTTTGTTCCTGGCCACAACACAATGACAAAAAACACTTAATGCAGACCTCGTTGTGCCACTCCTTGTTCTTAAGAAAATGCGTGGCCAAAACACACAGCTGCCTTTGCAGGGTTAATTATTTCTGAAGCCCAAGTGGGACACAAAGAAAGCTGCATGGATGGACTCAGGACATAAATATCCCTGGCTATTAGCTGCCCAGCGGGGAAATCACCCGAAGGTGGTGGGAGAGGCAAAGGGTGTGTGATGGACCTGGGGGTCCCCAGCCTGCCCGAACCCCACCAAACGCACTCCGTTAAACCCACTGCCAAACAATGGTGCTTTAATTAACACGGGATTCAGGATGCGGCGCAAACCAACCTCGTGCTGACACCAAAATGAACCACACAGCTCAAATATGAGAAATGGAAAAAAAAAAAAAGGCAATAAGCATTAGTAAAAGAAAACAGCAGGTTGTGCGTAGTCCCACTGGCTTTGTCAGTATATTGTCTTTCCCATGAAGATCTGGCATTTTTTGTATTAGTTCTCAAGTAACTTTGCAAATTATTAGAGGTAGGGGAGCAGAGGCGCAGAGCAGCCCGATAACTTACCATGGCGGTACCTACCGAGTCAAAATTACATCCAAGGCTTCCCTCTCCAACTTGTGAGGTTAGATCGTGATGATTTTATCAGCAAGGTCATTGTAGCACCCGTGCTTAATCCAAAATCTAGTCTGATATTTGTTTAGGAGATTTGAGTAATCTCTTTAAGAGAATTAACAAGTGCTGGAGTCCTGAGGAACAATCTTTTCTCAGCCCTGTCTAGAGCAGAAGGATTTGAGGTCAAAGCTAAGGGAAGGGTTTTTTAAGGCAGTCTGAAAAAATGAAATTCTCTTTACAGCCAGTTGGGTTGTGGAAAATAGAGGCACAAAACCTGCAAATAATTTTAAGTGGTTTTTGAGTTCAGTTGTCTGGCTTCCCTGGAGGCAATGCATGATGCTACGCTACTATTTATAAGTATTATAAGTCTTAGTTCAGAAATCAGCCGTCTTTTTTTACAAATTATTAGAAAGATGATCTGTGGATGTAAAGTCAAATGCTCAATCGAGGCTCTTGGTTTAAATCCTGGGAAGGGTTTTGAGGAATAGGATTTGAATCCTTGCATCCAAAGCTATTCTGTGTGCCCTGGTTGTTGGATGGATCTAAAATAAACCATTTCTACATGTTCTCATCTGAGAATACGTGGCTGACATCACATAAGATTAGCCCTTCTCTTGCCGATCGGTCCAAGTAAATAAAGAAAACCCCACAAAAGCAGCGTTCCCACAAGATTACTATCACGTCAGGCAGAACGGTCACCCAACGTGGTGTTGTCGTACTATCAAACCTTACACCCTTCTCCTTCCCCAAAAGGCTGACGAGTTTTTATCTAGATCCAGAAACAAAGAACAACATCCCGGCCCACGGGGCTGGATGCTGTGGATGCTCATCTCGGGCACCCTGCTGTCTCACAGCTGGCAGCAACAGATAAATTTATCAGTCATCTGAGCCAGGGCTCACCAGATGGAATCTCGTCCCACTCAGAGCTAACGTTGGACCATTGCAGCCTCAAGATTAGAGGGAGGTTTGGGTATTAACTCATGTCAACTTCTAAGCCTTGGACAGCAAGAAAATTTGGAAGGAAACTGGGAATTCTGAGGCCAAACACCCCAAATTTAAGAAGACATAATGCAGAAGCTGCAGCTGGAAGGGGTGCTACAAATCACTGAGCAAAGTCTTACAGTGAAGTTTGCTATCCAAGCCATAAAAAGGTTGCTACCTTTGCGTGGCTAATAAATTGCAACAATGATTTTACTGTGAAAACAAGTAAAACCTCCCATTAGACGGGTGAGAAGCAATATTAAATCTCATTCTTCTATATTTGAGAGACAATTGTATAGAAGACTATTAATGATTTGATATTTGGAGAAATGGCAGCTTACATTAGCAAATGGAAGCACCTAACATAGACTATGGGCAATCTCCTTGGCAAGGCCTAAAAAATCGAAGGTACAAGAGGTATGGTGGGTGTTGGCTAAACTAACACAATATTTGCACAAAAGACAGTAGATATGATAAATATTAAAAATAAATTTGCTGATAAATTCAACACAACCTTGGCAAACCCTTTGTAGGGATGTGGAGGACCATTGCCTTTAAGTGACTTGCTGCATTTATTGAGATTAAATCCACCGTTAAATCATATTTCGGTGTCCTCTACATCTGGTGGCTGCTGCAGAGCAGGGAGGTGAGTGGGCGTGGGAAGAGGACACTGTGGGACTGCCCGGCCGTGGGGCTCAGAAGGTGCTAAAAAGCCCATCTGTAATGCAGTCTCTTTTAAGATGAATGATGAGGGCTTGCTGGAAGGCAGCCTGCCTGAAGGACAGACATATGTCTAGTCAGACATAGATCATGAAGCCTCTGAGAGCCCCACAAAACCACCTCTCAAAGCTATGGTGAGCCACCAAGCTGGCCCATTGGGGTGGGTGCTCCGCAGTCTGATGGGCCACCAGTGCTGAACGCAAGCCCTCAAGGGTTAAATTATCATCTTGGCACTTGAAAACTTCCATAATAAGAAACAAAACCCACCTGGCATCCTCGTGAGGTTCCCACAAGTGCCCCAATAGGAGGCTGGAGCACCCAAATCACAGCACTGGAAGTGCCCACCTTCTGATTGGCAGCTCCCTCTGCTTGGACAACCACCAGCAGTGCCTCTGACTTTTCTTTTTCTGACACTTACAGAACTGTCTGGCAGCAAAATGGAAAAATTAGGTAGCCCAGCTCCTCCTGCACGGGAAAACAAAATGAGCCCCCCGTGGAGGAGCAGGGGAGGAAAGGGGCATCTCCAGCTTTCTCCATGCTGTGTGGTAGCAGACATGAGAAATGACCCCCCATTGCTTAAGCCCTTAACCCTTAGATACTCTCTTTTATGAATGCCAGATGGAAAATCTTAAAAAGTCTGAAAGTGTAGTGAAAATGCATTACAGGAAGGCATGCAGAGTTAAACAACTCGTTGAATGCTCATCTCTTTGATTCAGTGCATCTTGATGTACCATTCGCTTTGGCAGAAACACTACCAGCTCCCTGGCATCCGTTCCAGTTTTATTTCAGGGCAATGCTGAATGGGTATTGCCCAAAGTAAGGGACACGTGAGGTTCCCAAAGGAAAAACCCAGGGTATGAAATTCCAGCTGCCACTGCCCAGAGCAAAGGTTTGACCTGATTTTCAAGAAGGAGCAGAGTTGTTTCCCCCATTTATGCTCCTGGTCGCCGTATCTTCCCACGATCAATCAGAAGCAGCCCAGGACACACTGGAGACCTATGAGGCTCAGCAAGCTCAGCTAAGCTTTTGGATTATTATCCAGATGGAGCCTTAAGAACAAATGTATAATGTCTGTCAGTGTTAATGAAAGCCTTATAATGGGCCCCTCTGTAATATTCACAATTTAGGGTACCTCAAGCCACCTGGGCCTATATCAAACTCATCACTATTTGCAGAAACAAAATCAAAACATAAAAAACCCTGAAACAAGCATAAAGAAATGAAACAAGAGCTACTTCTTTGATGGCTTCTCAGAGACAAGGTGCACAAGGGTATAGAGGGACCACATAATTTACAGGCGGAGAGTATACATATATGTATTATACCCATAATTACCATATGGGTATCGCATGCATATACCAGCACCTTTCGGTATGTAAGCACACCTGACCGGTTTGGTGAAGATCAGTAACCATGCCTTTCTTCTTTTATGACCACCACGACTGCAAATTGAAGCCTACTCAACGCACAACTCACTCAAACATCTGTTCCTGGTGCTAGTTTCAGAAACGACTAGGTGGGTTAGTAACTCAGACGTCGGTTGTATCATGTGAGGGGAACAAGAAAACACTGATATTCAGAGCGTTGTATCATCGAGACATTTTTGGCACGACATATCCTCATGTTATACCCTAACACTGCCAGAAGCTGTAAGAGTGTGCGGAAAAAATAGTGGTTTTATTTTTCCTGTGTCTATTTGAAAGGTTAGATAAAATTGTTAATACACAGCATGCTGCTACTAGCAAAAGTACTAATATAGTTCTACTACTGCTGGTGGTTTTTATTATTAACTACTACTACCAGTGTATATTTCCACATGTGAGTGGAAGCATGCGATAAAGGCATTCCTTAGCAGGGTTGTGCCGTGACTCGCCCCTTCCTCTGAGAAGCAAAGCCCAAGTGACCCAGCCATCACGGAGGCAGTTTCCTTAGCAACACGAGCCACACGAAAACATCCTAAACATCCTGCTCACCCTCCCTTGAAGTTGTTGCTAAATAAGTGGATGCTGAACCTCTTACCCAAATTTTGGATGCATAATCAACGCAAACAACTTTTTATTGCAAACAACTTAAATTTTGCTACTGCCCTGACTCCAGACTTAATAGAAAAAGTAGCTTTTTTTCTTTTTTTTTTTCCCTACAATGTTATCTCCCAACACTGCCTGGGCTCATAAACAAATACAAGAAGCAGCTCCTAGGTCCTCAGCTGATACCGATTGTCATTAGGGATCTGTTAAAATGAATGAAACTATGGCAATCCAGAGCAATCAGCCCAGTATGTGCTGGGTGCTTGCTGGTTCCAGGTGCTCATGATCAAGGCTGGATTAAGAGCAGATAAATAGTTCAGCCAGGAGAGGTGGTGGTTGGTTTGTTGGGGATGGTTCTGTGGAGTTTCTTGCTGGTGTACTTTGAAGAAAGCAGCTTTTTGGAGGCGTTGGGACAAAGAATTGGGAGCTGTTTGCAATGGGGAAAGAAGTTTGCAAGAAAGGAGAAAAGCTCTACTTGTACATCCAAGGTATTGTGTCCAGTATTCTGAAGTATTTCCTCTTTATTTGTGTGTTGTTTCTTAAAGTATCTTTACTCCTTTTATTGCAGCCTTCTAGGTTAAAATATGTATGTTGTACTGCATCAAGATGCCACTTTTTGGGGGCTTTACTGTAATCTAAAGTCTAGTAAGGCTGAATGACTGGCTTTTCTCCTTCTGTAGGCATGTGGTCACGGAAGAGCTGTGCAGAAATGAGTGTATTGATTTATGCCCGTCACTGTTTGACGGGAGCAGATGGGGGTCCTGGAGTTTTAGTTTAGCTGATGGGTTGTGCTAAACACAGCCTGGTTCTGCTGCTATTATGTGTGAGTTATCTTTGATGCAGCCAAGTCACAATTGAAGTGTTGTAGAAGGTGAAACAGAGCCAGCTTTAGAGAATAATAATAACAGAATGATATTATTTAGGCTAAAATGAGTCAATATTTGGAAAATTCCACTCTGAGTAATAAGACCTAGCCTGAGGGAGGCTGATTGATGCTGTCTGTGAGGAGAGAGCTGGTACCAGGTGGGAGAGTGAGTTCTCCTCCCCTTCCCTGGAGACATTCAAGGTGAGGCTCAATGAGGCCCTGGGCAACCTGGTCTAGTTGGGGGTGTCCCCACTGACTGTGGGGGGTCGGACTAGATGACCTTTGAAGGTCCCTTCTGGCCCAGATGATTCTATGATTCTATAATAGCATGAGACAGAGCCTGAGTGCTCCTGTGGCCACCCAGAGGTGATGTTGTGGGGGGCAGCTCAGGGGGAACAGGAGGGTGCATCCAGGAGAAGAGGAAAGTGGGCACCGAGTCATAAGAAATTGGGAATACAGAAATATGGGAACTAGAGCTTTATTTGTAGTGTTGCATTAGGGGATGGGTGCTGGTGGCAACCTGCTTGGGGGAGGGATGCTACCCTGATTCTTGAGGCATAGGGTGAGCATGGCCCAGCACAGGTTTCAGCTGAAGGTGGAGGAAGAAAAGGCAAATTTGGAGAAGGTGTAAAATGGTAGAGATTTGGGCTATTGCAGGGCTTGTCCCTGGTAGCCCTTGATGGTGATCCTGTCCCCATGTGGGGCCCAGCAGAAGGCTGTCTGACCTGATTTCCAGGGCTGGTAGCTCCTGTGGGCATCAGATGCATGAGACCCTGGTTGTGTTATGTTGACACTTGTCCTACAAAACTGACAGCAGTAATGAATGACAGTCCATATTTCTGTACTATCTTCTAACTTGGGACACCTAACAACATCCCACTAACAACAGTTTTCAGGGGTGGATTTCGGCCAGTTTCTCGAAGAGGCAATAGTTTGGCCATGGTCTGTGACATGGAGCCCCAATCTTTAATGCTTGTGATCAGGGGCTCAGGACTTGCTTTCCCTTCTCGCTGCCTACCTCCCCCTAATAAATAATCCTTACAGCATGTGCTGTACATCAGGACTGTCTAGAGGGCCTTTAAGGATGTTAGTGGCTCAACCTGAACACTTGGTTGGTCTCGGCTTGATGCTCCAACTCCGAAGCCACCTCTTCTGCATGAACAAGTGCATGTGCTCTAATCAGCTTTATTGGATGGGAGCAGCTGCCTGTAGCACCAGACAGCAGATCTAATGACATATCACTGGAGGAGTTCTGGGCGAGACTGTAGCAATAACTTATTAAATATAACTCAGAGGGAGCCAATTTTGCTAGTTTTGTGGAGATTACAAACAATTGAGAAATAAATGAGTCCTCCTTTCTCTCCCTGGTCCATTGGTCAGGATGTCTCTGGTTATTTGTGGGCTGAATCTGCTACTGACCATTGTATTCCTTGGCGTGAACTGAAATTTCAGCCTCCAGGTTCATGGCTGTTAACCATAGTGACAATAAGCGATGCATTTGTCTCACATGATGAGCTCGCCTGTGGAAACTGCAGATGGTTTGATTGACTTATGGCTGTGGCTGGGAGCTTGTATCAGGTGGCTAGAAAACCGGGCAGGCTGGAGTGGCTGTGAGATGATGGTCCCTCCTGTGGATGATGCTGGGCACTCGGCTAAGAGCAGTGCTTTGCAACAGCCACAGAATCACAGAATGCTATGGGGTTGGAAGGGACCTCTGGAGATCATCTAATCCAACCCCCTGCCAGAGCAGGTCCACCCAGAGCAGGTCCCACAGGAA
>JAOXJK010000051.1:2365961-2381333 GCA_025774025.1 Xenus cinereus
GGGCTCTGCCACCCTCACAGGAAAGAAGTTCCTCCTCATGTTTAGGTGGAACTTCTTATGTTCAAGTTTGTGCCCGTGACCTCTTGTCCTGTCCCTGGGCACCACTGAAAAAAGACTGGTCCCATCCTCCTGACACCCTCCTCCTAAGTATTTGTAGGTGTTGATCAGATCCCCCCTCAGTCTTCTCCAGACTAAACAGACCCAAGTCCCTCAGCCTTTCATACCAGTCCTGTCATGTCAGCCTCATGGTAGCAATTGGTGGGAGGGTTTGGTTTTTTCTTTATTTTTTCTTTTAAAATATCTGTTGCTGATCTTGCATGTCAAAAAGCTCGTGTCTGCAGCAGAGATGGTATCGTAATGAGTGAAGTTAGCATCTGTGGAGATCTCTGCAGAAACAGGAAAATGGGTAAATGCCGTACAGTTTAGCACGACCCGTGTATCGGCTCTATCTAATACTGACCTTGCAAGGAGTCCTTGGATGATGTGAACTGCCTCTTATTGCTAGCAGAGAAAATAAAGTTGAAGCAGTTTATACCAGCTGAGCACCTGGTCATTACAGCTAATGTTGTAAAAGCTGCTGTGGAAGCACAGGCTAAAATGGCTATTCATCTTTGATCCCTCAGCAATAGGAGAGTCTCCAGTAATCTCGAAGATTAGGGTTATAGAGAGCTCAAATTTTATCTACAGCTGGCTAAACCCTGTTTACAAAATGTCTCAGTTCAAAGAGGGAAGTATTGCCCGTGCAGTATTGCGTGGGTCTCCCCTCCTTCAGCCTTCTTTTGGGCTATTAAACGTGTGCAGGTCTGACTTTTGTGGTGCTGTGGGTGCTCCAAGCTGAAGGTCAGGACCTGGCATCTTCAGGGGAAGGGGCTACCACGCATTTACCCAATTGCCCGTCCTTGGGGAGCAGAGATGGAGCCAGACTGGGTTTGAGAGAGGATGTAAAACCGAGTTAAGAGGAATATACTGTCCTGCAAGGCTGGGGTTAGTGGCTTGGCTGTCAGCTGTCTGTGTGGCAAAAGGCACTTCACGTTTCCAGGTGGCTTTAATTATACCTCCTCTGCAGGGGAGGGTGTAAAAAACACAACTGCACAAATAAACAAAACGATGGAGCTAGTAGGAGGCATGGTTGCAGGCTCTTAGTTTCCAAACCAACAGACCTCCCAGCTGCTGTTTTTAGGTTCCCTGTGTATAAATACGTGTGTATAAAAAGCAGTTAATGAGAAGGTTTTCAAATGCTGAAGCAGAAAACCACCAAGGCTAGGAGCCAGCTTGTCTTTGGGTGTATTGAGCCAAGGCTGAGATTTCTCCACTGAAGCCTGGGGAGCAGACAGTGGGTTTGCTTTAGGAGAAGAACGTGTCTGAACAAGAGAAAAAGAGGTCCAGACTGTAAAGCAAAACAGGGTGAGTTCTGTGGTTGGTTTGTGAAAGGCTTGTTCTTTGAGAGTCTGCTCCGGTCTCGTGTACGATCATGGAAAGGGATGGATATGGTAAAGGTTGTCGTGCTTCGGTGATGGATGGAAAACTGTTTTCTCCTCTCTCAACTTGTAGTAGTAACGCCATGTGTCTGTTCAGGAATTCCTTGGGAAACTATTTGCGTCACTCCTGCAATGCTCCATACCCTGGGTACCTCAGAGACTCCAGGAGGTGTTTACTCTCTCTTTCTTGCCCTTCTCCCAACAATGCACACGCATAGAAGACAATTTGGAAATGTTTGCGCCTTTTGATTGACAATAGAAATCTTTGCTGTGAGTTTTGGCAAAAGGCTCATAGTCCCCAGAATGTTTTTTAGTTAACTCTCATTTCATTTGCATGACTAAACAGTGGTTCTGCATCGCTTCACTACAAAAGATTTGCTGAGCTCCAAATGTGTTTCATTGCTGGAAAAAAAAAATCCAGCAGTAAATCGAGCTTCTATGTATGGTTAAATTGCTTTAAACTGAAAATCTCAAGAGCAACAATTCCTTTTATCCCTTCAAATGTAGCCTTGGGCAATATGAAATGGTGAGGCTTCAAGCCCCAGAAGATTCTGGGTGTGGATGGTGGAAACAAGGAGAGATGCCTTCATTTAAGAAATAATCCTGGTTACTGTCAGGGCAATAATGTGAAACACTGATGATTCACTGCTGGAACTTGCTACCACATCAAATGTATTGCCATGAATTATTTAGCAAATCTAATTGAATGTTAATTTTGCTAGTGCAGATAAGTAGCCATTGAGTTTAGGCCGAAAAAAATCAATTTATATGTCATAGTTATGATATCCCTTAGAACTTGCTTGGGATGATCCATAGTGCTGCCTGCTTTACGCTGCCTTTTCATGCTCTTCTGCTGGGACTAGTTTGGCCTGGGTTGTCCAACAGCCTTGAGCTCTCTCACATTTTACATGCAGGAAGGATGTAAAAGGTCCCTGGATTTCCAGGGTGGGGGATATGTCGAACACTTTGTCCTTTCTGGAGCATCTACAACATTTTTGGGCAGTATGACAGAAACACCTGAGGAGCACAGGAGGGCTTGGGTTTGCTCCCTGCAGCTGGCAGGACTCGCGGAGGAGATGCTGTGGATCTGCTGAGCCACGGTGGAAGCTGGCCAGGACGTAAAAGAGCTAGAAAGTAGCTCTGCCATGGAAACTAGGAAACGGTGTAAAGAGGTGGCGTAGGCTAAGAAACCTAGATTTGGTCTATCGAGGTCAACATCATCTACTGGGGATTAGGCAGGATCAAGTAATTAATGAAAAGGATAATTTATACCAGTTTTTTAATCCCTGCAGAGAGAGTATATGACACACTTCTGCTGTCGATCCTTCTTTATATGGGTGTTTTGTGAAGTGCAGGGAGGGGAAGGACGGGCAACAGGCTGCAGAAGTTGTCACTAACGCTTCCTGAGTGCTTTTCTCTGCTGGTCCAGCCACCCCTCTTCCCTGCAGGTATCTGATGTGCCAAAATCAGTGCCTGTTTCTGGCAACCTCACTGCAAGGCCACGCCAGCTCCCTCCAAAACCCCTAAAGCATCGATCAGTGGAACCTATGCCTGCTCCAGCACATCACTGCCATGCCACGGGGAGGATGGACATGCTACCGAGTCAACCGAGAGATGGAATTACTCCTGGAGGCATCACCATGAGTGGTACAAGCCTCCATTGCTGTAGTTCAATAATTTGAAAGCAGCTGAAAAAGCAGCATCCTTAGGGATGCCCAAACTCTGGTCTTAAGGATGTGGTTTGGCCTAATTCCTCCATTCTGAATAAGCTGATATCCCTGTTCTTGGTTTTAATTCTTGGTTGTAACCAGGAGCATGGGAGGGACGTATCTTTTTCTTAGGACATATGTCCACATGACAAAAAAAATAGTTGCAGTCAAAGGTAAATTGACTGACCGAGGTTTATTTACTGCAAAATTGTCCACTCAATCCATGAACAAATGGATTTTTGACCTCGGGAAAGCTGCCTCGCATCAGGTGGATGTGCAGGTCTTGGCAAACTACAACTCTGACGTCTCCAGCACTAGGGTTGAATGAGGTTGGTGGAATTTTTCTGCCTCCAAGTACTCAAACTTTTCACAAAAACGGCCTAAATCAGAGGGATAGTTTTGGCTGCAGAGAAGAGGAGGATAACGATTTCTGAAATTGTCACTTTCTTTGTTTCAAAGCTCAAAAAATGCTGTTTCGATACTTTCAAAATGAAACTCTTGGGCTCTGTATTGAATTAGTTTTCTAGTTTAAAAATGTCCCTTAATTAAAAAAAAAGAGCTAGATTTAAAAATATTTAAAGTAGACTTAAAATGAAACATGTATCTCTCTTCCTGAGGTAGCAGCTTTGATGCCGAAGAAGTAGGGCCTGAGTGCTCTGATGCTTGATATTTCGGCATGGATATCAAAGGTTGTTTCCCACAATGTTCTCACTTTTATTGCTAAAACATGACACTCCAAACTACTCGACTGCAGCACCTGGAGCTGTTTAGCCACGTGTGGGAATGTGTTCCTGGATGTACGTTCCAGGGTCATGTCTCCCCCTGCTCTGCTCTCCTGGTCCCCTGGTGCAAGGCTGTCCATCCACCCTTTCCAGCCATCTGTTGTGGGCAACCCGAACGCTAAATTAAAGGCCATGTTGTGGAAATGAGTGATTTTCTTGGTGCCCATGTTCCTGCTTTGGCAGGAGCTGGGCTGCAGCCCCTGTGCCGGAGCTGCAGGGCTCAGGGGGAAGGTGGATGCTGCCATCCCCCTATGGGGATGTGGGGCTCAGCTGGGGCTGAAAGTCACTTCAACTGCTCCAGCCTTCAAGGAGACATGGTCAGATCTGGAGGCAGCTTTGGTCCTGCTGGGAGAGGTTTTGGAGTGCTTTCCTCCCTGCTCCCATACCCTTTTCGCACAACGTGGGACCCTTACCATCTCCCCTGCTGTAAACGTATTGCCTCGTCTAAATCTTCCCTGGAAGTTTTAATTTAACTTTGCCTCTGACATCAAAGAAATAGCGCGCTGGCACCCCTTGAAATCAGTGTCTGAAATTTAAAAGCAGAGTATTTGATTACACCGGGTTTGGCCTCTGCGAGGCAGCTCTTGGTCCCTCCGCTGCAGCAACCTGCTCGGAAATAACGGTATCAGATTAACATAACCAAAGTGGAAACGACTCCTAAAACACTGGTAGAGATAAAGCAGCACAATCAGGTGCAACATGCCTGGGTTTTTTTCCCAGCACGTGCGAGGAGGTGCGATAGATGGTCACCCCTGGCAAAGGCAGATAAGAAATGCCTTGAGGTAAAGGGAAGAAAATAGGAAGCTGTTTCCCACTGCCTGTTTGTAATAGTTTGTAGAGCGCTACAAATTAAATCCTATATTATTTTTAGCCTATGTCATTGTCAGCCTGTAGCATTTGAGAGCATTTATGATTCAGAACAGGATTTATAGGTACTTTTCTGGGGGGGTCTTTTATGTCACTTTACAGCTGTGTGACACCGCTGAGGCTGCAGCCAGGTGAGGAAGCTGCCAGCGGGGCTGTGGTGGGGTATGGAAAACAGAGTGGGATTTTTTCCTTCGAAGGTGGATTTCCATTTTAAATGTTTCTCCAGCCAGACAAGCCCTTTCCTGCACTGTCCCCTTCACCTTGTCCACCTCGGGCTGAGCCTGAGTCCTGGGGAGCCTCATGTTCCCAGCAAGACCTGGCAGGCTCCAGCAGAGGCAGCCAACGGAGCCCCAGGAGCACGGTCATGGGTCAGCAATGGCTGTTTGACCCACCATGTGGTGTCTTTCTGCTTGGCGATTTGTCCTGTCCAACAAGGCAATCAGAGGCATATTCACTTTGCTCTTGCTGTGTTTTGTGTGCTAAAGCACTGACTCGGGGAGGACGGCTGCAAAGCTAACGTCAATGTGAGAAGAGCAGACCTGGAGAGCATAAAACACGAGCGGGTCAAAAGCTTTGGGAGCTGCAGGAGGGCAGCCAATAAGCAGAATTAAATGCAGAGCTGGAGTGGGAAGTGGAATTTGGAAGGAGCTGTTGGGAGAAAGGCCAAATTGGGCAGTGGGCTGTCAGCAGCCACACCGCTGTTGGTGGCCCTTGGGATGGGTACTTTCCTCAGTCCCACATGGAAGGAGGGTGATGGTATGAAGTTCCTCTCCTCCAGGATGCTTTCCAGGCTGGAATCCCAGCCCAGCCAGGCTCCCCTGTGCCACCGTCCCCTGGGGCTTCTCCCTGTCAACTGTGTGTGAAGCTGAAGACACTGAAAACACCACCACCATCCCCCCAAAATGCCTTTAAAGCTGTTTTATTTCTCTCCGTTGTGTTCTCTGAGCCTATTCTCCTCTGATAGCATGGGGAGGGGAGGGAAGCGTTACCTTGAGGTAAGTGTAATGGTTATTGAGCCCTGCGCTGAGGGTCTTTGCACCCATTAAGGACACAATTGGTGTAACACAGCTTGGCTGCCCTGCCATTATAACTGATTGAGCAAGGCGATGATGTTTTGACTGGCAAAGGGGCCCTCTTGGGATGCGATTTAAAAGGTTATCAGTGAAAGGAGGAGGAGGGATGGAGCCCATAAAAGCGAGGGCACAGTTGGGCTGAGTTCTTTCCACCTTCCATTAGTGTGGTGTGGTACAGCAGAGATGCTAAAACAAGCGAATAGGCTGTGCCTGCTTCACAGCTGGCTGGGGAAGGGGATATTTTCCTGCACATCTAGAATTCACCGAGCCTCCCCTGGCAGCCCTTGTTCCTGCCCTGCCTCTTGATACTACCCGGCCTTTTTCTCTGCTGGAAACCCTGCAACTTGGAGCAGAAAAGTGGTTAGCAGGGGTAGAAGCCCCCTTGAACGGTTGAGGGAACTGTTCTGTGGTGAAGGACAAGATGGAGAGGCAATGGACAGCAGGGAAGGCTCTCCTGGACTTGCCTGGAGGGGGTTGACAAGGGGCCAGAGTCTAGGGGGAGTAGAAAGGAGAAGAATTAGAGAAGAAGGGGCAAGAAATGGCAAGTATAGCCTCACTCCCTGGTTTCATAGATCTGTCGTGGATTAGGATTGTCTTGAAGAGCTAATGTGGAGCTGGAGCTCCAGGAAATCAATCTGCAGGAGTTTGTGCATTGATCTGTTTGGAAGCATTAACCTGAGGAATTTCTCCATCTACACTTGTTTTCATTTGGGTGCATGTTCTCAGGGATTGATTTTTCTTAAGATCTGGGCGCTGAATTAGATGTTTTTTTGAATGCAGTGGTTCAACCTCGGCTTTTGTAAGGAGGCATCAGCTGGGATTTCACCTAATTTGGCTTTGTTATTGAAATTCACTGACAGTAAGCAGTAGGTCTGTGACTGCATTTTCCTCAGCAGCCCTTCAAAGGGCTCTTTTTATCTGTAAAGCTTAACTGTGTTTTCACCCAAGTGATGCAGGAAAGGGGGGCCCAAAACCAGCTATTGCTGTGCAACAGGGTCATGGGGCTGAATTCCTACCCCAGCAAAGTACAGTGGCCTCCTGACAGGCAAAGAAGAAGGCGACACTGAAGTGTCATCTTTCCTTAGGAGAAATAATCTGTATAGATACATATGATGTACATGTAAATATATATATATGTATGTATATTTTCTCCCTAAATTGTTTGTCCTCTGGCCATGGAGGAATGAGAGTGGAGCCCTAAATAAAGTGAAAGTCAGGTGGTCCTTGGCTGTGTAATTTTGGTGAAAACCATGTTTTGGGAGAGAAGGAAGTCACAGGATCTACCAGAGGGCTACAGGAGAGGTTCCCCCACTACGTCTGCTTGGTGATGGTGCTGCCCATCTTCCACCTGGTCTCGTTTGGGTGCAGTCATGCCTGCCTCTTGCTGTGGCTCTCTGCAAGACCCTTCAATGAAAAGAGGTGGATATTTGTGCCCAAATTGCTAAAAGAAGGTATTAATACAGTCTTGTTTCCCCTCTCTTCACCTCCCCAAGGGATCTTTGGATGTTCCTGCTCACCTCGTGTCACATAGCCCTGGTGGTCCCAGGACAGACTGCCCTGACTCATGGTGGGGCTGCTCCAAAACCAGCTGAAAATGAAGCCACTGAGCACTTACAGAGATAAAAGAAGAGTGATTTTGTCCTCTTTAGGCTTAGCACCTCTTTACCTTCAACCCGTGATGAGCTCGACACACAGGGGTTGAGGGGGAGTGAGGTGGAGCATGCTTTATTTTGGTGGTATTTTATATGCAGGGTCTGAGCTCAGGCACACTGTGCTACCAAAAGCTGGTAACAACAAATAACAATAACAACAATAACAAACAGATATGAAACACCTTTGAAATGTTAACTTATCCTGAAAAGCCTATTTCTTGAATACCTCCAAGCAACACAAAGCTTCACCCTAGACAATCGCCTCCCTTCTCCCTATTTTAATAAGCAAGAAGCGTAGCATATGGCTGGAAAGGATGCGACAAATATTTTCGCGTTCACACAGCTCAGGAAAGAAGGGATGTCGCAAAACCTCAAGAAATCCCAGTTTCAAAGTAGAGAGATGAAAAAGAGAGGAGAGAAAGCCGAGAGTGGCGAGGTCTGGGGCAGGCATGTGCCTTTCCCCCTCAGATGTAGGCCCCATCTTTTCCCCATGGGCTGGAAGAGGAGGTGTAGGCTGTGCCCTTCCAGGAGATGTTTTATTTTTGACCTGCATTGCAAGAGAAAAGCCAGAAGACGGGCTTTCTGTCATGCTGGGCTCTTGTTTAAAGCGACACGCACTCCCTCTCCCCAGCTGCATTTCCCCCGCGCTCCTTCTGAAGTCGGGTTTGCTGCTGAACTCCTTGTGTGGGTACACTGTGACCCATTTCAGTTCAAATGAACTAGGTTAGCTAAAGCAGTGGAAAAAAAATGTAGGTCTCTTGCTATTTTGCCTCGCTTTAAGCAAAATCCATTGGACGCAGAAGACTGGTCCCTTGGCTGATGTAAGTCAATGTAACTCCTTTGACTTTGATGGCGACTCGCCTCTTCGTTTCCAGCTGCAGATCTCGCCTGGCATCTGGCACAATCTACCCCGTGTGGTGTTTATTTTAATAGCCCGATAAAACTATTATTCTCCAGGGGAGGTGACGGCCGGTAGCCGTGTGTTTAGCAAAAAATCCGCACCCATACAGATTCCATAAGTATTTGCTTCAAAGATGTAAACACCACATTACCCAATTAAAGGAGTGTCCTTAATAATTTATCAGGCAATTAAAGTATTCATTGCCCTTTATCCCAGAGAGCTCCACCAATGATATATAATGTGAACCCAAGTTAAAATGCTACAATAAATGAACAGTGATGCAATGTATCAAACATAATGAGAATATTAAGGCGATCAAGGGTGGTTTGTCAAGAATGGAGGATATAACACAGCTAGTGGAGCTAACTTAATTTCTGGAAATACCACTGGTCTTGACGAGTGGAGCACGGAGGGGGGATGTCTGGGGAAGAAATCTCAGTAATACGTTCCAGGGAAAACGAACCTGTTACAAAGTTCTAGATGGGAAAGTTCTGTAGTTCTCTAGATGGGAAAGATCTGTCTCTCCAGTTGCTATTAATAAGCCTCTTGAGAATGTCATGAGAAAGGGAAATGAGCAACCGAAAGAGAGGGATTATAGCAAAAGTGGCATTTCAGCTTAGCTCTGACTGCCTGTCGCAGCACAATATTGCTTTATGCTTGTGGAATGAAAAATGCAAGAGCAAAGGAGGGGGGGGAACCCCCCAACAAATGCTTTTGTTACTAATTCTGGCCTGAATGTTTGGGTGGTTTTTTTGTTCTTTTTTTTAAAAAAAAAAAAAAAACCCAAGAGGTTAGGAGTCCAGTTCACACTGAGTTGTAATGAGATTTGGACAGTTCTTTTCCCTTCTGAAAATGTCAGTCACTGCTGTAAAAATACCAGATCCTCAGTGGTACCAGATCTCCTGTCTGTGCCATTACCTCTGCTGCTGGGAGCCGATGCTGGTAGTATTTTTGTGGTGTCAACGTGTACCCAAAGGTGTGTAGGTGATGTAAAGATATGGTTGGGATGTGCTGAACTGTGAGTGAAGGAGGGATGATGGTTCCATCTTCTCATGTTTAAATAGTATCTTGTGGTGGGGGGATGATTAAAGAATATTATTAGTGCTTTTGAAGAGCTGTTCTTGAGGCATTCAGTTCTAGATATGGAAAAGGATGGGGTGGAAGTGAATGGAGATACAAAAATTATGGTCCCACAGTTCCCCTTCCCAAGCTCTGAGGTTCAAATTTGCTTCAATGGAGAAAAACTCAAATGAGACTTGTTCTTGGCCCAGAGCTTGAGATGGGCTTCACAAATATTCACAGCCACTTTGGCTGTGGGCCTGGATGGGGCATGCGGTGAAAATGGTTTCCTTCAGGAGTGCTTTTGGTGGGTGTATCTTTGATGTTTTTATGGGGACACCCGTTATCTGCTAATTTAGGAAAGAACTGCCCTGTTCAAGGGACTGTTCCGTGCTTGCTGGTTTATTTGTAAGCCTTTTTTGACCTGTATGAGACCTATGGAAACTATGGTTGTTAACACCGGAGTCTTAGCGCAGCATCTTGCATCCAAAGGACCAGGAGACATGTTGTGGAGTCCGCTTCATGCAGCAGGGACAAGAAGGACATGGTCCTTATGCCTGCCTCAGTTCCCGACTTGCTCCCAAATCTTTGATGCTTTGTGGTATTATTATTTTTCCTTGGTTTATTTGGTCTCTCATGAGTCCTTTTGGAGAAGGAGCAGCTGCTTGCTGCAGGATTGCCCGGCGCTTAGTGCTGTTACTACATGGCAACTCCTAACAATAGCAGGGAGGGCTATTGGATAGCGAGCTTTATATTAACTAATTTGGAGTGGATTATATGGACTAGAACAGTGTAATTGAACGCAGGGCTCATCGTTTCCCCACCGCTTGCAGTATACATTAACTCCGGTTATTTATATTGCTGTGCTTTCTCCTTCATGTGATGCAAAGGAGACTCAGCCTCCTGACTCAAAGTCCCCAGAGACTTTTGGGGTGAGGATCTGCTCTTTGCTACGTATCAGAAAGCTTCTGTAGTCCCTGCTGGTCTCTGGAAGAAGCTACTTTCCAGAGGTAGATGCGGCTCTGCCATCCTCGCCCGCACAGCAGCATCCGTGCTGCTGCACTGCGCTACCTGCCCTCCCTGGAGTAATGGGCTGAGGGAGCTGGACACTTCTTAGCAAACCCCTGTCCTAGTTTAAAGAATAACCACATCTACAGGGATAAAATATTCTGGTTTGTCAGGTCACTTCGGAACCAAATTTTTCACTGGACGAAATTTAACGACAAAAGAATGCAGGTAAATCAAAGCACGAGCCGCAAAATACAATAGCAAAATATGCTTTTAATGTGATTCTTAATGCAAACAACTTTCTGTTGGTTTGACTCAGCCAGCTTTTAGCTCTTTGTTGTAGGTTAAAGCAGGCATCTCCCTCTCAGCTTCAGAAAGGCACACAGAAAAAGCAGTATCCCCATTTCTGCCGTTAGGAGCCTGCGTGTCCTTGTCTTTCCCTCTTGCCCTTTGCACTTGGTTCCCTTCTTTTTGCAAATGAGCACTTGGAAACTGTTCAGCCCGATGGGGGACAACAGCTGTTCTCTCCCTCCTCATCATTCTGGTCATTTGGCTGACATTTCCACTGCGTACCTAAACTTCCCCGTGCCTGGAGTCAGTCTGCTTCTCTTTGCAGTAAGACCTTTTCTATTGATATGAGATTTTAAAAAAATACCCAGGCGTTTTAGGACAGTCATAACTATTTTCTCTTGACTTAAGATGCTTAAATGAGAAATGGCTTGTGTGGTTTACTGATGTCCCACCTCACTGTGGGATTATAGGGACTGCTGAAGGTCCCTTGGCAGCTAGATACTGCCATCATTTACTTTGTATAACTGCTATTCCTTGGCATAAAGCTTAGAAGATGACCTGAACTAAAGCCAAAGATCCCATATCCTATCCTGAGAAAGTCTAGAAAAGCTCAGCTCCAAATTTGCTGTGAAAATACTCGATTTGTGATGAAGTTATAGTGGGGGAAAAAAAAAGAAAGAATTGCTGCCTTGCAGAAGCCACAAGAATTTCAGTAGCTTACAAGCGACGTGTTCTTTTTGATGGCTGCCTGAATCCTCCTCATGTCATATAATTTATGTTAATTAAATGCTGATGGAATCTGAAGAAGCATATTGATGGAAGATGTATTTGAGATACTGTTATTAATTCATCATTCAGTAGCTAGTGCGTGAAATAATACATTCCTAGGCTTTGATTTAGGACATTTCATTTTCAATATTACCAAGATGTCTCTTTCCTACCGAAATAACCTTTTAATCTACCGTTTCAAAAAACAAAACACAGCAGCACAAACAGCAAAAAACTCACCAAAAAAAACTCATTAGACACAACATGGTTGAACAGCTCTGGAGTAGTAATTATTTACACACTTCTAGAGCTCTATAGTACATACTGACCACAATTCTCCTGGCAAACAGACAAGAAAACATTTATTTAAAAATAGGTATAACTGTCAAGTATGAAGGACACTTTCTAAACTCAATAGCAGGTGCTTTATTGCACCCCGAGCTTACATTTCGGCAAGTTTAGGGACACAACAACCTTTCTTGGAAGCTCAGGGAGCCTACATTTTGTACCAAACCCCCCTACACTGGTAGTGAGCTGTGGCCAGGACTCAGCCTCCTCCATCCAGCCTGGTCTGAGCTGGGCCTGGCTGCAAACTTGATGGTATAACAAGGTGATGTGGGGACACTGGTGGTGTCAAAAGGGAAGATGTTCTGGATACCTGAGACCCTCAGCTAGAGCTGAAGTAGGAAGCAAACTCTATTAAAACAAAAGAATGAGTTGTTTGGGGGAGCAAAAGACTAAGGAAGAGTGGTAATGATCGTCTTAATACAAACCTAAAAGTTTGCCTTGGCTTCAGGGGGAGAATTTCTATTGACTTCTGTGTGTTTTGGATCAGGTCCCAGGTGACTAGAGTGCTTGTAATTGGACCTGAATAGTTGGAGGGAGGGAAAAAAACCCCATGGGAGATAGTTTATCACCATGTTATGATACTGACTGGTGCTGGAGTTGGTTTCAAAGATTATCTGTGTATGTCCAGTCCAATTTTACAAGCTTATTTGGGGAATCAACAGTATCCAGAAACCTGACTTCTTCCACTACCCTGAGCTTTACTGGAAGAAGGCAGGCGGTTGGATCTCCAAGGGTCACTGTTCTTCACTAGAAGAAGTGGCTCTGTAACCTGCAGCTGCCTGTTATGCTTAGTGTCACCAAGAGGAAGGACTGACACGTCCACCCAGAGGCTGCCTCAGTGGAAGGACAGAGGAGGTCTAACCCCAAATCCAGGAAGGTGCCGATGGGAGGCTGTGACATACAATTCCCACTGACTCTCCAGTGTCTCTACAAGAGCCTTGTGGTCATGGGACCACATGAAACTGGGTCCTGATTTGTTTGTAAAAGTTTTGAGGTGTTCACCTGAGGTTTGCAGCTTTCTCCCCTCTCTAAAAGCATTATTGCTTCAGGAGGTGGGGAAGCGTTGCTGTTGACAAGCGTTATGTTAATACATGAGGATGTTCACGCTTTCCCCATCGCTGCATCGAGCCCCGGGGAGGAGTTCAGAAAGGATGGAGAAACCTAATGATGAGCTTCTCTGAGACAATTACAAATGTAATGGGGAACAGAATGAGGGAAGCAATGAAAACCAAGGTGAAATTTCCCGAGTGACTGATGCTGAACTAACTGTGGGCACTGCTGAGGGAAGCTGTCCCATCCTCTGCTCTGAGGTGTGCAGGTTTTGCCGCTTTCTTCACCCAGTGCCACCACATGGGTGGCAAGTTGAGTTGTCCTTAGAGCTCTGGGGTTAGTTTTCCGCTGGATCACTGAGCTTAAGCCAGTGGGAGATTTCTGCTCATGCTGTAAATGGAGTAAAGTTGCAGCATTGCCAAACTGGGCCGTAAAATTGAAAGTAAAATGTGATAACTGGTAATGCTGTAGGTTGGATATATGGGTGTATGTGACAACTACACTCTTTCTCTGTGGTGGGGAAATGTCGACTTCACAGTGCTCGTAAGCAACTGGAAGAACTGAATATTAGTTTTCAGCCTCCAGGGACCTTTGTATTGCACCATCAAGAGAGAAATAAAGATCTGGGAAGAGGCTTCTTTGAGCATCTGCGTGGAGAGGACGGAGGTGTTCCAGATTGCAAACAGCCACTTTCCCCTTCTGCTCCCCGAGACTAAACAACCCCAGAGTCGTTCCGCGTTTTGCTCATAACCATTCAGCCCGGTGAATTCTTTTATTTAAATGTAATTCCTGCGGCTTCTCAAATGGCAGCTGGAAATCTTTCCTTGTGGTGATTCCACCAGGTTGATTAGAAAAAGCACTTTTAGCCCATTGTGTTTTGTTCAGATTGTGCTATGTAAGTTGGTAAGAAGGGGTTTGAAAACTGTTTGTGTTTTACTTTAATTCCCAGTAAAGGCTGTGCTTGGGGAAGGCTCTGACTATCCCAAAGATCAAAGGTGTCTGTACATACAGCCTGCCTCTTGGCTGCTTTCTGCTAATGAAGGTTTCTGGCTAATCCCAGCTATTAGTAATCCCAGCTATTAGCAGTGGTAATACACAGACAGGTCTGTGTAAGAGGCACAAAGCTGGAAATAGCCAGGAATTGCTCTTTGTCCCCCCAGATCATTGGGGTTTCTGGAGGATGGACTGGAAAAGGCCTTCACAGGAGGCAGGGCCAGGAGCTGCCTGCACCTCACGCTGGTTGTACGCATGGATTTGGGCATCTCTGCAGCCTGAAAACCTGTGTTTTCCCTCCCTAGTTGTAAGTCTTCGGCCTTAAGATGTTTTCATGACAGTAGGGCCTGTGAATATTGCTTGCTAGGACTGGTATTTGCTGTTGGTTTTGGCTTCTTCCCTTCCCAACGTTGGGGCATGGTGCAAGGTTAGAAGCTTTGTGGTCTGTAGAGCAAAGCACGAGAACTTCGCAGCTTCTGCATCGCATCCACGTCCTCTTTGTTTTTGCATCGCTGCGGTTTTATGTACATCCGCTTGCCTGGGGACTTGTCATCTTACTTGTAATCTATTGTTTTAATTATTTTCTGTGAAGGTGCCCAAAGACCTTGGGGTATTGAGACACAAATACATTATTTATTCATTAATTATTCATTATTGTTAACTACTTGCTACAACATAGTTGTCTGCAGTAATGTGCCTGGGTGAACCCTCTCCCATGGATAAGAGGGTAGCTGCTTTCTTTCCCAACTATTCCTGGGAAAGATTGCTAAAAGAATTGGGGGGGAAAAATAGCTACATTTGGCCAATAACTCTTTTCCTGATGTGAATCTATAGGAGTTGACCTAAAAATCATCAGATGGAACATAGGCTCCCCAGTCAACATCTGGGGGTCATAAGCTATTGCTGATTTGTCCCAAAATTCCCAGGAGAGGGACTGACCAGGTGGGTAAAAGGGCTTTAATTGCCCTGGTTATCACTGACTTTTCCCAGTTATGAAACCTGTCTCCTCCTCCCTCTTCACCAAGGTCTGAAACTACTCCCGTTACCTCTGCAGTTTGGTGCACAGGTAGTTGTCTTCCCCGCGTTTTGTTCAAAATGCAGAGATAAACACAGAAATATTAAAAATAGAAATAACCCTGAGCTGAAATGATTTCCCCTTCCTGGCTGACTGCCTTCAGTCGTGTTTCAGCTGAGATTGTTGAGGCTGGAGCGACCCAGGGAGAATCTCAGTGACAGTTTTCTCAGAACAACACTTGGTCCCAATTCTTCATGGGCTTTTTACTCATTTTTTGTCCCTCTGTGATCTGACTTTTTCCATTACTTTCCCTGCACTGATTGCTACAAAATAGGGGCCTGAAGTGAACCTTCAGATGCCATCCTGCCTGATTTCCAC
>JAOXJK010000051.1:2381343-2400687 GCA_025774025.1 Xenus cinereus
GAAGCAGGATGAATTTCCACAGCAGGAGATGCATGTTCTTGGCCAAAGCGTGGTGGCTTCAGCCTGCCTTCCTCTGCAGTTCATCCCACCCCATGGTACCAGGGAGTAACTGTGGGATTTAGAACTCGGATAGAGGTCTGAGCTGTGGTTCTGGAGGGGCTGTGGTCCTCTGGCAGCCCCACCGCTGCCTGTGTGGCTGTGGGTCAAGTGGGATGACACTTCTGTCCTTGGTGCTGCTGGAGGACATGCTGCTTTGGAGCTGGTTAAGCACAGCTCTGATGAGCGACAGCTTTAAACAAGGTCCTTTCAAACCTCAGGGAAGTTTTAGCAGGCTACGGGAGACCTGTTTGGGTTTTTAAAATAACTAATAACTGCTACACTTTGGATTTTTAGCTTTAGGGGAAACCTTTTAATTAGGTAATTGATTGGGAATGGGTCAGAGAGGTTAAAATACCTCAGGTGGATTGAGGAGGCCAGCCTTTTGGGGGATGGGAAGACAGACTGGAGGGGCTGGAGGCGGAGGAAAGCTGTGTGTGATATATCGTGACAGAGTTTCCATCCTCCTAAAAGAGTGTTTCTTTGGGGACTGTTGCAGCAACCTGAGTTTGTGTGGAAATAAAGCTCCCCCAGGCAGGATGAAGCAACGCAGGCTGCCAGGCGCTGCTGTGACTAGCAGGCCCAGTGAGACCGTCGGGATAATTTTTTTAATGTCTTGAGATTGTTTCTGGGAGCTCTGAAACTGAGAGGAAAAACCTCTTTGGTTTCATAGTCTCATGGAAAATCCCCCCGGGGACATTGCGGTCGCCATGACTGTCTGCTCGAGAAATTTTTGCGTCTGCTTGATTAGTGTGTTGGCTTGCTAGAGCAATCAAGGAAATTAAGTCTTTAGCGATGTGAACAGATTTTCTGACAGCCCTGGAGAGGGCAGAGAGGAGGTCGGGGTAAAAAATATCCCGGCAGTGGAAGGGTAAATTGAGCACCCAGCATTGCCGTCAGGTCTTTAATGGGAGACAGCTCAATCACTGGCAGGATCGATCCCTATAGACTGAGCCCATGGCTACTATCAACTTTTCCTATGTCCTTGCAGCTTGTAAATTTAACTCCACCTCTCAATAATTTCAAAGGGAAGCCGCAAAAGGAGGAAATAAAGGAGAAGGGAAACAAAACGCTTCCCTACCACGTTGCTTTGTGAGTACGCCTCTTCTCTGTGTGAAGCCTGGCTGCTGCCTGTTGCCTGTGCAGTTTGTAGCTTGAATTTGCTCCTCTCGCTGCCCCCCATCCCGTCAGCCCCGTCACAGCTGGGATGTACCTGTCTCTGCCCCTCTGGAGTTACAAAATCCACTTTGTCAACACTTCAGAGAAAATGTTCTCGGGACGCAGTTAGAGACATTTCATTAGACGCAGTTGCGAGTCTCGCTGGCAGAATTGTGTGTATTAAATGCTCAGCGTCTTAGATGTTTTGCAGGGTGATATTTTTCCCTCTGTTGCTCTCTCCAGCGCTCCCAGTGCTCCCACCCTCTTGGAGTGGTGTGAAAGTGGGGCTTGAGTGTTTTTGGTCTGTCATTGATCTGCCTGGCGAGGTTGTCGTGGTAGAAAGCAAGGTGGGGAAGTGCTGGACAAGTGACTACGGGCGCTCTCGCACTTGCAAACAGCTTTGGAGCCCTGCTGCTTGGCTACCACCTCCCTTTGAGAGGACCACAAAAAAGGGGCACCGGTGACCACCCCAAAACCGTTGGGGAGGCGCCCAAGCACTGCAGGGCCGGCTGCCGGGAGGAGACGACCTGGAGCTGGGGTGAAGAACGACAGAAAAAGCCCATCTAATACAATCTCTGCATTTGGCCGTAAGCACACGGCGAGTATTTTTAGCTCTCGCGCTCTCCCCGACGCTTGGGTGTTAATTTTTATAGCACCCCGATCTGTTTGCCTACAACTGTCTGTCTCGCACAGCCCTGCTGTCCCCTCCGCGCCGAACCCAGGCACGGAGCCAACGGCTGGAGGCACTGGATATGGCAGCAAGAGGAGCATCCGATGCCAAAACCACCTCCTAGGCCTGGATTAATAGAATACCGCTCAAACGCTCGCTCAGTCGAACAAAAAAGGAATGTCAACATGTCCTGGCAGCCGAAGGCCTTAGTGTGTAACTGCGTAGAGGCTAAAATTGTGCAGAAAGTGATAAACTCTGAGAGTGTCTCAGCGTTTTATGGGAACGCACACGCCATACATTACCGTCGGACATTATCGTATAAATTATCACCTTCTCTATACCTCCCAGCTGCGCTATAATCTTTCACAGCCCTGCTCCTCGCCGTGCGGGAGGCAATGAGGAACTGCTTCTCGTACCACGAGCGCGCGACATTATTCTGACAGCCGTTCTGTTCGGTGTCCGGGCGCCTGGAGCGCATCCAGAGCCGCCTGCCCCGCACCTGCGAGACACGCAGAGCTCATCTCAGGCTGCATCTGCCTCCCTGTCCCGTGCTCCTCATCAATAAGGAAACGGTTCAGACCGACATCTGTAGAAAGCGGCTTTTACAAGCCTCCCTGCCACACCTATTTCAAGCTTTGCTCAAAGGAGAGAGGAAAAAAACCAGAAGTCTGAAAGGATCCCACCTTGGATGCACGGCTGCCATAGTAAAACCAAACTTCTTCTGTGCCAAGGGTGTGAAAAAGGTAAAAGTTTGTACTTAAAGCAAGTGGGTTCGTTATAGGAAAAAACAAAAATAAAAATCAAGGGAAGAATCACAGAATGCTATGGGAATAGCATAGAATATGGGTTGGAAGGGACCTCTGGAGATCATCTAGTCCAACCCCCTGACAGAGCAGGTCCACCCAGAGCAAGTCCCACAGGAACGTGTCCAGGGGAGTTTTCAAAGTCTCCAGAGAAGGAGACTCCACCACCTCTCTGGGCAGCCTCTTCCAGGGCTCTGCCAGCCTCAAAGTGAAGAAGTTCCTCACCATGTTTAGGTGGAACTTCTTAAATTCAAGTTTGTGCCCATTTCCCCTTGTCCTGTCAGAGCCACGGGAAAGGAAAACGCTCCTTCAGAAATTTCGTCATGGACCATGTGAGACAAAGGAGCCCTTGAAAAAGGCTTTAACACATTTCAATTATGTTGCTTTCAACAGGTCTCGCCGAAGCCTACAGCCACAAGCTTTCAGGCATGTCATAATGATGGAGACGGGGCTCCAAAATCTGACACGGGGAGTTCGTTCAAGGTTTTGCTTGAGGTTGTTTTGAAAATTGGCATTTCTCTCCAAACCTGACCTGTCTTAATCTCTCAAGAAGATACACACACGTATAGAGGATGTGCTCAACACCAGAGGTAGCAGCAGAAAGCCGTATCACTGATAAATAAAGATCTTTGTAGACGGATACCTGCAGGTTTAACACATAAACAAACCCTCTTTGCCGAGGTGTGCTGCTGCCTGTTGCAGTCTTCCAGTGAGCAAAATTATGGTATGGAAAGCTAACAGCTTTTTGCCAGCAGGTTGTCTTCAAATGCATAATTGGTACCAAGTTGTGACACTACAAAAGCTAGCAGAAAATGTAACCAGTGAGCAGAAAGCAGCATTTGCCAGAGAGAAAGAGTTTTCTCCCTGGTTTTGTAGACCCTGTGAGGTTAATTTATCTGACCACGTAGGGTAGACGAGTGCTGCAGCAGCTTACAGCTCTCCTGCTCTCCAAGTGCCTACAGCTGCTCTCCGCACACCCCTCCTCATGGCTATTTTGGTCCCAGGCACATTTTGCAGGCACCTGAGAAGGTTTGCAAATAGGCATTGCCCTATCCCCAGCCAGGGCAGGGCTGGTTGCCTTCTCCACTCGACTTGGGAATGCTGGGGTGAAGCTGCAAGGACACTGCATGGAGAGCTTTGGGGATCCTTCTGCTAGAAACAGCAAAACGGGACCCATCCTCAGGTCTTCTCCCTGTACGAAGGCAGTTTTTATTCAGTCTTTCTATTTGTCACAACGTGCACATGAAGCCACGCTCCCTTGACCTGTGATAACCCGTCTGTGAAGATCCTGCACCACTCGCAGTGATTACAAGGTCTCTTTATCCAACATGGGGCAGATCCTGGGGCTTTTACCCGGATTTTTTTCTCAGCCATTATTTCAAGACAAAGACCTCCTTTAGATAAGCCCTCTGTCATTATAGCTGAGCTTATGTTCGCACCATTCCCCCAGCAACCACCTCATTTCCAGGTCCCTCTCTTTCACCCGGCAGTGCACGCTTGGCTCAAAACCTTATTTTGCCTTGGACGAGTTCAGAGGAGGCCAAAGTGAGATGCTGTGATTTGACCCCACTCCAGCTGAAGTCAATGCAACTTTTCTCTCTCTCATCCTGTTCGTTTAATATCGATCAGGGTAGGGTTTTCCAGATGGGGATGATGTTTGCAGTGGTGCTATGGTGCGGTAAATAAACATCAAAGCCCTCTGTGCCTATAGGAAATAAGAAATTTGCCCCAGGGAGCTTGCTGTGGAGGGGAAAGGCAGCTGTGCTATGTTTAAAAAAGACTCCAAACATAAGGACCAAGAGGAAAAATAATAAGCAAGAAACTCTGCTCCACATGTACATAGGGAGATTCTGATCAAAACCAACGCACTCTTCAGACTGTAGAGTCTGTTTATGAAAGCAGTATCTGGGGATTTTTAACTGGTACAAATGAAAGGAGCTCGTCTTCCCCCTCCCTGCAATTTGTCAGTCTCCAACTTTTCACCTCCCCCTTGTACAAATCAAACCTGGGCTTTTATCTGAGGAAATGAAATTCAGTAAAAAATATTTTTATAAAAGCGGTCTGATCCCTGAGACAGAGGAGAAAACATTACAGCTGCAGTATTTAATATAATTTAAAAGCTGATTACCCTGCATGTGGAATAAGTACTTTTCGTAAGGCTTTCTGCTACGTATGGTACGCACCCTAATTCGTATTAACGGTTCCTAAGGAGCCATCATAGTTTATCAAGAAAGTAATATGCATTTTAAAAGCACTGGAATAGAGATTTACATGATAAACCTTAATGATTCCGGAATGCATTATTAGCTATCCTACACTCCCAGAAGCAGTCATTCACTTCTGGAAAATTAGATAATTCAAGAAGCCCATGAAAAACTTCAGCTCGGAATTAAGCTGTTGTTCAGCCACTCTCTAGGATTTATTTCATGCATTAAGGGATGTTTTCCACCTCGGCCTTTGTATGGCAAGTGGCTGTTTTGTGCGCAGGAACATTGCTGTGATCCCTTCTAAAGAAAACAACCTGTTAAGCTTTAAAGCTCATTATTTATCTTATAATGGCCTTATATCTCTGGCAATATTTTCCCTGCAATTGTCCTGTCAGCCAGATGCTAAGTAAGATATCAGTATAAACCAGTTTCACAATATCCATGAAATATGGCTGGAAGATAACAATGTTACCGAGATGATGTTTTTAAATCATGACAAAAGCCAGGCAGTAAATTGATAGCTTCCGTAAAGCCAATGGAAAAATTAATACTGTGAAGAAGTGGGGCTAGAAACTGCGTTTCCCCCCCAGGAAGATGGGATCGAAGCAACTGCGAAAATGAAAATTCAATGATTCTTAATTGTGCTGAAGATTAGGGCCCCTGTGATACAAAGCCTCGCATGGAGCAAGAGAAAAAATACATCCTAGGGAATAACTCCAAGTAAAAGGATTAACTGACCTTTCTCTGCCCTAGCTCAGATAATTTTACTCTAAATGTACTTCGTAGGGAGACTAGTCATGAGTCATGTCCTTAAAAATGAGTGATTTACACTTCCCCCCCCTCGAATTCTGAACTGACATTTTCATGCTGTTAGCTCTCCTTTTTTTTTTTTTTTTTTTTTTTGGCTATTTTGTGTCTGCAGTTATTCTTACGTGGACATCCTCGGTGCAAGGGACCGGCTTTGTGCCGTGGCTGCTCACCCTCATGGAGCTGCCTGGGCATGAAAGGCTGCTGGCCCAAAAATGAGAGGCAAGAATTTAAAAGCTTTAACCTCCCAGCCCCATCTCCTGCATCAGCATGCAGCCCGTGTGCTGCCACCACGCTGCCTGCAAGATTTTTTTTTTTTGGTGCTTAGACTTGTTTCCCCCACCTCCGAGGCTTGTTGTGCTACGTGCTTTTTACACCTTCTCTGCCGCTCTGGAGGAGAGCTCTCCGGAGCACAGCTTTCAAGGGGCTGCAAATATTTGCATATTCCACTGCCATCTAGAGAGAATTAACGAGAGCAGAAGAAGAGGTTTTTAAGTGCGCTGTACTCTTTAGGCACTTAGATACCAGAGGGTCTTAGTCAGCTGGAGCAAACTTGGATGGCTAACAGCTGGCGAGGCAAATTGTTCTGAAAGATTAAAAGCTTTAACTTATCTTGAGTTGGCACCGTAAATGTCTACCCACCTTTGTGAGGCATGGGCTGCCAGAGATCAGCTGTGGCCGGGGGAAGGACATAATGAGGGAAAATGGGATGGAAGGCGAGGAGGATAATTTTACCTGAGTGATCTGCTCTTTACCCCTGCCTCTGCCTGACAAGACAGCGCAGAAATGGGCGCGCTAAAGCAAATTACAGCTTGAGCGGGGCAAAGCAGGAGGAGCTGGCAGGAGACCGGGCTGGCTTTGATGGAGCGACCACCAGCAAGCGCCCGGCAGTAGGTGGATGGCTCGCCCTACCCCGAAGTCGTTACCTGCTGGACTGCAGGGTAATTAGTGAGGCAAAACCGCGTAGGGCCGGTTAGCGCAGAAGCGATTAGTGCCGCGCACTGATTGCTCCTCGCCTGGGCTCGGTTGGAAAGCCCGGGCTGTGAGCGGTGGCCAGCCCAGCACTGCGAAAAGCCCAGCCAACCTTCAGCGGCAGCGGGATTCTCCTCTCCAAGACGGCCAAGAGTGGAGGGAGGAGCTGGAAAAAAGCCGCCTGGGGCTTTGCTTGGATGGTTTGTCATTTTTATAGGGCTGTACATCAGGGGGCTGAAGGAGCAGACAGGTTGCTGCCTGCGAGGAAGAGGATAGTGCCATTTTTGTTCTTTCAAAGCAAAAAGAGCAACTTTTAGGGAGTTTTGTGTATCTTGTAGGGCAGTGATAACTGAGTTATTGCCTTTGGAGCCCCTCTGCTGGGGCTGCTTTCAGCCCACGCGTGAGTTCACTGCAGCGGGAGCTTTGCTGCAGGGGAGGAAGGAACCCTGGCTCATCCCCAGCTGACCTAAACTCATCACCTGCTTGTAAAAAAAAAAAAGCTAAATGTCCATGAATGCAAGTGCAAATCTGAAAAAACTGGGCTGCCTTCAATCAAGCAGCAGCTGCCATTTGGGTAAATGACACGGAGCTTTGTCTCGTGCTCGGGAGTGGAAAAGAGGAGGTTTGGGAAGGTCTGTGTAACCCGGCTGGGAGCAGAGCTCTCCTTCCCTTGGACAGGGTGGCCTTGAAACCCCACAGTCCTGCTGTGGTCCTTGCTTTGTAACCCCTTTCATCAGCTCATCAGAAGCAGGCAGGGCCAAAGGCCACTTTTAATTTACATCTAGGCCCTTTGAGGTATGTCTCTGATGAGGTACCTAAGACTTCATCGTCTTGGCCAGACCCTTCCCCTTCCATTTCTGGGGAGCTCCACGGCAGCCTGGGCTTGGGGTGGAGGAAGCCTTCTCCTAGAGAGACCTTGGGGAGGCAGCAGAAGAGGGAAAAGGGTGATCTGGGGTATTTGGAGGTAGCAGGAGAGGGATTAGTAGAGGTGTGTGTGGGCAGGTGGGGTGGATGGCCCTCACGCTGGGGTATTTGTCCTTGGCACATGGGAGGGAAGTCTCCCGCTGGCGTTTCTCCGTTGAGTAGCTGCTGGAGAAACTGAAAAACAGAGTGTCTGGACTCATCTTCCCCTCCCTTCCCCCGAGTGTCTCACTAATAGCTGCCCAGGATGGATTTCCAGCTGTGTTAATTACCTCTAATTGGCTGCAGCTTTCTGGCCAGCCTCACCTCGCCCCAGGAGGTGACAGGGGGGAACAGGGTTGACCCGATCCGAAGAGCTGCTCCTGCTGCTTGTGGCCAGGGACCCCCTGCATGTGTCTGCCCCCAGTGCTCAGCGCTGCGACACTTTGGGCATCTTAGTATCTTTGCGTACTCAAGGGGAAAAAAAAGTTTTAGTTCCCACTAGTTTGATAGTAACTTTAGAAATTCACGTATAAAAATAACATTTTTTTCCACGTGGCTTTCTCATCACAAATTTCCCTCAGGTGCCTGATTCTGCTGATCTCAACTGGAGCATTATATGAGTTTCTGGGAGCTGTAATGGGAAAATAAACCTTGAAAAGGGAGTTTAAATTGTTCCTATAGAGACACAAAGAAGTTTTCCTTCCCTCCTACTCCAAGGCTATACTTTGCTTTGTGTGCTTGAAAAAAAAACACAAGCTGGTTAAGAGTTTTAGGTGTGTTTGGTATCTGTTTATGCAAAGTCTAGGGCTTAGCTGTGGTGAGATGAAAGGAAACCTGGCTTTATTGTTTCTTTTCCTCGTTTAGGTGATCACAGAAAGAGCAGCCGTAGCCTTAATGCTCAAACGTGTTCCTTTCGCGCCTGGTTTTTTGCTCGTATTAGCATAAATCAGCCTTTGAAATGAATTTTCTGCACGTTTGTTTGTATGAAGTTTGGCACAAAGCAAATTCGAAACTTGGCATGGCAACAGCGAAGGGGAAACCATTCAGAAATCTGGAGAAACGAGGCTGGCAGCATTTCAGCGTTATTTACCTTGATCTGAAATCTCACTTGCGAACACTGGGACTAGTCAAAAATATGCTGTGCTCCTCCTTCATTCTCCTCCTTCGTTAACCTGGTAGTACTCATTAATTGACAAGACTGTGGGTCTTGTATTGTCCTCTAACATCCGTCACAAAAAAGCTGTGCTAATTAAATAGGTAACCAGGGGTTCGCTGTGGTAGTGCGATTCCTGAGATGGAGGGGACATGTCTATGGGTAACGTGAATGCTTTGAGTTACAACATTTAGCACTAATAAATTAGATTTTGGAAGAGCCATACAAATTCATGCGTCAAGGCTTAAAGTTAATCTCTGTCAGGATAAGACCTTCATTGGCGTAGATTATCCTGCATTTACCAATTAAGGAATTTCTTATATCTTCCTTGGAAGACTGTTGCAGCTCTCACACTGGGTCCGCTGACCCGGGGGGATAAGGCAAAAATGGGTGTGATTCCATGAATGTAGGAGGTGGAGACATTAACTGGGGTTTAGCCATTGTGCTGGGATTTCGCAGACTGGCTGCTAACTTTATTTTAGGTTTCCTACATAGTTTTGGACAACATATGTAATTTTTCTGTGCCTTTGCTCATCTGCTTTAAAATAAGAAAATACCATCCCTCTTCCCACACCTTCTCAGTCGAAACATCAACCCTTTCCTGAGCAGGGATCAGTTCTTGCTACGGGCTGGTACAGTAAGTACCTGGCACATTACAATCGTGTAACACTGATTAATTTGAGATTTTTCATTTTTTGCTATGATGCTGTTGCCACTCTTGACGACAAGGATGACAGCTGCAGCTTTGCATTTGCTGAAGTTTATTCCTTTCAGCATTTGTTTTTATGTTTCATTTTCTTGTGTTAAAAACCACTTTTGGCGCATAATAGCCTGTTTGTTCGATTTTTTTCAGTCGTGAGGATGGATAGTAAAGACAATCAGGAGCTAGCAGAAGGTGAAGTAATTTGGCAGTATCGCTAGGATCTGAATGAAGAAATCAGGGTTAATTTATGATAAAATGCTGCTTTTGCAACACATGTTTTGTCCTATTCACACGATTTAGCAGAAAAGATGCCACGGAGCAAGACACATCTGAAATCTCAGGAGCTGGGGAGATGCTGTCAGATATAATTTGTAACTGTTTTTTCATGCCTGGAAATAAAATAAGTTATAGATGAAAAAGATGAGTTAGAGAGGAAGAGGAACTCTGTTTGGATAAGCAATGTTTCCCAGTCAAGTGTATGTGAAAGCCAGAAATATAACGTATAAAATAACACATGAGAAGGAACGGAAAAAAAAAAACCAACCTACCCTGGGAAATGTGTGCCTGAGAATCTGAAAGGCAGATACCTCTTCAGAGAGGGAAGATTTGTTTCTGTAGTTACTATGAAAGCTCATGAATGAAGACGTCGTTCTTCTGGATTTACGGTATTACACAGTGCCATTTAATGGCAGGGAACAAGCTCTTTGAAAGAAGAGCTGATGGTCCGGTTCCCGCGATGCTGCAAATACCCCCCTCCCGCCCCCAGATTAAAAATAGCCAGGGAGAAAGAGCTAGAAAAGCTAGAACATAGCATGATTTCTAATTACCTCTCTGCCTTCCACTTCCCCAGCCAGAAAGGTACAGCCCTGCTTCCCTCCGCCCCAGGATATTAGTTATCGCCCAACCGGCCTCAGATGGCTGAGAAATAATCACTCGGTACCCGCGACGCGGCAATTCATTTGCAGCAGCTACTGTCCCCATCTTTCATCCCTCTCTGCTGCTCCCACCAAACAGAAATACGAATAAGGCCCTTCAGGAAAGCGAAGTAGCCCCAGAGAGCTGTGTTTAGTTGCTGGGGTCTGTGCAAAATTCCCCGTAGGAGGCACAACACGGGCTCGTTCCCAGCACATTTGTGGGCTACACCCAGTGCTGGGGTCAATGTATTTTTCTCACTACAAGGCACTGGAGCGGGTCCGGAGAAGGGCAACGGAGCTGGTGAGGGGTCTGGAGAACAAGTCTTGTGAGGGGCCGCTGAGGGAGCTGGGGGTGTTCAGCCTGGAGAAAAGGAGGCTGAGGGGAGACCTTCTTGCTCTCTCCAACTCCCCAAAAGGAGGGTGTAGCCGGGGGGGGTCGGTCTCTTCTCCCAAGGAACAAGCGATGGAACAAGAGGAAACGGCCTCAAGTTGCTCCCAGGGAGGTTTAGGATGGATACTAGGAAAAACGTCCTCACCTAAAGGGTTATCAAACCTTGGAACATGCCGTCCAGGGCAGTGGTGGAGTCACCAGCCCTGGAGGTATTTAAAAGCCGGGCAGACGTGGTGCTGAGGGACATGGGTCAGTGGTGGTTTTGTCAGTGTTGGGTTGATGGTTGGACTCAATGATCTGAAAGGTCCCTTCCAACCTAAAGAATTCTATGATTCTATTTGACCCTGCGGGGTGACCTGTGAGACCAAAGGTGGCCGGAGGTTACTGTTTTCATAGCAGGTTACAGGATGTCATCTGAAGCTGCCCTGCACCTCCAAGACACTGCAAAAACACATAATGAGGTGTAAAACCGACACAGCACACGTGTGTACACTCGAGGTTTCTTCTGTGGCAGACAGACTCCGAGCTGTCAGACTGCAGCTGGTTTGCAGTCCTGCTTGGGGGGGGGCACGAAACGAAATGAGGCTGTGGGAGGGCTCTGGCTGCGGCGGGGACCGCAGTCCTGCTAAAATCCACCATGGGGGTCACCATGTGGTGTGACCCCCTCCCAAGCTCCTTTTCCCAGCTGATTCCATGAGGGACCTCCTCGGTGCCTCTCCTATGTACCACTCCAAAGCCCACTGGTGCATCCGTGGGGTGGGAGAAGTGGGGTGCCCAATGGTGCATCCATGGGTTGAAGAAGTGGGGTGCCCAATGGTGCATCCATGGGGTTGGAGAAATGGGGTGCCCACTGGCACATCCATGGGGTGGGAGAAGTGGGGTGCTGCCCCTCTTCCCACGCCTCGGGCAACCCCCCTTGGGTTCTCCAATGCCCTTTCCAAGAGCTGCAATTCATGTGCGACGTCTAAATGCATTTAATTGATCTTTATGGCTATGTGTTTGTCTTCCACCTGGCACAACCCGAGGCTTTAATTGGCTACCGTGTCTCTCACATCAATAATAAATATGCCAATTAGATAAAATTATGCTTATTAGTTCGGTAACTACTTTGTGTTATGTATCACGCCTGAAGGTACACAAACACTGCTCTGCGCTGTCTGTAAGGTCCCAGGAACCGAATCTCGTGCTGGGGACTTGCTCCTGCGCCTCTGCTTGAAGCAGCTAATAATGTGAGTGCTTCATCCCCCCCAAAAAATAGAGACTTCCGATATGAGGTGTCACCGTTCCAAAACAGGTGTATGTGACCGTTTGCCACCTTGAAATCCCTTCACATAAAACCACTCGCCCACATCACGCCTGCTTGCTGACCTGTGGGAGAGGCGTGATGCCTGCTCGTTCTTCTAGAGGGACAGGCTGGAAATGAGAGACCAGTGCCCCCATTCTCAGGGGGTTCTCTGTTTCCCGGGGAAGTCTGAAGTCACTCTTGATGCCAACCTCCTTTGAACAACCTAGCCCTGAACTTTGGCAGCTCTTTGAAGAGAAAGCGTTGTTACTGCTGGTCCCGAGTTTGTGATATTGTATTTCTGTCTCCCACCAGCCAAAATAAGGCAGTGCACGGCCACCTCATAATGAACAGAAGAAAAGCGAGTGGCTTTGTCATGCCTCTGATGAAATCCTTGTATTTGATTTTGTACCAACTTTGAGACAAGAATCAAGCTGGTTTCTGTCCAGAACAGTTTGTTCATCTTTAGTTGACAAACAGGACTTTATACTCAGTCTCTGGCTATCGCTGGCACCGTGCTGTATAATCCCTTCTGTTGGGTTATCGAACTCCATCATAAAAACAGTCTAGTTTGGTTTTTTTTTTCCCTCCATCACTGAGGGATACTTTTTATCTTCTAATCCCTTTAGGGTAAGGCGATTTGACACCTCGTGTAGTTTTCAAGGCAGAATAGGTTATGAAGGCAAAATTTAGCAATAACGTTTATTCTCTGATTGCCTTTATAAACTCCTAACGCATCCTGGCACACTTTGCTTTTTTACATCTCTGACAAACGCACGAGGGATGAAAGGTATCAATCTAACGAAATGCAAAAATCATTAAAGTTGCTGTCACAGGTGACTGATATTTATTCATGCACATCTGGGGGAGTTCTACGGCTTATGGTGTGGTTCGATAGAAATTACAGGGTTGGGTTTTTTTTTTGTATTAACAGTTGTTAAATGTGTCAAAGCGAGTGAAGTCAGAGGAGCTTTACAAAGACAAATATACGAGCTGCATGACAGCTGGTGAAACTCATTGATGAATTCTAGTAAGATTGATTGGAAAGAATCACCTTAGCTTCTCGCGTGCTGGTGGATTTTAAATTAATTATATTTTAACTGCTTGGGAGACAGACCCGAGAATAAATTTGTGGAGCCCAATGTAAGTGGCTGTTCAATAAACGAGAGAGGAATAGAAAAGTAATCAACATTTTAGCTGTGTACAGAATGAAAAAGAAATCAAACACTGAAAATATTATTACAATGCCATTAACATAAATCAATTGCGTGCTTTATCCTCAGAATCTTTTTTCATTTCTGGTCATCCTATCTCATAAAGTCTTTAATGGATATAAAAAGAGTGCAGAGTTTGACAGTGAAAATTATTAGAGACGTGTAGAGATTTTTGTAAGAAGGGAGGCAATGAACTGGGACTGCTTAGAAAAAAGCTTTGGCTCCAGTAAGAGACTTGGACACCCCAGAAGGACCAAGGCATGTCTGTAGGTGCAAAATGTGGTCCCTTGACCACCTCACTCACCTCCTCCCTAGCCCTTGGGGTCCCTGAGCTCTGTAAGTGTGGTGGGATTTTAATTCGAGGCCCTGGAGGCTCTTGGTTGTGCATCTGTGCCAGCTTTTCCTCTTGCTTTGGGTCATCGCAAGGCCCTATAGCACCGAGGGTCATGGCAAGCAGGAACAGCTCATCCCAAGTTATGGGACAGATGTGACCCACCGTAGCCCAGCCTGGATCTCTGCCCGAGACCTGAGGTTACAGAACAAGTCAAACCAGCCCAAAACAGTATTTGAAAAGACCCAGTTCTCTGAAAGACCCATCAAAGGTCTTTTCTTCAAGAGCTGGTTCTGTGTCACATGTCCTTTGGTGGAGGTGGGATTTCAAGCATTTCCCATCTGTGCCTTGTCCGGGTCCCTTGGTCTGGGGGCAAGAGGAAATGACCTCAAGTTGCTCCAGGGGAGGTTTAGTATGTATATTAGGAAAAATTTTTACATTGAAAGAGTTATTAAGCATCAAAACAGGCTTCCCAGGGAAATGGTGGAGTCACATCCCCGGAGGTATTTAAAAGCTGGACAGACGTGGTGCTGAGGGACATGGGTTAGTGGTGGTTTTTGCCAGTGTTAAGTCAATGCTTGGACTCGATGATCTGAAAGATCCCTTCTAACTGAGACATTTCTCTGATTCTATGATCTCATGCTCTAAGGCCTAAGTCAAACTTGCAGCCACAGCAGGTTCAGGGAACGATTCCCTTCTTGGCAGATTCTCTGTGGGTTTGTGCCGTCCTTGGGATCCCCAGACATGAGGTAACTTGGAGTTCCCACGGACAGACTTCTCGAGGCATTTCAGCAATGGGGAAGGAGACACGTCTTCCCTGTCCTTGCATTTGGGGTTCACCCAGGTGTTCCTGACACCTCATCCTTCTACCTTTCTCCTTGGTAAATGGAAGAGAGAAAAGAAACAGCATTTCTGAGATGTAACTAAAGTTTAATGAGTGGGTATTGGAGTTATAAAGGAACTCATGCACTTATGCTTAAATCATTTTGGTTGTTGATTTAGAGACAAATTACTGGCCTTCCTGAGGCAATTAGCCTGATTATTGCCGGAGGGACACTCAGACAATTAAGGTGAGCAGTGCTTGTTCTTCATTCCAGAAACTAGTTGTCTGTGCAAATGGAGTAGTGGTGCTGAGGCAGTGGAGTGCCAGGCACCGGGAGAAACCTTCAAACCCAGGCGAAAACCAGGTGTCTTTCAAAGACAAGGGATGGATTGATGGACCATCACCCTGGCACTGCTCTGTGTGGAAAGCTAAAACCTCCTAGTGAGAGATATGTCCTTGCCTGTTTGCTCTGTGGGACCACAATGGTTGTTGCTTCCCCTGCTTCTCCAAAGGAGGGAACCGGCTAATTACATCTACAACTGCCATTTATCAAAAAGAGCATCTGAAGTCTTCCAGTGATAATTTTGCTCTCTTTCCCTGCTACGTCTAAGGCACCTATCAATGTGGTACACAACTACCATCTGGATATCTGGCTAGTGACCAGCAGGCTGTGATATGTGAGGCTTTCTAAACAGAGACAAGAGAACAGAGAGTAGAAAGAGCAGAAAAAGAGTAGACAAACAGTGTGTTTTAATGGAGGCTGAAGAAGGTAAAAGTGATCTTAGAAACAAAGAGGACTGGAGAAATCCCTTTATCTAAGATTTCTTGCTCAAAGAAGAGGTGGAGTACAAGAAATCTAGGAACCTCTCTAGGTATATTTAAGTTGCCTGGGAACCATGTTTGCAGATTAGATGGACACTCACCATGGAGCAGGAACACCTCTGCAGAGGAAACTTCTTCCTGCCATGCCAGGAGAACCTCTGCACCTTGCCCTGGATGCCAGCACTTATTTTCATTCACGGCACAGATGTGCTTGAGTTTTATTAAAGAAGGGCACAGCTTTGAGGTCAAGAGTCCTGACTTCCTTCTCCCTCAGTCCGGATTCAAGGAAATTTAGAGTTTTTATTTTGT
This sequence comes from Xenus cinereus, assembly GCA_025774025.1. Lineage (NCBI taxonomy): Eukaryota > Metazoa > Chordata > Aves > Charadriiformes > Scolopacidae > Xenus > Xenus cinereus. Next base: position 2,396,902 of record JAOXJK010000051.1, read on the forward strand.
TCATAAGAAATCAAAGAGACTTCAGAATATGGGGATTTGTGGTTTTGATTGACCTTAAGAATCTATGAATCCAAGTCCAAGGTTTTAGTGAGAACACACTTAGGTCTTCGCACTGATGATAAATTCACTTGTGTCAATAGATTTTACTGTTTGTGTTAGTATTGTCCCCTGTGTGTGCAGAAAATAATGCCTCGTTCTGGCAGAATATCACTGCTAAGAAAACTTCTGTTGTCAATTACTGGGATTTTTCCCTCAACTCTGCTGATTCCGGAGCTGAGTTACAGCCTCTGGTGTTCCCACAGAATTTTGCAAGTTCTGTGATGGCTTTTGACAGCCCTGGTCCCAGCAGAGAATGACTCCTCACTTGAGATCAATTGACTTCCTCATCACATAGTGAAAAAGCAAAAAAAGAAACCCGCCTAGAAACTCAAACCTCGTTTAAAAGGGGATCCTCTCTGCCTGAGCTGCGTTCCTGCAGATATCTCTACATGACAAGCATATTCATGTAGGGAACCATCTCAAGGCGGGCGCACCTAACAAAGACATCCCGTTCACGCTTAATGCACCAGATAAATTGTTTTAAAATGCAGAGTTATTTTGCGAGTTCTTAGTGAATAAGCGCATCCACACATGCATCTCTGAAGAGATTTTTAATTAATTGCTTTCAGTCATTTTCTTTTTGCAAAATTAGAACAATGATGGAATAGACTGGCTGTGGAGTTTGGCCGAGGAAAGATTATACTAATCCACTTGAAATACGACTAAAACAGAAAGCAAGAGATAAAAGCAATTTTTTTTTTTTCAAAGCGTGTTTACCTGTGACAAAATCCTTCCAAATCAGCTGCACACAAATTACTGCATCATCTTAATTAAACTCTACCAAAAAAATTTTTGCTGTGGACTTCTTGGGATGTTTCACAACTAGACGGTGTGTCCCATGATGCTTTTTGCAAGATGGGGGGGGGTGGAATATGCATTTCATGCAATTAATAATTAGGAGAGCAGCAGAGCTTTCAAAGAGTAAGATCAACGTGTCATATGGAAGCAAACGAAGAGGGGCAATTTGTCAGCAGTTTATGCTATACCCTGGTACATCATTAACAGGGGGATTCAAAAGTCAGGGGTCTTTTCATTTGGGGCTCCTCCAGTTAATAAAATGCTGTGGTTACAAATGAACTTCCTTTGTTCCCTGCTTGGATTGTTGCTCCCTCTGCCTTGAAGTGTATATGCTTTGTTGAAGGAATTGAAAGCTGTCCTAGTTGCATTGATGTTGGCCGTTCGGGCTTTCTTTCTGAAACTCTTATTTCCTGGATCAGTAAACTTTGCCAAATCACAACAGTCCTCCTCACACCTGCTCTGCAAGGACTACTTTTCACAGCTGAGTCAATTCTTCCCCTATCATCCCATCAGCAGCTCTGGAATTCAACATACAAGCTTAAAAACCGCTCATCACTAGCGAGATGGGCCCTGACGATGGAAGACCAAGGAGGGCAGGCAAGCTCTTGTCCTTTTTTGCCTTTCAGGTCTTTTATAACTCTTGGGCTGTGGTCAAGATGTGGTTTTCTGAAGCCTGTTTCTGCATCAGTCTCACTGCATCATTAGGACAGAGAAATTTAGGGGTGTTTAGCTAGAAAATGTGTCATTCCAGGACTGTGATTGTTCCTTGCTCTCTATACCTCACTCCCACTCCTCTCCTTGCTTTTCTTGCACCAGCTCTGGTGCTTGTTGGTTCCCAACTGGGCTCCCTCAGCCAACTAAAAACAAATCACCATTTTCTGATGGTTTTGTGAGCTGAACTGGCTCCCCAGAGGGCCAGGTGACTCTGGGAAGGTGCAGGAAGGGGTGGCCGGGTGGGAAGGGGAGGGCAACGGGAGAACAAGGGGTGACACCAGCCCCGGGGCAGCCTGCCCGCTGGGTCCCTTGGACTGTCCCCTCCAAAAAAACCCCAGATGCTCCTGACTGAGGTCAGATAGTCCGGCAGTAGCACTGAGGAGCACACCTGCTCCTGTAGATGGAGAGAGGGACGCAAGTCTCCAGAAGGGTTTTACATTCTTTTGTTTCCTCTGACTTTGACTTAACCATGGGCTGCGATGCTTTAAGTACCAGATATTAATTAGAAGTGGTAGGGAGTGTGTCCCAAAGGGACCATACTCCTGGTCTTCTCAGCATTCCTAGTTTGACTTATTTCAGGTTATTGCTCTGAAACATTATTTATTCACTCAGGAGCCTGACGTTTATAAAGCCTATCTAAATTTGCAAATAACTAATGGTTGTCAGTGAGGAGTACCACTCTGCTGAGGTGGAAAATAGCTTGCCCGCAAGTAAAATACAGTCAAGTATATTGAATGTTTTCTGCAACACTTCTTTAAGGCAGGCAATGTTATCTTGTCCCTTCTTTGGGTACTGCACCTCAGCAGGTATGGAGGGACAGTGCTGTCCAGAGGGGTCCTGCTGGGGTGGCCACCTTGGACAGATGATCCACTTTGGGCTTCATCAGAAATTTCAGTCCCTCTCTGATCCACTGAAAGACAAGTGGGGAAATGGGACAAATGCTCTTTTGTCTTCTCTGATCTTCAAAACCCTTCTGGTGGTGGCTGGTTTAGGACAACGCAGTGGCACGCAAAGCAGGAGGAACACTGAATTCAAACAAAATTGCTGGGTGCCTGGGGGTGCCTGAGGTGGCTGGTTGTGACTGCTTACGCCCATCACATCTGCAATCTGGGCATTTAGCTATAACCCCCTTTCAGTGATTTGGATACACCTGACACCTACAGGTAGTTTGATATTTTTATCCTTACCCCTGAAGGACGCCTTCCCCATTGCTTGTGGATCTACCCGTTCTCTGAGATGGGGAGTTGTGGTGCAGATCAGTGCCAAGGGTTCAGCAGCCAAGATAGGCTGGTGCGGGCTCTGATTCGTCCAGTTATGTGATGGAAAGGGTTACCTAAAGAGCTTGTGCATTTACTGAAGTAGTTTTGAAAGCCTGATGAGGACCTGGGAGCCACCAGGGCACTCCTCCTGTGGAGTTATAGATGAGAAATAAGCAAGTGGAGGCACCCAGGTGCACTACTGACTGTGTGTTGCTGCCTCCAACCTTTCAAGGGTCTTAGAAGAAGATGATACAGGTCAAAGATGTTGCTGTGTGTCCCTGGAGGTCTCATCAAGTGGGAACTCTCTGCTCTCAACCAGGCATCAGAAGCACCAAAGCATGGACCAAAGGGGTAGTCAGCCATGTGGGAAGAGAAAGCTGGGATTTGACTTTTTCTGCTTTTTCCCCTTAAAAAGGAACTACTTCTTTAAACGTGGTCCATACAAAATTATCCTACTTGGCACGAGCAGAGGTGGTGGTTAGTTATGAGCAATAGGACAGCTTTATATCAAGAAATAAAAAGTATTTGAAGGCCTAACAGGAGTTTTAGTGGTATCCAGGGGGAGTTTCAAGTTGGAATTTCATTCCAGACTACATCAGGTCAATTTTTGTCCTAGCAAAGCCCCTCTGTGTTTGCTTTGATTTTAGTTCCTCTAATTTTTCTCCTTCTCTTACTCTTCCCAAGCAATATTAATCTGGTGTTATGCGTGCCCTCACAGAATGTGAACACACATGTATTGCCCATAGTGACTCTCACTGCGTGGCTCACTTCTACTTTCAGAATAAATAGGGATATCTAGGATCATTGGAATTCAAAATCATGGATAAGGTAGAAAAGGCCATCTATTGGGGGCATAACACTGCTGGTTTGCTCCATGCAGCCCCAGCAGCCCTGTTGATTCAGCACACACCTGACT
>JAOXJK010000051.1:2411796-2434031 GCA_025774025.1 Xenus cinereus
CCCTCATCCTATGGCTCCCCTCCCTGATCCAGAGTCCCTCCCCAGCTTTCCTGGAGCCCCTTTAGGGACTGGAAGGGTCTCTAAGGTCTCCCCGGAGCCTTCTCTTCTTCAGGCTGAACAACCCCAGCTCTCTCAGCCTGTCCTCATAGGAGAGATGCTCCAGCCTTCTGATCATCTTCATGGCCTCCTCTTGACCCGTTCCAACAGTACGTGCTGTGTGTGAGCTTAGAGCCAGGGGTTTGACCTCTCTGGGATGGTTTGGGGTTGTGCCAGGCTTGGAAAAGGGGTGGCAGGAAAGACTTGGTGATTTTTCTTCCATTTCTGCTGTGTTGATGTCTCTGGCTCTTGTGTCCATGATTGCTAAGGATGCTTACGTGGGATGCTGCGGGTGGTGCAGCCCTGCACGGAGGGTGAGAAGGGTTTTGGTGGCAGCTTCACGACCACCGAGGAGCCAGGAGGGACATGGCCTGGGCTGAGTTCAAAGCCCAGCCTGTTTGGAGAAAATACGTGATGGCAGGGACAGGAGAAACCTCTCACAAGGTGCCGCTTTTTAATTTTATTGACCTCTAGTGTCCGTTGACCAGGGTGTGTGGCTACTGCCAAAACTACCAGTGGAGGATTTATACTTGTGAATACCAAAAGTTCACCAGGGTTCAAAATCTTTTCTCAGTTTTCCCCTGTAAATCTGGAGCGACCAGAGGGATTTGACTGTATTTACTGCACTGGAGTTGTTTAGGATTTATATCACTGAGGGCAACGTTTTGGTCCTCAACACACATCTCCAAAAATATACAGGTTTCCTACAAAGTTATCTCCCCCCTGTGAAAAATTTACAGCCCCTGCACAAAGCTGCCACCTCTTCCCCATCATCACCACAGCTGAGGACACAGGACGCGCTTGTGGATAAATTGACTTTTTTGGGGGAAAAAAAAAGTGGTATTTGGAAACCAAGCAGATGCTTTCCAAGAGGAAAAAAAGGAGAATGATAAAGCTTTGCCTGTAACACAGGCTACAGGGATACTCCTTTGGCATAAACACACGTTTTTTCATTGATAAAAGAAATCTCCATTTTCCATCCTCTCTGATATGATTTTCAATCTTGCATATGCAAAAATATTAATGTATCATCAAAGGCTGAAGTGAAGAGGACTCCAGAGGAATTTAGCCAGTGACTTATCTCTGTTTTTAATTACCTAATGCTATTTGTTTACATCTGTTAGAAATGATTTTATACTCACTATGCCCCTTGAAGTAATGTTTCATTATTTCTCCCCTTTAGGTAATTTTAAAAACAGAAAAAAAAAGAAAAAGGAACAACCTGTCCATAAATACACCTGTAATCTGACCTTTTCTCTGCTCTGAGGACTTTTAAGTAGATTCTCTAAAATTTTGTGTCTGTACTTGCTCTATTTTGGGACTCTTAGAAATAACCTCGACTCTAAACTGTGGCCTCGGAGGGAGAGGCAGAGCAGAGTGACTGTGAGCTGTGGAGTTCAGCCCCAGCGGGATGAGGGACCGTACCCTTAGCAAAAAAATAAAAGAGCACCGGGTGAGGATTTGTCCAGGAATACACAAATCCTGCCCTTCTCTTGCAGGGGCCTTTAGACCACGTGTTTTAATGATGAGTGAATAAAATGAACCCGAAGAAACCAGCCCCAGAGAGTCTTTACTTTGGCAAGGAATGTCCCAGCTCCAGCGTGAGCAGCTGGATGTTGCAGCATCAGGCTCTTGGGGGGGGACATTTTTGGCCGCAGCTGCCTGTGTTTAAAGATGAAAGCACCCTGCTGTGCTTTCTCTAATCCACTCTCCTCCCACCCACAGCCACAGCAAGAAGGATGTATTTTCTTTACTTCGTTTTCATGCTTGTATTTCACATACATCCTGGTGCAGGAAAGTAGTAAAAAAGCCCCAATTCCAAGGAAAAGGCGATAGAACAAGAGGAAACGGCCTCAAGTTGTGCCAGGTGAGGTTTAGAATGGATATTAAGAAAAATTTTTACACTGAAAGGGTTTTTGGGAGAAGAGACCATCCCCCACTTTGCAACACCCTCCGTTCAGGGAGTTGTAGAGAGTGAGAAGGTCTCCCCTCAGCCTCCTTTTCTCCAGGTTGAACACCCCCATCTCCCTCAGAACTTCTCCAGACCCTTCTCCTTGTTCTCCAGAGCCCTCACCAGTTCTGTTGCCCTTCTCTGGACTCACCCCAGCACCTCAATGTCTTTTTGTCATGAGGAAGCCAAATAGGGACACAGCACTTGAGATGGAGCCTCACTAGTGCCAAGTACAGGGGGACTATCATGTCCCTAGTTCTACTCACCACACTACTCCTGATACAGGCCAGGAGGCTGGCGGCCGCCTTGGCCACCTGTGCACACTGCTGGCTTGTAATCACCTGGCTGTTGACCAAGACCCCCAGGTCCTTTTTTGTCCCTCTTGGCCCAGTGCAAAACCTCTGCTCTGGTGAGGTTTAATGCTGTCTGAGACAAAAAGGGTTGGGAAGGCCATGTGAGCAGGGTGGTCTCTTAAGCTTTGAAGAGCTTGGGGGGCACCCATCAAGCGTGAAAGGTGTTATCTGGTATGGCAGCATGGTCTGGTCTCTCTCTGCGGGTGTGCATGGGGGGCTGTGTGGTGTAGATGATGCAGAGGAGCACTGGGATGATGGTGGGGATGGCCCCAGGGCGTGAAGCTTTGCTTTCCCAGGCTTCCTGCAGGAAAATTCAGGGGGAAGCCAAAGCAGGGTCTGTGTTGATGAGGTCAGTAATGAGATACTTCGACGTGTTTTCAAGACAGGCTTTCAAGCAAGAGGAAATCGAAATTTTACCTTTCGAAGAGGTAAAGGTATGGAGACCCAATTCAGCTCCCAGCTCCACCAGTGTAAATACAGAGCAACTCCCCAGCAGTCGATAAAGTTACTCCTACCCGTGCTGGTGGAAATGGGCAGAATTTGGCCTCATCAAACCCAGAATAGTATGAAGGATCCTTGATCTGGAGCCAATTAGGAAGCCAGTGTTACTAGACTGGTAGGAAGTGATGTCTCTCCCACACACTGCGATGAGGAATCCAGGTCTGAGTCCAAAAGTTGAAGATCTGCTTTTTCTTTCCTCTCTTTTTGCAAAGAAGTCAATCATGTGCCTTAATTATTTTGGACTGCTCGGTCCTTTCAGGGTTCCCTTTCGGGGACCGCTCCATTGTGTCAAGAGCTGTTTAACTGCTGAGCAAAAAGACACCGTCTGCCCAAAGTTATTCATGTGTTTTATTTCAGTAGCCTCTTGGTATTTTAGCTACTAGAACTTTCCTTGGACCACATGAAATATTTGAGACAGTGTGAAGAAATTTTATGCCATTAATTTTTAATACAGCCATTTTTAATGAAATAGAGGATCAAGACCCGGCGTTTATATATTTGGCATGATATATATGAAATATATTCTCTGCTGTACAATTACTACTGTCTGCTATAATTCCTGACTTGAGATGTAAAAATGCATTTTACTCTTAAAAACTTAAATCCTGAAGTGGGATTTTGCTCCAGAGATCTTTTGTCCGTTTAACAGTAACACTCAATAATGTTTGAGTGTAACGGGAGAACCACCTAAATGTAACTATGAGCCCCGTTACTTTCAAGCAATATAGTTTTACAAAGGAAGTCTTAAATTTTCCTGAAGCCCTTCTGATTTCAGTGGGTTGACAGGAATATAAATGAGAAGGAAATTTCCCCCTTTGCTGGCATCTGATTTCTGAATTGGATTAATTATGACAAGAGCTTTTTTCCCTGCATAATCAGATTTGCTAAAATTTCCTTACTGGGTTCATAAAACTGTTTTGTGAAACAGAGAAAATGAAGCGGGGTTTTCTTTGCCACCAAGTTCCAATTTGTCTGAACTTTCAGCTGGACTCTGGGATCCTTTTAGGGTCTGTCTTTGATAATAATCATGTTTTGGTTTTACTCCTTTCTCTTCTAATCCCAGTCACTGACCATTCATTTTATTTTTTATAATAGGAGTAGGAGATTAATTGTCCATGCAAGGCTCTTTGAGACAGTCCTAGAACAGCTCCAGTGAAATGCACTCATTTTTCTTAATTTTCATTAACGCGTCAACTTTATTGTTTGCATATATAAACAGTTAGTAAAATGCCATATTGCAGTCCTGTACAGTACAGCTTGGAGGTTGTCCCAGCAGCCATTTCCATGGCCTTGGTGCTCTAGCGTCTCCTCATGGGTCTAAGAATGAGGAGGGAGGGTGAGATGCAGAGCTCTGTCCAAGAGAAGATGTGGCTGCCCCATGCCTGGAGGGGTTCAAGGCCAGGCTGGACAGGAATTTGAGCAACCTGGTCTGGTGGGAGGTGTCCCTGCCCATGGTGGGGGGTTGGAACTGGACAGTCTTTAAGGTCCCTTCCAACCCGAACCATTCTATGATTCTATGAATGAAGAACATAGTCAGGGGCAAGCTCAAGAGTGTATCATTGGCCATGAGAAAGCAAAACCAAAGCATATAGATGTGACATGACCTGTGCAAGGCACAGCATTTCTAGGACTGAAACCTCTCCTTGGTCTTCTGCACTACTCTGTCCTCATCTTCCTCCCTCAGATAAACTGCACGTCAGGCAGCCTGATGATCTCCTCAGGGCTTACTTATGCACGAGGTCTACGAAAAGCTGGTGCTGTTTATCTTCTGGCAGGATACAATCCCATCTGGCGGTCCTACGGGGTTGTAACATCCCCAAAGCAAGGTGAGGCACCACAAGTTTGAGGGGGAAAAGTCATAAAGCGGCCCTGGCTGAGCAAAGAAAAAGGAGTTCCTTGGTGGGTAGGATGAAGGGAGGAGGAACAACAAGGCAGAGAAAAGATGTTAATATAAATAACTTGCTAACAAAAATTTAGCACACAGGAGCTTATCTGGTCCCCAAATCCAGGTTCTTTTCCATGAGTGACCGCAGGATACAGAGATCCTTAAGGATTAGATTCCCAGCCAGAAGGCTGTGAACATCTAATAGCCTGTTAGCGGCACCAGCCAGAAGCCTTTGGATCAAACACAAGCAAAACACATGTAATATTCTCAATTTTATTTTCATTTCTAATCACCTGCTTCTATGCACTTTGCCATTCTCTGGCCTGATTTAAGGAACAGATTCCCAAATTGCTGTGGGAAAAGATACAGCATCTAGTTCCAGTGGTCATGTGGAAATACAGGTCTTAGGTTATTTTTCTAGAACGTGGTGTGCTTGATCCTGTCCTTTGACACTGTGAAAGCCTGATTTCAAACCACTGCTGAAGTAAAGAATGTAGAAAACTCCAAACATTAAAAAAAGTAGAAAAAAGCAGGTAATTGAGGTTAGCTGCTGTTCTGATGTGGCTTTGCTGGAGCCAGTACGTAGGGAATCTGTATCCAGACGGGGCATTGCTCCTCTCACCCCTTCCTATAGTACTCGCTTAATATATTTTAAGAGAAAAATGCGACGGATGTGACTAAGGGCTGGTTTGTCTGACCTCGACGTTACACAAAGCTTTATGAAGGAGAAGGACTTGTGTCTGAAGGAAGGGATGCAATACGGCTTCACCAAAGGGGTATTGTGTCAGATGAATTCGGTGATTTTATTTGATAAGATAATTGATTTTCTTGACAAAAGTGGCGCAGTAGATTTAATCTCTCTGGACTTCTACAAAGTATTTGACGTAGTGAAAAGATTAGTCAAAGTGGAGAAAATGGGGATTAGTGGAATTGTGGAGGAAACGTCTGGAGAGTTAGGGAGAGTATATAATGTATTTGGGAAAGTTTGGGGTGCAGTGGCTGCCCCTGGAGTCCCTCTAGGGTTGGTGGGGAAGGTTGATTGCATTTCTATTTCTAATGTTCCTGGTACAAAAGGAGAAGCTTTAGCACTTGTGGCTGAGATGAAATTAGAGTGGATTAGCCCAGAAAACTGTATTTTAAAAAAAATGGGAAGTTCTTGAGGGCTGCAGCAGGACAGATGGAAGCATGGAGATGGATGTAATTGCAGAAAAGGCAAGGCTGAACACTGAGGGAATCGTGCCATGCATGACTTCTGTGAAATGGGGTGTATCTTTTGGAAATGATAGAGAAGAAAGGGAAGTTGGCTGTTCTGGGGTGCACTGAGGGATGCTGAAGAAGGAGTTTGTGAACCTATGTGACATCCAGTGTGAACATCACTGATCCAGGGCCTGATGAGACCCTGCCTGGAGAGAGGTAGTCAGTCCTGGCATACAAGCTCAGAAAAGGTCTATTAAAATAGGATCAGCTGCAGAAAAATGCAGCCTTTATTTGGCTTTGAGAGATGTGATGGCTGTCTATAAATGCAGGGGGGAGGAGGGTTAACTCTGGAGAGTGAGAAGAGCTATTTAAACTCAAGAACAGCATTGGCATAAGAACAAATAGGTATAAATGGGTCATGGATAAACTTAGGCTGGAAATTTTGAGGTTTCCAGCCATCAGAAGAATGAGGCACTAAATTAGTCCTCTCGACAAAGAGGTGGAGGTAAAAACAAACTAGTTTTAAGGTACAGCTTTGCTGCTGGATGAAAGGGACCTTATGAAAGGGTGGCTTGTGATTGCAGCAGATCGGGCTCGGTGACGCAGAACCCCCTCCCGGCCCTCTGTTTTTCTGCTCTGAGATCTTTAGTTTCACCATGATTCTGTGAAATCCTCCCCCCTCCCCCTCCAAGGCAGTGGCTGAAGAGGACTCAGAGAAGAGACTCTGCACCAGGCAGGAGCACAGAAAATATCTACCGAAGGCCAGCTCTGTGAGCCCATGCGTGAATGTCCCTGGTGTGCACGTTCGTGGGTGTCAGCATCTTTATGGCCTCTGGATGAAAGCAGCAGCTCGCTCCGAGCTGGGCACTCCAGCCAGGCAACATCGAGCTTGGCAGGCACAGCAGAGCGGCTGCTCTCTTCTTCCTGCCCCGCAGAAAAAGGGAAAAAAAAAACCAACCAACCCAAACGAGTCAGGCTTTCTTGCAACTGAAAGATTCATGACCTGTGACTGCAACTTTTATCTAAACCCTGAAAATAGAGCCGGTCTGATCCTCAGCTCCCAGGAACCCAGCAGCAGAAGGTGGAGCAGGCAGGCAGCAGCTCAGCAACTGCAGTTCTTCTTTCCTTTTCCCTCCTCCGTCTCTCCTGCTGAGTGACCTCCAGCTGCCACCTCCATCTGGGGAGCAGCACTGAACCAAGCAGTGTCCCTTCGGAGGGCTGTGGCATCTGAAGCTCTGCAGAGAGATCTTGGAGTCCTGGTGGAGCACAAGTTGACCATGAGCCAGCCATGAGCCAAAAACGCCAATGGTCTCCTGGGGTGCATCAAGAAGAGTGTGGCCGGCAGGTCGAGGGAGGTCATCCTGCCCCTCTGCTCTGCGCTGGTGAGCCTGCATCTGGAGCACTGGGACCAGTGCTGGACTCCCCAGTTCAAGAAGGACAGGGAACTGCTGGAAAGAGTCCATTAGAGGGCTACAAAGATGATCAAGGGACTGGAACATCTCTCTGATGTAGAAAGGCTGAAAGACCTGGGTCTGTTCAGCTTGGAGAAGTGAAGAACTGAGAAGGGATCTCATCAATGCTTCTAAGTATCTAAAGGGTGGGTGGCAAGAGGATAGGGTCAGGCTCTTCTCAGTGGTGCCTGGAGACAGGACAAGGGGCAATGGGCACAAGCTGGAACATGGGAAATTCCATCTGAACATGCAGAAAAACTTCTTTACTTTGAGAGTGCCAGAGCCCTGGAAGAGGCTGCCCAGAGAGGGTGTGGAGTCTCTCTCTGGAGACATTCAAAACCCACCTAGACACGTTCCTGTGCAACCTGCTCTGGGTGGACCCTGCTTTGTCAGAGGGGTTGGACCACCTCTGAAGGTCCCTTTCAACCCCTCCAGTTCTGTGATCTGCAAGCAGAGTGTGGGCTGCTGCGGACAGGGCTGCTGCTCTTCTGCAGTGTCCTCGCAGGCCAGAGCTCTCGGGATACGTGGAGTCTCCCGCAGGGATTTTGTACCTCGTTTTGGCCCCGGTCTAATTGCACCAAAACCTGCATGGATGTGGTTAGCTTGGTGCTGGCCTTCTGCTAATCGCGTTGCTGAGATGCAGGGGCGCGAGTCAAGGCAGTGCTGATACACGACACGGCTTGAGGTTGGCTCGGCACTTGTCTGCTGGCAAATGCCACAGCTCCATGCTATGCCATAGCTCCAAGAGTGATGCACCTCAGCAGGCAGCGGGATTAAAGCAGAACGATACAATTCTCATGGAGCACAGCGAAATGTTCTCCTTCTATTGGCATAAAGTAGATGTTTCCTCGGCTCATGTACGAAAGGCTAGCTGAGGAACAGCATGGCTGAGATGTCATGTTAGCTAAGGAAATACCTCTTGACACATTTTCTTAGGAGTCACTGAAGCAGCAAGGATGCCAGTCAAGGAGTTGTTCTTATCTGAACACGCATCTCCTCAGCTCATCCTGCAACTGATCCTGCTTTCTGGGCATGAACGTACTTGTAAAGTCCATAAATTTACTGTCATAATCAAGTCAGGAAGCAAAGGAGATGCTCTGTTCCTGTAAGTGTCTGTATATTTTCTTTTAAAAAGCTCAGGCCATGAAGAGTGTTCTGCAGAATATCCAGGTGGTATTGTCTGAAATGAGAATAAAAGTGTGTGAGTGAGTGTCCGGATTCGACACGCGTATGAGAAGTACCTGATACTTCAGGAGAGAAGAATGAACATTTGCTTTTGGGAAGCTTCGTTGTGTCACAGGGTTAAAGATGGGAAAAAAAGCCTCAATTTGTAATCGTTGCAGAGAAGACAGTTCCCCAGAGGTAAAGAGCTCAGGCCAAACCTCCCTTCCTTTCGGTGCTGTGTGACACCTACTAGAGCTTCTCCAGCAGAGACATCTTCACTGAAGCACTCTTGTAGTCCTTTGTAACTGGCACTGCTGTGTCTACAGCTCCTTTTTTTTTCAGAGGAATTGAAAAGATTGTGTCAAATAAAGACCTGTGTCTTTGACAAAAATAGCAGATAGAAGAATTAAAAATACCCAGAGGACAGAAAATGAGTATTTAAAAGAAAGAAAGAGAAAAGATACAGGACCGTTTTTTCAGTTTGACTGAGATTTGGCTCACATCTTCTTGTATTCTCTAAATGAATACCAGGAGCTCTTGGAGTTAGAGGTCCAATATTGGGTTTGCTGCCACCATCCTGAGTGCAGACACCTCGGGGTAGCTCCTGCACCCCCGGGGATATGGAAGGAAGAGACTTGCCCTCATGAAACTACCTAGGATTTTCTTCCAATGCTGAACTGCTGAGAAAGGAAACACTCTTCAAAAATCGCTCCTTAAGGAAATGATTATGGGTCTTGTGAGCAACATTTGGGGTTACTTTGGGCGACGAAGGACTCATTGCCATCCTTTGTCACTGAGCAATATGTGTGAATGTGGACGCTGAGACTTTTTCCTGGCTTACTCCCAAGGAGAACACAGCAAAAAAGAGGTCCTGGCGTTGTAGTCCCTGTGGTTGCTGAATGTGCTGTTGACTTCTTGGGCAAGACTTAATTTCCTTGTGTTTCAGTTTTCTCATCTGTAAAGCAAGTATTTTTTCTATTGCTGAAGGTATTTGTAAATCCAGGCAATACCCATGGAGTGCTCCGAGACCTCCTGACTCTCACCCAACTCTGTTGGAGTGGATGGAGCGCTGCTACTCAAACCCAAGGTCATGCTGACCTTGTTTGCTGGACAGGACTGAACTGCCTTTTTTTTTTAGTTTGTTTCTGTTAAAATAGACGCACTGAAAGCAGTTCACTCCCTTTTGCCATTTTGGCAGATTCCCTTTTAGTCTGAGAGCTTGCTTCAAGTCAAATGGTCAAACTGTAAAAGGTTTCCGTCCGTCCGGTGGATGCCTCAGACTGAGAGGAAGCCAGCAGAGATGACACCATAGCAGGCATCAGCCGCCTGAACTCAGCTATTACAGAAGACTTTTCCCCATCACCTCATCTAAATAGCTGAGAAGTAATTACGCCTAATGTTTCCTGATCTCTTCCCTCTTTGCACATGGGTAGGCTATTCCGTTTCTGAAACACTCGCCTCATGCCCATGGCATTTGCCCTGCAGCAGCGAGGTTGACTCCAGCCCCGGAATGCCTGAAACATTTTCTTCTAATAGACAGCTCACCATAAGCTGGAAATGCGTCACACACCAGCCAGTTATTTCCACATCATAAACTCCTAATGCTCCTTTAGACTGATGGGGTTTTGTATTTGCTAAGGCCTGGAAATATGCCAGACACGCTGCCGTGCGTGACGCTTCTTTTATTTTAGCCACCGTTGAGTTAATCGCCGGGTATTTCGGGCGTTTGAAAGCCCCTCCGTTTGCTCCTGGGTATTAGCCGAAAGCACCGAGCCACTCCACAGCTGGGAGCCCTCCCGTAGAGCAGGGACAGGGGACACTTGTGCTGAGACCTGACCTCCTGCCCCGGCCGTGGCGTTCGCATTGCAGGCATTCCCAGGGCTTCAGGGAACTCCTGGGGCTGGGAGCCAAGCTGTCCTCGCTTCCAGGTCCCCACTCCACGTACTCTTAAATATTTCCTTTAAGCTCTACGTGCCACCGATCGTATTCCCCCATTTCTTTTCATTTTTTTCTCCTCTACCTGCCTTCCCCACTAAAATCCCAGTAAAGCAGCCTGGTTGGGAAGTTCAGATTATCAGAGATTTCTGGGAGGGGGGTTGTGAGAAGGGACTGGAAAAAAGCACAGATTTTCAGTGGTGGCTTGACTTGTGCCCTCAGATCTGGGGCGATCCCGTTGGGATGCAATTGACTGTCGGTCCCAAGAACCAAAAGGCAATTCCACTTCATTAATCGCTTTGCTGCCTGGTTTCTAATGGCCTTATCAACAGGCTTTGCTGTCTGCAAACCGCCCCGTCTTTGAAGTGCTCTGCCTGATCACCTCTCCCTTTAATTTGTTCCTTTTATGGCAAGACTCTGGTAACTGCAGAATTTCCTCTTTTCCCCACTGGCTCCAAGTCTGATGTTCTTTCCAGATCCTCCAGCTGCTCAACACTAGTTAAGATTGTGCCAACTTGTCAGTGATAAACCCTCCTTTATTTATTTTTTTTTTTCCCCCCCGAGGCTTCTGTGTACAAAGCTTCAAGCACAAAAATCTGCTTCAGTCCTGAAGCTTGGCAGACAGCATCTCAGGCTAGGAGCAAGTATCTTTTGCCAGGTTAAAAACAATGATAATACATTTGGCCATTTTTCAGTCCTGAAAGCGTAAAAAAAAAATAATAATAGTTTGCGTGATGGAGGAGTTTATGAGCTTATTTAAGTAAAATGAGTTTGATTTAGCACATGGGTTTTGCAAGGGCTTCATCCTCAATACGGCACTATTGCAGTGCTTTAAATCCCTCCTCTTTTAAGGTTAATGCAGTTGTGTTCACAGACAGATGAGGCTGTATTCTGCAACTTTATACTTAGCTCTCCAAATGCATCCAGGAGTTAATTCTATCCACAAAACCTACTTGCATATGCACGTACATGCAAATACACCCAGGCCCAGGCATCCATGGGTTGTTTTCTCTTTGCCCTTTCTAAAAGCTCTGACCTTGTACCGACCCTTCTCCTGTAGCCACAGCTCCTTCCAGCGCTCTGCAGAGCTCTTCTCCCCAAACAAAAGGCTTCACCTCCTCAGCGCGCGGCTCACAGTTCTCTCTGAAGCCACCGCTCCCGAATCCTGGCTTCCCAGCTTGACGGCAGACCTCACCCCATGCGGCGAATCCTTCACATGCCAAGCTCCTCCGGGGACGGCGTCTCAAAGGAGAGCCATCCTAGTAAATGCCTTTCGCTCCTGCCACGCTGCTCAGCACAGGAGAGCAAAGCGTTCGAGCGGCGCTAGGTCCTGACTACAGGCTTGGAATAACTTTGGAAAAGAGGGGCGTGCTGGCCTCCTCTACCCTAGAAGCCGAAAAAAAATTCTCAACTTGAGTGCAAGCCTCACCAGAACCTCCTGCTACAACCCTGGCTGGTGCTTGGAGGACCGGGGGTCTGGACATGACCAGCCACGCAGGCAGGATGTCCTGCAAGGAAGGAAGGAAGGAAGAAGGGACAAGGCAGTGAGAGCAACGAGATCCTGGTTTTTACTGAATCCAGCCTGTGAATTCAACTGCTTCAGCCCAAAGTGCTTCCAAGTCACAGCAAGCTGCCATAAATCATAGTACACATAAATGCCTGCAAGATCACCCCTGCATTATCAGCCTTCCTCCCAATGTATAATCTTACAGCCATCCCTACTTACACGACTGTGTAAAGGTGGACAAACTCTCACACTTCAAGATATATGAAGCCTCTAAACTTTTCACGATGCCTAGAAAACAGTTTAGACAATGCAGTAAGTTTACTTTGAGTCATAATGCACAACAATTAATAACAAGAGCACAGTTGCTGCCCAAATCCCTATAAGCACAAAACAAAAGCCTTCCTGTTACAAACACAGAATCACACTCTATTGCTTAATTCCACCCCAAACACTTCAGATCTGCAGTCCCACCGGAGAGCTTTATAGTTATCACAAATCCAATAGATTAAACCAAAAAGGCATGGCAGAACCCAGACTGTCCAAATTAAAGCCTCTGAGATTCTCTGTAAATCCACCGCAGAACATAAAAATCATTAATTTATCTCCTGGCTTCACATCCTCCTGACAACTGAGTATCCAAACACGTTATCAGTGGCCATTCCTTTGCCGTTGGTAACAGCCAAGAGAAAATCTGGAGGGAAAAGGCTTGAGGTTACCAGCACAGACCCGGCCATCACCGGAGCTGCACCTTGCCACAGCCTGGCTGGAACCCCTTGGTGAAGCTGCTTAACCTTTTTATGCCCCATCTCCCTCCCCGTCCTGGATAACAACTGCTGATTTACTTTTGTGAATCTTTTGTGCAAGGCTTTTGTGAAGCTCCATTTGTCAACGCCTGTGATGTATTATTTATTGTCAAAGACATAAACAATCGCATCCTGGAGATGCTGAGCACATCACCTGCATTTTGATTTCTGCCAAAACCTCTCTCCCGCTCAGGATGAACCCTTTATTTCTCCTTCACCAGCATAATAGTCTTTTCTTCAGTGATGATTAAGTTTGAAGAGCCAATATGCGTGTTTGGGGCCGTGAAGTCAGCTCCCAGTTCCCGACTTTGTGTAGAAGGAGGGGCTCAGGGGAATTTGTGATGGATTAGTGATGCAGTGCTGGTAAAAAACACTGCTAGTTTTGAGGACTCTTGGCAAGACGCTTGCAGTTGGTGGTCATAGAATCATAGAATGGTTCAGGTTGGAAGGGACCTCAAAGAACACCAAGTTTCCAACCCCCCTGCCCTGGGCAGGGACACCTCCCATCAGACCAGGTTGCCCCAAGCCCCATCCAACCTGGCCTTGAACCCCTCCAGGGATGGGGCAGCCACAGCTTCTCTGGGCAACCTGGGCCTGTCAGCATCTTCAGCGAGGTGTTATTCGTGTCTGGAGGACAGCTTTTAGGGTGAGAATATGCCCTGCATAGATGCTTTAAGAGCAGCAGTATAAACATATGTGAGGAAAAAGCTGAGCAGAGCCCAGATATAGCACATCCAGTTCTGTTAATGCTGCACAGAGTAAACGTATCCGAGGAAAAGCACAGAAAAAGAAGTATATTTTCCATAAATCTTGGTGAAAACACTGGGGTTTTTTAAACTTTTTTTTTTTCTTCTGGAGACTCTGGTCTATCAGGCTGCCTCATTCCTGTTATAAAACCTGATGACAAACTAGGCAGTGACCAGATTTAACATCCTGCCTGACCTTATCTGACTGACCTTGCACCAAAACAGCACGGTGTGCTGCCAAATTTTCCAATTCCCTTCAGTATCTGAAGTCTCAGGAGCTCTGTTTCCTAAATAATTTTGCATCTGCTGACCTTAGCGTGTTGGCCAGAAACAAAAACCGCCGGGCAGTGAGCACGGGGCGGGGGGGGACATTTAAGCAGGTTCCCAAAAAGGGGGAGCTCTGGGTGCAAAGCTCTTCTCTGAAAATGCAAAATAAAATAGATCTGGCCTCCCAATTCAACCAGGAATGAGTATTTGACTAAAATCTGGCCACGCTCTGGGAGGCTGGAGATGGTCTGAATGATCGGAAGGGTTGCCTTTCAAAGGATGCATGGTTTCAGTGTGGGGAGAACCCTTCTCAACACTTAAAAATAAACAGGAGAAAGTTAGAAATGTATCTCGTGGCTCTCCTGAAGAGTTTTATGTTATGACACTTGTCACGCAAGCCGAAAAATGGGCTTAACGCAAAATGGCACTGGCTTTTCAATCATTAATGGCACAATCAACTAAAATACATAATCTGTTGCAGTGAACACCGTGTTTGTAAACACGTGCAATTAAAGTGGAATAAGATTCAATTATAATGGGTTATGTGTGCATAATAATGCAAATCATGCAATTCTTATTAGTTGGGCTGTACCCTGAGCTTGGTTCAGGAGGAAATTATATTGAAATGCGCTATAATGAAGAGGAAATTTTAATGAGAAGACAAGGTTGAAAAAATATTAGTCAAAGCAAGAGGAACGAGAGCGTCCGGAGGCAGAATACAAATGACAGGAACACAAAGTCATTTGACTGTATCTCCAGTTTTATTAATCCCTGGAGACATTCAAGGTGAGGCTCGACGAGGCCCTGGGCAACCTGGTCTAGTTGGGGGTGTCCCCGTTGACTGCGGGGGGGTCGGACTAGATGACCTTTGAAGGTCCCTTCCGGCCCAGATGATTCTATGATTTATGCAAAGATCAGAAACTCCCACTCGACAGCTGCCAGGGACCAGGTAGGCAGAATTGGCCCCACAGGTTGCCACCATTCAGAGATCAGGTCCGTGCTCCCTCTCCGGATAAGCTCTCAACAAGTTTTGCTCATTTTAGGAGTTCCACCTGGTGCAAAAGGATAGAAGAATTTAGGTCTCAGTGCTATGAGAGTGTCTATCTTCTCCCGGGCTGCTACTTTTGGCATGGGGGTAAACAGTACTCCCAAAGAGGCTTAATTTCATTTATTTCCACTTTTTTCCCTCTGACAGCACAGACTTATAACCAAGGTAGATATTACTCATCTATCTGATCTTTCCCTTTGTTTAATCACCCGCGGAAGTTGATTTACTACACATGAATTGCTTTAATTAACCGTCACTAGGAGGGGGGGAGGACCAAACTACCTTTTCTAATGTACAGAAAATTACTAGTCAACAGAGCCTAGGCGGTACTGAACGCACAGGAGCTGATCTCAGCTAAAACACGACGACCTTGTCTAATTCTGAAAACAGATAGCTCACAAACTACTTTACAAAAACCAGTTGTAATGGGTACAACGTGTATAACAACGCAGACTGCGCTACGCTGATTAGTACAAGGCTTTGACTTGACTTAATCAATATTTGAGAGGTGAGAGCTGTAGAAAGCAAAGCGAAATAAATGAGAAAACCGAGATGCTGCGTTGCGTTAGCTACACAATCCTTAGGAGGCTGGAATCCCAAAGAATAACCTGTATTGGCTTGGGCAAGGCATTAAGGATACCTGCCCTGGGCTCATTGCCCAGCCACACGGGAGAACACGAAGGTGCACTTCTGTAGAGTGGTGTCAAGCGATTCTTGAGTGTGAGAGATTAAACTGGAAATTTTACACGGAGGAGGAAAGTCTCTGCGCACGTCGGGTCCCGCAGTCCCATCAAGCGTAAGAAACTTTCAGACAATCAAGGAAAAAAAATAAATTGTCCGGAGACCAGATTCCAAATTCTTCATTCTGAACCAACCCTCACGGGAGGAAATTTGAAATTATATGAAGGAAATGATACTGTCACCACAGCTCGCAGCGAACAATAGTCTCACACATACTCAGACAATCGCTGTTGTCACCTAACCCCCGGCTGGGAGCTGTGCCCTTCCCACAGGAAGCAGGAAGAAGCAAAGTCATCTTCTGGCTCTCCAAGGGGACTGGGCCATCATCCCCCATTGCACATCTCCTGTCGGAACTCAGCAATCTTTAATGTCTCTTCCAACTCTAACCATTCTATGATTCAATGATTCTGGCTTTTTTTCCCCCTCTGACTTCAAGTGTTGCAACCTGTGAGGCTTCCCTTGCCAGGATTTTTTTCTGGATATTTAGTCTATGTTGCCCTTTCTCCCTTCTGACTCCTCAAACTTTTTGTTACACCCAACTGTGCTACTTAATTCCTCCCTGTCGTCGGTGTTTATACCTTTCAGCGCTGGATTGTAATGTCTCTCTGTAGCCATTTTTCTCTGAGTGACAGTATATTACAAATTCAGTCCTTCCAGTACTGATTTAGCTCCTTTAATCTTTCTTTATAAATGAATCTCTCCATCCCCTTGATAATTTTTGTTGCTCTTCTCTGAACTCACCACAATTTTTCAATAGCTCCTTGCTAATGAGTTTCCCAGAACTGAACAGGGTGTTCCAGGTGCAGAAGCAGCAGAGCCACACGAAGGTGGTCTGAACCTGCCCCAAACCACACTGCCCTTCTGCTGTCGTATCTCATTTCTAGCTTGGGTCTACCTTGTGCCTACATGTTTTGGGGGAGAAGATGGAATTTAACCTCCCGTTCTGCTTCAGATACTTAGAAGCAAATTCTAAAATGTTAAATTTGAATTTTTTTTTTTTTTTTTAGCAAGTAATTTTGGGGGTGCACATCTGTCCTGAAGGCTGCAGTTTGACCTCCAAGCAGCATCACCCCGTGTGGAAGTCAGAACCCTGTCTTATTTCACTAACTTAGAAAATATCCAAATATCCACGTATAATTCAAACCCTCCCATTCAGGAAGGATGCTGGGGTACAAGTGGGTTTTCATATGTCTTTCAGACTAGCGAGATTCACATCTGCAGAAGCAGACGTGCAAAACTATGAACCAAAAATTCCTTTCTTCCTACCAGTGAAAATGGATTGATCTGGTTTGTTCCAGTGAACAGGAAAACTGGTCAAATTCTCTCATTCTTAACTAGCCCTGAATTCATTTTACAGCGTCCTGACCCAGCTGCTTCTCTCCCTGCATCTGTTTGCATCTTTTATGGAGGATTTTAGTTCTTCCTAATTTCATCTCATCTGCATATATTATTAGAATGTCGTTTCCTCCTCCATTTCTAGATGAAGAGTGAGGATATTAAATAAAACTTATCTAAGAGTAAGCTTAGTGGTTCTCCTATGGTTTCCTCATCTTCAACTCCATGCTTTGCCACTCACTGTTAACCTCTCCTTATAGCCTTCCAGCCTATTTTCAATCAAGGAGACAGTATTCATCTCCAAGCTGATTTAAATTAATTTTTCTAGAAAGATTTCATGAGGCACAGTATCAAATGCACTGCTCAGATGCAAATATATTACAGCTCCAGCGTTCCCTTCATCCGTTAATTTTCTGTTTCTATCAAAAAAGCAATCAAGTTTGTCTGGCGAGATTTATTTGTGCTAGAATGATGGTGTCTGAGGCTTCGTGCTGCCGGGGCCAGCTCTCAGGCATCCCAAACACCCACCACCTGAACTGCCTCCAAGGTAGCTGGGTGTATCAAAACCTCTGAAAATGGGTGTTTGGGGGGAAATACTATGTTAATCCTAGACTGTGGGCTGAGCTAATTAGCAGTTCTGTCATTATTCTATCAGCACAAGCCCGGGCAGGACTGCGATTTCTGTCCAAGACGGTTGGGATCCTGCAGAATGACCTGGGGAGCAATTTCCCTGGAGGGCTGTACCCAGGGGTCGTGGTCCCTCCACCTGCTGAAAGAAACCCCTCTTGTCTCGTGACAAGGTCACCCCACGTACCACAGAAAGCCCTGTGTCTTGCTCAGCACCATCCCTGTTCCCTGCCTGGCATCCCTCCCAGGGCTCCCTCTATGGTGGCACGGTGCCTGGCAAGCCTGGGGACATGGGGACCTCCTGCCTGGAGTCCCGTGACAGATTTAGGAGCAAGGGGCTGGCAGGCAGTGGTGGCCTTTGCCACCCAGAGACCACTGGGGGGACTTTTTAAAGACCCCAGTTGTGCTGGTTGCCTTCGTCTTCCTCACCTGCACCGCAATCCAAAGCAAGGCTGATTTCTTCATTTTAGAAAGGGTAAAAGGTAAATTTTCAGGAAACAGTGTTTTGGGATCATTTATTTCCCCTTTTAAGCGTCTATATACACTTTAGTCACTTCTTAGTCTTCTCTTCACAAATTAGGAGAAATAATCACATGCAGCGTGGCGTTTTCACCACTTTGACCAGTATCCTGGGCTCATCTCTATCAGCTGATTCACGTATAGGCTCATTTTCCCTCAAGTATTTTCTCACACCTTACTAAGAAAAGATATTTTATTGGCTTTTCCTCATTTCTGAATTGTTCACGTTTCTTTTATCTGTCTCATTAATGATAGATTCTAGTCATCATTAGTTTCATACCCACTCTAGTTTACTAATTAATGGACATCCTTTCTCTCTAGGATTTTTGCTCATCTTCCCCCGATACTCATACAATAAATGTCTTTCGTATTCCCTTTAAATCCTTTGGCGGCATTAATTAACTGTGATTTTTTATTTATTTTTTTTGCTATCCTTATCCATTCCCTGCTGAGCTTTAAATGAATCTGTATTCTTGTTTGATTTCCTTCACAGAAGGATTTCAGCGCAGGTTTTTTAACCTCCCATCCTTGAGCAGTCCCTTGTGAAGTGACTGTAACTGTGGCAGATAACGAACTTTTCACGCCCACGCTAATTAGCCATGCAGATTTGTGCATACCTGACTGCCATAGAGACTGGAGGGGTCGAATCTGGAAACGGCCCCTTGTGAATGATGGGTACAGGGTCTGGGTCAGGACAGGGACCGTTGGCACTGGGGACTCCAAAACTGAGCATCCTCCTATGAGCCAGGCGAGACGAAGGTGGGCTCCCACCCCAAAACACCACCCATAACTCCCCAAATCAACCACCAGCCCCAGCAAGTTCACCAGGGTCCTTCAAAGGATGCCTGGCGTCCACCCAACATCCTCCCGTCAGTAATTAGTTCCTTAAATAATTATTTAATAATCGTCGTGTACTTTGAAGATGTTGAGTGCTCTGTAGGCGCGCACAGTATTTTTGGCATTTCGGGGTCCTTTCAGTCCCTGCTGGCAGCTCCTGGCTCTCAGCACTAATGAGTTGTGTGACATGGCTTAGGGGTAGATGTGTTCAGCAGAAGGGATTAGTCGCTATCTCTCCCTACACTCTTTTTTTTTTTGAGAAAAAAGAGGAAAAAAAAAAAAGCCCAATGAATTTGCTGTTTGCTGGGAAAAGGAAGATCTAATTTCATTGCTGCCTTAGGGCAGCAGAAAGGCTCATCTCGGGCCCCGGGTCCAGCTGAAAAGGTTTTGCCCTGGGTGGGTGCAGCACAGCTAAGATTATTTGACTCCTTCTGGGGCTGCTCCCAACAAGTTCCAGCTGCAATTCCCTCCCTCCCTCAGTTGGGACTTGGTGGGGTACGGGGGAAAAGGGAAATTCTCCTCTTCCAGGCCAGGTAAACCTTTACAGTTTTTTCCTGTCAATTCTAAAGTGCTGTTTTTTTTTAAATGGAAAGATTTTTCTTTAAAGAGTCACTAAGATTTCAGCAGGGATACTGGGGAAGTTATTCTTAATGCTGGGCCACCAGGATATTAAGTAGCCTCTTGATGTGATGTATCTAAAGAAAATGGAAGTAGTGTCTGTGTCGGTACTGCTTATACTGTTCTTACAAACTTACTTAAAGCTCCCGGCTAATTCGTTATTCTGGGAGTCTAATGCAAGGCAGCAGGTACTACAGTTCCCCCGCAGAGTCTATTTTCAATATTAATTATCTTGCTGTGCGTTAAGTAGTTTTTGTTTTTGCGTTAAAAGGTTTACGAAGATTAGATGATTAAAATGATAAAAACTAATTTTCTCAAGCGTAGCCACTCCGCAGCAGTCAACTGTAAAGAGAAAAATCTGTGCACTTAGCTGTCTTGGAAAAACGGCACTGTAACTAAATTATCCTGTTGGGGAAGGGAAGGAAGGGAAAGGCTGTTTTATCACAAACGTTGTCACTGTCCTGCTGGCCACACGCTTGTGTTGATGTGTCTGCTGCTCATTTGCCTTCTCCGTGAAGCACGTATTTGTCTGAGAAATTAATTTTGGTGTATGACAGGGATGGTTTATCCCTTGCAAACGCGCCACATCTGCGGCAAAGCTGAGCTCGATGCGAAAGCAGAGCGCGTTTTGACTCCTCTTTGAGGAGGAACGGGGCTGGTGGAACATCTCTGTGGCTGGGTCTGGTTTCATGGCACTGCAGGACCAGTGCCTCTGGCAGGGGCAGCCGCTGCTGGACAATGATCTTACGGCGAAAGGAATTTCTTATACAAAGGCTGTTACCGTGCCTCGGTTCCCCAGCTGCAAAATGAGGAGGGAACTCTGGAGGAGAAGGATAAGTCACAGCGCTGCCGCCTGTGAGAGGTGGTTATTAGCCTGCTAACGCTGACAGATATCTGGTTTCGCTCCTTCGCTCTTCATCCCCAGTGACATCCAGAGGGACCCTGCAGAGCTCTCGGGGCTTATTACAGTATATCGCTACATTTGGGGCTGTTGGACCTCAGCAGATTTGTTGGTTTTCACTTTAATTTTTAATTTGTGAACTCTGAAAGCGAGGATCGTTGGGTTAAGACAGACACATCCGTCCCTTTCTCTTTGAAACCAGGGGACTTGAGGTGTGATCTGAGCTGCACAGCAGCTGTCACCACGGTCACATCTAACACGTACTCTCACCTCTGCCATCGTGGGGCACGTATTTTGGGTGAGGGAGGGGAAAGTGACCCCGAGAAAACCACCAGCAGTGCCATCCCCACAGCCAGCGCTCCGGCCCAGAGTATCTTTTTCCTTCCTCCCCCCCCACTATAAACATGGTGACTTTTGAGTGGTGCAAAATATTCTGTTATAACAAAGTTTTCTGCCTCTCAGACAGAGGAATCGGCACAGTGTTTGCTAATGCTAAAGCCATGGGAATTACACTCACTGTTCTCATTAGCGGTGCCCACCCCCGTAGCACACGTGAGGATGAAACTCAAAGAGCAAGAGGTGCTTTGTGAGATCCAGGGTGAGCTGAGAAGCTGAGGACAGGCAGGAGAATCGCTCTGATTCTTTGGCATGCGAGATTTATCGATTTTATGTGGCTTCTGCATTTTGGGATGCTTTCTTTTGATGACTAGCACTCTAAATATCATTTTTTTTCTACGAGACTGTTGTCGTTAGTGTTATGAACTGTTATTTGTTGATATCATGCAATCTTTTCAATGTCCTAAAATTTATTATGGGTGTTAGAGATGCCAATGTTTATCCATTTTACACCTTCATTATCTGATCCAGCCTCGTCATTACTCCAACTACATGCAATGGTATTATCACTGTTGTCTTGTTTCATTACAATTCCCATTTGTTGAGTGCCTGATTTCTAAGAAATAATTTATTAGAAAATATGCTGAAGCATAATCAGCCCCGTTATTATGCATGTTTGAATCTCAAGCATTTGACAGAAAATGTCTGTGACTCAGAGTTGGCATCGTGTCTGGTTTAGGCCAGTGTAGACTGGGCCAAGGAACACACTTACTACTGGATCCTGAAATGCCTGTAGTGGGTACCTCAGTCTCCTCCATGTCCACAGTGAAGGTTCCTCCTGGTGCTAAATATAATTTCTGGCTCAGAAAACGAGGAGTTTGTCTTATATTAATATATGTCCTACCTGCAGTAATAACCACTGATGTGCATTTGATATTTTCCCTCTAGTTCTCCTGAGCTGAGTCTATGTGTTGTGTGAGTCGATACAGTCAGTTGTGGAGAGGGGAAAGGCAGAGAGAAAGAGAGAGGGGAGGGAAAAAGAGAAAAGAAAAGCAGGATGCAGCTGCCTGTGACTAAGATGGACGTAGACTTCACCCTGTCATGGTGGCAACTGTTAGATTTTTATGTTGGAAAGGATTTTAAGGATCAACTAAACAGAACATAAAGCCAAGATGAAAATGCAGAGAGGAAAGGGGCCAGAAGGACAGCTGTGACACCTCTGACATGAGGGGACTCTCGACCAAGGAAACAGCCTATCCACACTGGGCAGAGAAAATGCACTCAGAGCCTGGGACAACTCGCTGAATATCCTGCCTGAGAGAAAGCATTCACAGTATCAGAGAATGCTATGGGGTTGGAAGGGACCTCTGGAGATCATCTAGTCCAACCCCCTGCCAGAGCAGGTCCACCCAGAGCA
>JAOXJK010000051.1:2434131-2446086 GCA_025774025.1 Xenus cinereus
CCCTGGGCACCACTGAAAAAAGACTGGCCCCATCCTCCTGACACCCACCCTTTAAGTATTTATAGGTGTTGATCAGACCCCCCTCAGTCTTCTCTTCTCCAGACTAAACAGACCCAAGTCCCTCTGCCTTTTTTAATTCAAAAAGCTGACTTGAATCCATTTTTAGTAAAGACTCTTCTTCTAACTGGAAGTGTTTTGTGGCTACAGTGAAGCTGCACTTGGCTATGAGCTGATCCTGCTTTGCTGGACTCTGGCAATGTTGGTTCTCAGCCATCATCTGGTGGCCATCAGGCTAAGGTGGTGGGCTGCCACCAATACTTGGAGAAAGACAGCCTTGGCTTACTGAATGGCCCTTAACTTTGATAACATGGTGAAGCTCATGGCTATCTTTGGCCACAACCAACACAGTTACGGGAGGTCTTGCAAGAGCATCTGCTGCAATTAAAGCAGACAATTATCTCTGTATTTTACAGTGAGTCTGAGTTAGTAATCCCAAACATAGCCCTTCATCCATGTTAAAGGCTGGGAGGGAAAAGCCCTAGTTTCTCAGCTTGCAAGATGTCGTTAATAAATCAACCCATGGCGAAAATACCACAGTGTTTTGGAACAAATGATATGATTAAAAAAGTATATTTCATCCAGCAAGTAATTATCCCACCCGCTGATATTTGTTAAGATATAATTCAAGTGAAAAATAAGATCTGTGTTTCTGCTAGAACTTCTGGCTCGATTCCCGCAGATACCGATCCTCAATCTTTACCCAAAATTTGCTGAGGCATTGTCTGACACAGAAAATGGACTCGGAGCTCAAACATAAAACCTAATTACAGGAAGTACTGCAAGGCAGGGCAAGAGATGGTGCCTGAAGTGCTGAAGAAGGCAGGGTTCGGTACCCACTCTTTTTCCAGGAAAAAAAATACCAGATGCCAGTAACGCTGCCTTAGATGCAGAACGTGCATATTCCAGGACTGAAAAGCACATCCTGCCTTCTCCCCTCTTCAGTCAAGCCCCAAATGCCTGCAGCAATATCAAGAAATACCATAAAAATTAGAAATAACATTCCAGTTCCCCACGCAAGGAATACGCTACACTGTGCGTGTGTGCACAGGGGGAAGTGTGAGGATTTGGCTCGTGGGTAAGAAGTTAAAAATTGATTCGGCACGACATAATCTTTTGAAATCCTGGCCATGGATTCATCAGGACCTGCCTTGTGCCTGGGCAGTGACTGCAGCTGGGTCAGGCGCTGCAGTGATGCCCATCTGGGGACAGCGGGATATCCTGGGGGGTTATGTCTCTGCAGGCATTAAGACCTCTGGAATTGGGACTGGATTCTCCAGATTCCACTGGGAAGCTGCACTTTGCTGAGGGCTTTGCCTGGGGGCTGTGTATCCACACACATGGGAAGTTTGCCCCAGGCACAGGGATGAAGGGGGCTGGCAAAGGCAGGTTAACAGCGTGGCTCTGAAATAGGCTGGAGGGAAATTGCTGCAAAATGCACTTTTGTGAGGGGAAAACGCTTAAAATCGAAGGGTTGGCCTGCTGTGGCAGAGGTGTGCAGGCAGTGGGAGCAGTCAGTGGGTTCAGCAGAGCTCCCTGTGTCCAAGCGTGGACCATGGGCTGCATCGAGAGTGAAGGCAGGGACGTATTCTCAGTGTTCAGCTTTCATCACAACTGCTTAAGTGATGTGTTAATGTTTCCTCCATGTTAGAGAGAAATGAAAATCAGGGCATCTCGGTTCTCCAGCTGCAGCTGAGAAGTGTCTGTGTGGCTCCTGTCAGGGACTATTTGCTATACAATGAAGTGGTGGCAACCAAAACCACCAAGGTTAACAAAGCTTTTCCCTCCCTGAGGTATATGCATCCTACGTCTCCTGGGGTCACCTAGATTGGACTTTGCTGCAGAAGAGCACCGTCCAATTCCTCCCTGCTATTGCTCTCTGCCATCTGTCTAATTCTCAGTGCACATCCGAGACCTTCTCATTCTGTGAGCAGCATCAGGCAACCCTCACACACCAGCATGCAAGAGCCCCCGGAGATCATGAAACGCATTTGTTGAGAGGAGGGTTCCCAGACGGAACAATTAAAGAGCCGTTCTCCCAGGTTTGTGCCTGATCATGCCTTCACTAAGCTGGGATTAATATTTCAAAGGAAATACAGTCTCCTGTGGGCACTTTCAGAGAGGGTCGATGAATCAGCTGAACCAGGGTAAAGTTATAGGGTATATAATTTTCTTGCTTCTTTGTCTGTGCAGTACGTATAGTAATAAACCCTTTATATGTATATGTGTGCTACCAGGGATGTAACATGAACTTAGTTCTCGTTACCTGAGGACAGGCAGATCTCTTATTTACTCTTTCAGTGCTTGCAGCATATTTGTGGGATGGTATTAAGGGTTCATCTGGCCACAAAGAGTTCACACTATATCCTGCACAGCATGGGATACACACAAGAAGACACTGTTAATACAGCATCTCTCTACTGGTGGTGAAAGAAAATTACCTTCCTTGGTCATTCCAGCTGGCATGGGATCAGCTGGATAATGAAGACCTTAAATTTGCATTCCTTAGGGCATCAGGAAAGGAAGAACAACACTTTACCTTAATGCAAGGTGAAAATCATAGTATGGCAGTGACAAGGAAAACTGTGAGGTTGCCCTCGGGAAACAAGGGAGTATTTGTTGCTCATTAAGGAAACAGCAGGATGAGACTCGCAGATTTGCTGAATGTCTGAGTGAAGTTCCTAGAGGAGAAGCAACTAATGCAGTTTCTGGTACATGCTCTAATTTTCCATCGCTGGTTAGCGCATTGTGGTAAGCTTATGGTGGTCATGACATGCTTTGTGAGAGTGATCAATATCTAATTAGGCAAAATGTTCATTTGTTAATGCCTGAAGCTTTAAGCCCCACCTTCAAGCATCACCCCCACATGCATTACTGTTCTCTGTGACAAATCACTTGTGTTCTTGACCTAATAGGGTTAAGTCCCATCATGATGATGCCAATAGCTCAGTTTAACCTCTTTATTTTCTTTGTGTGAGAAGCTAAACTACAGCTGTCGCTCAGTTTAAATGTGATGCAGAACACGCTGCCCGGGCTTATTCCCTCTGGTGCAGTCCCTGCTGGAAATACAGATGGATAGCCTTGCCCTGTCTGCTGGTTTACACAAGAGGGAACAAGATGCTTTAAAAAAAAAAGGCACTTTCTGGTGATCCAAAACTGCTGCAGTTTCCTCCTGCAACATGAGGAGGTTACTGCCATCCCTTTCCTCCTGCCGGGAAATCCATTGCTGGGAGTACAGCAGCACCTAGAGGCCCTGGGCCAGAGATGGCATCATGGTGACAAGCTGTGGGGGACAGCCCCGGCCCGAGGAACCTGCAGTGGGGGCCCAGGGGACTAAACAGAGCTGCTGTCGGGTCCCAGTGGGTGCCCACAGAACTCTGGGGCTCAGGGAGAGAGTGCCATTCTCCTAGTGTTGTGGAGGATTTGGGGATGAAACCAGAACGGACCCAACTTTTCTGCATCTCATGACTCTTCCTCCCTTCCATGTTGAGACCCACAAGCTCCGTGAGACCTAATGGCCTCCCCAGAGCTGAGCTGATTCCTGGGGGGGGGGAATCCTGAGCACTCACCTTCCCGGCAGGCAGGGGAAGGGGGAAGCTCAGCCACTTTGAGATATGCCTCCTTATCTTGTTGGGGGTTGGAACTCGATGATCTTTAAGGTCCCTTCCAACCTGAACCATGGTATGATTCCAAAACAGGGGCCCCCTATTGGTAATGCCTGCACCCCCGGCCTGGTGGTTTTTTGGTGTGTCTGTAGATCTTGATATAACGCAGTTAAAACTTCTGTGGAGGTTGGGCACGTCATCTCATCCTGACTTGGTCAAGGAAGGGAGACTCTGCCATCAACACCGACATGGTGAGTTGTTAGAAAAGGCTCCCCTCGCTGGAGCTCAGCTGGCGGCTCCTTCCAGACACCTTTTTCTGAAAGATTAAACGGTTCTTTATGCCTAATATTTTTCTCTACTGCTACTTTTGTGTTCAAATTGAGTCCCTTCTCGGTCTAACTTTAGCATGCTAAGAAACAGATTTGTACTCTATAGCCTTTTGTCACTAGTGTGGCTCTGAACTGGCTTTGGTATTTAAGCATTCAGGAGGAAATACGGATGCTAGAAATAGTGCAGCAATTTAGTATAATGCTATATATGGAGGTAAAAACACTTCCTCCAATTAGTCTTAATTTCCTTACTAATATAGCCATGAAGCTCAGCCTGCCTTTGGTGCCTGTACCGTTTTCGCACTGGGTTTAGGAGGGTCTCCTGGGTTGAGCTCCTGCAGGGAGGGCGATGGCAAAAGCTGAGCTGATGGAAGGGCTCTGCGTAGGACGGATGGGCAATATATCTGTAACTTTAAGGTGGGCCTAATCCTAGCACAGACCGAGCGACACTAAGGACAGAAACACCCCTTAATACGGGGCCTTGCTTCTGTCCACATCCTATTGCTGTTCCTTTCCACCCGAGGTTTTACCTCTGTGGCCGGTGGCAAGTGTCAGTGTTCCTACATCCGTCCTTGGGAGGTGCTTCTTATGTTCATATTGCATTTGCACAGAACCTCTGAAAAACGTATAACTACATTTTAGAGGACAAACATACTATAGAGATATAACTGGAGAGAATGGAAGTAATTTTCACGTGTGGCAAGTCCCTCAGCATTGCCCTTGCTTTTTACGCTTTCCTTATAACCAGTTGCTTTCCTTCACCCTGATTTTTCTTTCCTTCACCCTGATTTTTCTTTCCTTCATCTCCCATTACTTTCAGTTTACACAAACTGTGGTTGTGCCCTGTACAAAAGCTTTTATGCAAGACAGGTAATGTGGAAATGTAGTACTTTCACCGTGCCCTGCCACCATCAAGCTGGCAAGCTCATTCATCACGGCTCTCCCCGTGCCTGGCAAGCGGAAAGGTAGTGCCTTTGGATGTCACCGCTCGTAACAGTGATTGTATTTTCACTTTCTGGCTCATAATGTGCTGGTCACCAACCCCAAACAAGCAGGGGATGTTTCTCACCGCTGTGGCTGTCGGTGAATCATTAGCCAATCTCCCTGGGTAGTTCTGGCACCTTCTCACCACCTCCACAAAGGGCTTTTGGCCGCAGAGGGCCCTGGGGCAGGGTGAAGGTGGTGGGGTCACTCTCAAGCGTTGAGGTGTGATTATGGAAGGAGAAGGTACCATTTGCTTTGCCCTCATGAGGAGCAGCAGCATCGTGCAGACCTACGAACTCCTCATTCCTTAATCAGAACCTGATATGTTTTGAGCTGGATAGCAGGACTAGAACAGTAATTAAAGCACGTCGGTATACGAATTTATTGTTAATACTCATGACTAAGTCTCTGAGCAGGTGGAATGCTTTGGAAAGAACAGAAAAGTACAGGAAGGTCCAAGACTTGCTCTCTTATTTGAGCAGCACTATTGGGAGACATCTTTCTTACTCTTGAGAGCAGCATAATGCAAGGAAGGACTTATCACTGTTCCCAGCTTTCAAAAGGGTAAAACTGGTAGAATGAGGCTTTGATTCCTACTCCCTGATTAGCTCCACTGCTTAAAAAACCTGAGCTCTGTGACTGGTTGTCTCTTTCTGGGAGAAGAGAGATGGCTCAATCCCATCTTCTTAGAGAATCATAGAATTGCCTGGGTTGGAAGGGACCTTTCAGATCATCAAGTCCAACCATCAACCTAACTCTGACAAAAGTTGCCACTAACCCGTGTCCCTCAGCACCACGTCTGCCCGGCTTTTAAATACCTCCAGGGATGGTGACTCCAACAATGCCCTGGGCAGCCTGTTCCAAGGCTTGATAACCCTTTCTGTGAGGAAATTTTTCCTAATATCTATCCTAAACCTCACCTGGCACAACTTGAGGCCATTTCCTCTTGTCCTATCGCTTGTTACTTGGGAGAAGAGACAGACCCCCACCTCTCTACAACCTCCTTTCTGGTGGTTCTTGTCCAACGAGCTTCCCCAAGGCAGTTGTCCTTATCACTGCACCTACAGTATCTAGCTGGCATCCTCAGGTGAGCATCTCTGCTACTGCAGCTATTCTTAAGCTATTGGGGGAAAAAAAACCCTACTTCTGTTATCTAAGTCTAAAACATCGGTCTAGAGGGAGGATGATATTCTCAGCAGAGGAAGTTGCACGGTTGCAAAAAAAAAGCAGGTTCTGTGCAGGCCTAGGCACTGGTCCACAGAGAGGCCAGGTCTGGGAGTAATTTTGCTGATGGTAATAAATCAATATGAGCGTGTATGAGATCAAGACCCATGAAAATTGGTAAGGGCAAACTCACCAGCTGGTGTGTGTCAGTCTAACTCTGCAGAACTGGATTTGCACTGGTTGGTCAGCTACTGACCATAAGGGCAGAAGCGTTCGCACCGCATGTTCCACTTGCCAGATGCTCGATGGAGCCCATTATTCGTTTAAAAAGCAGATGAGCTGTTTGAGCGTTTCCTTGGGAAGCACCGAAAGAAGCAGAGCATCTGGAATGGAGCTGGAGCTGGTGGGCAGCGGGTGGGCATGGCAATGGGAGTCAGGGACTGGACTCTGCCTGCACGCACACAATTAATTGACGTTAATTATACCTGTTGGACTTCTGCATGCTCCTTCAAAACTTGTGTGGGAGATCAGGCATGGCACTGTTTTAACTCTTCGATCTGTGGTAGCGATGCTTGTCTGGAAGCTATGCTAACAGGAAAATCCACAAAGCATGTCAGTTTGTTCCCCAGGCTGTAGGCAATCTTGTTTGGGTTTTTTGTTTTAGTAGGTATTAGGTCTGATGGTGCTCTCCTTATTTTCAGTGAAAGGGGCACAAGTAATAGCTGCCTTGCTCAATGTCATGAATGACTGGTGAAGTCAGCATTGGCTGTGAGAGGCATTTCCCTCGTTGCATTAATTCTGGCGTGCAAGATTTCATTAAATACAAGAAAACAGACATTGACTGAGTGTTGCAAAGCCTCTCTTAACTGCAGCTATTCCTTTTTGTCCTTTATTTATAAACTGAATCCATACTAGAACTGTATGTGTAGCAACTCCCTTAAAAAGTGACGGTAACTGATAACTGCAAGCTCACAAATAAGAATGATTTAGCCTCCAGAGAGGGAAAGGTGGTATTTCCCATTCTAAAGGTGGAGGTTTGAAGCCCAAACCTTGCCAAGGGTCTCTCCTGTTACCTGTGGAAGAGCCAGGAAGAGAGGTCAGATCTCCCGTACTCCAGCTCAACCCTGTTACTGTAGGGCTATTCTCTAATCTCTTATTCCTGCAAGCTGTTACTCTATAAACATGATAAATAGACTGGGAGAAGTGTTTAGCATTGAATATTTCTACAGTACAACCACTCCAGCCTCCCTTAGCAGCAGAAACACTACTCTTATGTCAAAGATGGGGAAACTGTGACACAGTGTTTTGTCCAAGCTCGTGGGACTGCTGGGACTGGTGTCCTAGAGCCCAGGTCAGTCCCATGAACTGTGTTGCCTGTCGGTGTTGGCTCCTACCAGTGAATTAAATAATAGCTTAGTGGAAGAGGAAAATTAAACCGTACTGACAAGGGAGACAAGATATGCTTTTCAATGAGATTTGAAAATTGAGACAGAGTTGATTAGGTTCGTATCACTCTGCGATCTAGAGATGTTAAACAACCAGCTCTCCGTAGCCAGGCAGCTGGGAATATCGACCAGATGGAATTGCTCTTTAAGTACATGGTACTTAAACTTTCCTTGACTGTTTTGCAAAGAAGATAGTGTTAGAGAAGCACTTGGAAACACAGTGGAAGAGAGAAAAATCATAGGTACCAACCCTACTGTTTTCAGTACAATGAACACATCTATACTGTGAGGCCACATCTACGTTGTGATGGGATGAGTTGCAGGAAAGCCCACGTTTGGGTGTGCTCAGCTGTGGAGCATGACCACTCCTGTCCCTGGCACACGCTCTACCTTGGCTGTGGTTCAGATACGCTGAATGGAGGAGAGACCAGGAGGCAAAACAAGGGGCCAACGCTGCCTCCTCAGGTCCTGGGGCTGAGTGACACTGGGGCAGATCAACTGCACTCAAGATTTCCCCTTCCAGACAAGCCTAGGGGATGTCAGATGACAACAGGAGAGAGTCATCTTGACAGTAGGGTGACAACTGCAGTGAGGTGACAAGTGGTTAAGTCACAGTGACAGAGATGAGGGTGTGCAAACTCCCACGCATCAAGCTTGTAAGACACAGGACAGGGAAGGACTCTTAATCAGGGAGGGGAGCCATAGGATGAGGGGGAAGGGTTTTTAACGGAGATTTAGATGAGATATTGGGAAGAAATTCTTTCCTTTGAGGGTGGTGAGGCCCAGGTTTCCCAGAGAAGCTGTGGCTGCACCATCCCTGGAGGGGTTCCAGGCCAGGCTGAATGGGGCTTGGAGCAACCTGGTCTGGTGGGAGGTGTCCCTGCCCAGGGCAGGGGGGTGGAACTGAACGACACTTAAGGTCCCTTCCAACTCTAGCCATTCTATGATTATGGATGCTGAAACTTTTGGGAATCCTAGTTTTGCAAGAGCACCTATCTTTTGCTGTGATGCTTCCTCTCCAATTACATTATTAATGCTTTGTGATGTGAAATCAAGTTCCAGCTGACTGGTGTACTGTATCAAACCAGGCACATCACGAATTGGTAGTGTCAGCCTGGTGAACTGAAGAGGGAAAAATAAATATCCCTGCTTCTGAAAACTGTCTTAAAAAAAAAAAAAAATTAAACCCTCCACAAACAACAGTACCGAACAGGCTGCCTCTATAAATTGCAGCTGATAACTGTATTATGAAAGGCTGCTGAGACAAGGCGGTGAGGAGGTGAAGAGGCTGATTTTATTCCGTCCTGCTGAAGTCCTAAGGACAATGAAAGGCAGCGGTGGCAGCTGCTCCTCTGTACCCACATGTGTGTCTGCCTGATGGTTCTGCCTGACTTCATGGGGCACCTGGAGTCCAGGAGGATCACCTCACCCTGTGTCCTCCCCAATTCGCATCAGGGAGTCTCATCTGCAGCTGCGTTCTGCACTTCAAGGTCTGGGTGGTGATAAGTGAGCTGAACAGAGCTGCATTGCTGAAGATTAGGGAATGTTTACAAACATCCCAGCTCCTGAGGTTCTAGAAAACCTTTCAACAAGTTTCTCTCTTTGCAGAATAGTTTGTCCCAAAGCATCCAGCCTTTCTGGTGACCTGCTCTGCCTTTAGTAATCCTGTTTCCCCCATGATGGTC
Source organism: Xenus cinereus (assembly GCA_025774025.1). Taxonomy (NCBI): domain Eukaryota; kingdom Metazoa; phylum Chordata; class Aves; order Charadriiformes; family Scolopacidae; genus Xenus; species Xenus cinereus. Next base: position 2,443,401 of record JAOXJK010000051.1, read on the forward strand.
AATCTGCAGAGGACAGAAGGGCTCCTTGCTCTGCCCGTCTGCTGCCAGAGATGTTCCTGCTGACCAGGAGATAAGTGTGGGCTCTGGAAGCCCTGAGAATGGCTCTGCTTGGGGGACCTCGGGTGCCTGAGGGGGACTAGCAGGTAGAGCTGGAGGCAGTCAGGGTACCAAAGGCTTTCTGGAAAATGAGTATTTCTGGATGACTGGGCACAGTGGTGAATTTACAGGGCTCTTCTGCTGCCTCAAAAAAGAGGCAGGAGAGAAGTGGGGGCGAGGGGGGAAGGATCAGCATTGATTACGCTGACAGTTCTGCTAATGTCACTGTGGACACAGCCACTTTCCTTTCCTTTGCCAGCAGCAACTTAAATAATAAGATGCAGAGGGAGAAGGGCGACTCACAGCGCTGTTGGCAGCGTTTAGATGAGAAACTGGTGGGGTGATGGATGGCCACGATGCAAAGATACATGGTGATCAGCGCTCTGGAAACGCAGGCAGATTAAGTAGGACTGTGCCTGACTAGTCTGAAGGTGACTCTACCAAGAGCCAGTTGTTAGATTCTAATCTCTTTTTGTGCCCTACAAGTAATATTTGTACTGAACTCAGCCGTGGGCACAATAGCTCCTGCATATTTCGTGGCTACTTTCACACTTTGGTCAAGATCTGCATATGGTTCACAGGCAGAGTTGATCCTGGCGAGATCATGATAAGCAAAGGTGAGGACAGGCTGAGAGAGCTGGGCTTGTTCAGCCCGGAGAAGACCCCAGATGGGGACAGACTTTTTAATAGGGCCTGTAGTGATAGGACAAGGGGTAATGGTTTTAAACTGAAAGAGGGTAAATTCAGACTACATATAAGGAAGAATTTTTTTATGACGAGGGTGGTGAAACACCAGAACAGGTTGCCAGGAAAGGTGGTAGATGCCCCATCCCTGGAAACCTTCAAGATGAGGTTGGATGTGGCTCTGAGCAACCTGGTCTAGCAAAAGATGTCCCTGGTCATTGCAGGGGGGTTGGATTAGATGGCCTTTGTTTTGAGTTAGAAGTGACCTTCATTCTACGAAAGTTGTACTTCAAGCCTTGGCAGATCTGTGAATGGTCCAGCTGTCCTGTCTCCATGCCTCTGGTCCTGCAACCAGTGCCCCCACTCAGTAACCACTGGTACAGGCTGGCTGAGTGGTACTCTTGTCACACCATGGTTTGAAGACAAACTCACTTCTCAAACTCTACAGGAGGCTTTTTCCAATTTTTACTTTCCTTCTGATAGTCAAGGATGATCCATCATCTCTAAACACTTCTAACTTCCTGACCTAGCATAAGGCAGAATGTGGCTGTCTGGCCTGGGATATACTTGCAAGCTATTTTGAGATGGGATATTCTTTGTCATCTTCACAGGCACCGGTGAGGGCTGTAGTGGGATTTAGGCCTCATTCCATCCATTTTTGTGGATTCAGAAGCAAGTGAAGTGTGTTTCTGATTTTATAAACTTGATGAGTATTCTATATAGAAAGTTAGCTGTAATGGGCAGCTCCGAGTAGAATCATTCCTATAAATACTCGGACATTGTTATTTGGATGCATATCTCCCTGGTCATTATGAAGAGGTGATCTCTTGACATCTTTCAAAACACCACATCAAGCTATTTCCAAGGAGGTTTCTGCTTGGAAATGAGTATAAAGCTTTAGTTTTAATTTTGTAGGAGTTAAATTGAATGTTAATGACATCTCCAACACTAGGCTTCACATACAGGACATTATGGTTATCCATCTAGTGTTTCCAATTAACCGGGGGCACTGTCTTTGCTGTCTGTTTCATCCAAGGACAAAAGTAATTCGTTAGGATAGCAAATTGCCTTCCCCTCCTGCAAATTAGCATTAGAGCATCACTATAGAAATAATCCATGCTATCTGGATTATGGCAATGAAATAGCTATAAACGAAAGCTGTTTTCTGAACTAATATTTAGAGAAGACGAGAGAGAGATATATACATGAGGGGCATTGCTAAATAGATTTGAGTATTTATCTTTTTGAAAGAAGTTCTTTTTTCTCCTGAAAGGGTAACGTACATCTATCTTGCGAGGAGTTTCCTTAGAGGGTTTAAATGAAGAGTGAAGCTTTAAGAACAAAATGAAAATGGAAGAAGAAATATACTGCCATGGGAAGCTCAGAAATGAGGCACTCGGGGTTTCAGAGAGTAATCATTAATCCCTTCCTGCCCCGAGGGCATTCCTGTGTGACCATCAAAATGACACACATGCAGCTGCCTGGCGTGTTGCCACATCTCTCGCTTTGATGGACTCCACTCTGGGGATGGCTAAAGCTCCAGCTGTTCAGAACAGTAGTTTGTTTTCCTCCACAAACACGCTCAGATGTTTATCTGACCTACTGAATCCACAAAAGAAGATTATCAATTGTTGCCAATGATTTTTCAACATCCTTTTCCTTCCCAGAACCTGGAAACACAAAAGGCCATCACTAACTGAAAACCTGTCCTGTCTGAGCGTTACTTTACAGAATCACAGAATGCTATGGGGTTGGAAGCGACCTCCGGAGATCATCTAGTCCAACCCCCTGCCAAACCCAGAGCAGGTTGCACAGGAATGTGTCCAGGTGGGGTTTGAATCTCTCCAGAGAAGGAGACTCCACCACCTCTCTGGGCAGCCTCTTCCAGGGCTCTGCCACCCTCACA
>JAOXJK010000051.1:2463364-2492735 GCA_025774025.1 Xenus cinereus
CTGTGAGGGTGGCAGAGCCCTGGAAGAGGCTGCCCAGAGAGGTGGTGGAGTCTCCGTCTCTGGAGACATTCAGAACCCGCTTGAACATCATCCTGTGCAACCTTCGTTAGGTGGACCTGCTTTGGCAGGGAGTTGGACTGGATGATCTCTAGAGATCAATTCCAACCCCTAAAATTCTCTGATTCTGTGATGTCTGTTATCCCAAATTACAGCAACGCCCTAGCAGAGTGTGAGCTCTGGTAATGAGCTCGGGCGGGCAGTGCTGCTGAGGTGAAAAGTAAACCTAGTATCCTGATGGCTGATACTCACCCCTTTCATGCAACACTGGCTTGGATAATGGCTACGCAGGTAATTTTTACACCTTGTCTTGCAAACTTCCTTTCGGTGTTGCTGTGCAAAGGTCTCTCCTTGCAGTTTACACCCGAGAAGGGCTGCATTTTAACGCAGGGAGGAAACCGAACCCCGTAACCCAAGCTGTGTGTGATGTGAATGAGCAAACTATGGGAAAACACGAGAGGCAACACCAGCTCCGATATGAGACCAAACAAACAAACTTGATATTTACCTGCCCAGTCAAACAGGACAGAGTTTAAGATTCTCTTCTTGCTACCAGTGTGGAAAAAACTGACTAGACCTGACCTAAATCCCTTTGAAATGACTGTACTTTATTGCCCGGTTCCTTCAGGTTTCTCAGCATAAATGCAACTGGGTAGGTGGCTGCTGCCAGTGCAACAGTTTGGAAAGGATATAAAAGACTGATTAATCCCTTGAAAAATCCACGTGTGTTTCGCCTTGGGGCTCTACCCTCAGCATGACCTCAGTTTGGGTCCTTTATTCACACAGAAATGTTCTTGTCTTTAGCCCGGTTGCCAGGAATTCGTTTCTCTGCTGGGTTCGGCTGTTGGGCTCCTGGTAGCCCTCGCCAAGGGCACTTTCATTGAATGTGCTTTCTCTTGGCACCTTGTCTTGGGAACTGGAGATCTGCAGCATACCAAGGGCTAGTCGCATCTTTTGCAATGGGTTTATTTTTGGTAGCTTCTTCCTCCTTTTTTTTCCCCTCCATCTGAGGAGTAGAATATCTGTGCAACGTAGGGATGTGGGAGGTAAGGCACAGAGGGCAGTCCCAGGGCTAACGTGGATAGATAATAATGTGAATTAATACAGTTTGTGCTCCGAGTTTCTGCAGCCTTGGTCACTGGGGAATGGCAGTTTCAGTGGCTTAGGTTGGATAACTTCCAGAATTGTCCTTTTGTGGGGCTGGGAATGGCACCGAGAGGTTTCCACATAGCTCCTGCAAATGCCATAAACATTTTAATACAACTAACGCATTGAGAAGACACAGCGACCGTATGGTAGGTCTGAGACATGGGCACTCATCCAAAATAGCAATTCTCTCAGTGCACTTATTCCTTTGGGGCAATGATGATGAGGGATTTCCTCTAACATTTTTAAAGGACACCTGGGCCTGCAGTGTTCTTTTTAGAAAGGTTATTTCAACAACAAATAGATATTTTCTTGTCATTACACACAGTACAGTATCTGTTTCCAGAGTCATTGCTTTACTAGAGAACTATTTTATTGAAGTATTATTCATTGATAATGGTCATACTCTTGCCATGTATTGCCAAATAAATATAACAATAAATGAGCAAATATTACCACGTGCACATGTCTGAGAACTTACAGTCACTGAAGGTGAATCAGTGGAAACAAACTGTAAAACAGCCAGAAAAGGGCTTAATCCTGCAAAGTGCTTCACTTGCTGCAAGGGGTCTGTGTCCCAGGGGGTCCCAGCAGAAAAAACCTTGGTTCAGCTATCTTTATTTATATATTTACCTACAGTATGTAGATCTGGTGGTTTTGGACTTGGATAAAAACACATACACCACTATTTAGGGTCAGGGTTTCTCTCAGGCGGCTGTTTCACGTTGTGGCCGGCGGAGCCACGATGTGTGGCCCAGTCTCAGCTGTGTGTTGCTGCTTGTTGAGCATCCCAAACCCCTTGGCATCGCTGGTTGTGTGAGCTCAGGGTCTCCTGGCCATGGTTGGTTCCTTGGCTGAGTTCTGAGTTACAAAACACAGGCTCCAGACTGCGGGGTCTTTCCCTCTTCTTTAGGTGCTGTAAATATATTTTTTTCTCCACATTCCGGTGCTGTCTGCAGAAGTTACAGGTGCTTTCTGTAAATCACTGCCCTTGCAGTTAGGAGATGTGTAAAATACAATGTTTGTTTGTGTTTCAGAGCAGCCTGAACATTGTTATAGGCAATTACAATTTCCAATCTGTTGAACTCACATTGTGCTGTAAAACACTTCCCTAAAAAGATAGCACTTCTTTGCTTTGTCTTCTATGAATGGGCCATTTAGGATGAAATGCTGCATGAACTCTTGTGTGGCAATGGTGTAAATTGCTTAAAAAGTGTATTCCCAAAGTATCCTGCGATACCTCAGAAGGCTGCATACCTCAGTAGGTTGCTGGAACAGGTTGCCTAGGGAAGTTGTGGATGTCCCCATCCTTGGAGGGGTTCAAGGCCAGGCTGGATGGGACTTTGAGCAACCTGGTCTGGTGGGAGGTGTCCCTGCCCAAGGCAGGGGGTTTGGAATGCGATGATCTTTAAGGTCCCTTCCAACCCAAACCATTCTATGATTCTGTGTTGTCTTTCTGCTCTTACTGCCACCCAAAGATCTGGTGTGTGGAGGTCACAGTTACTACTGGGCAAGAGATTCCTCACCACGGGGAGGGGAACCAGCCCTGGGGAAATGTTGTTTGCTTTAATGTCCTTGGTCAGTAGCCAGATGAGCAAACTTTATGTTCACAAAACATTGCTCCTTCTGAGCTTTTCTGACAATTTTTGTGCCTCACTTGTTTGGTGACGAACTGGGCAAAGGCTCGCTTGGCAGCCTGGAGAAAGTTTTCTCTGTCAGGGGCAGGAGGAACTTGTGTATTAATTATTAAGGCAAAAGAAAGATTCATACCCCACTCAGCCACCCCAGCCTGGCTGATGAATAACAATGTCACCTATATTAGCTCCGTGGCTGCAGGGAGCCTTCCTGCTATTAACACCATGTGCAAATAAAGATTTGCAATTAGATTCAGATTTTACGCTTTGACACAAGTCTGTCTGTATTCTCAAGGTCAAGATTCTCTCCTACCGACTCCTGCCTTGGATTTGAGTCATCAGGCTCTTGGAGGTGTGTTTTGCTGCCCTTGCCAAGGTCGGTTGCTGGCATTATCGATACTGAGGTTGAAGCAGGTTCTAGAGTGCTCTACTGAGGCCAGTCCTGGGGGTTTTCCAGATCCATCATGAAAGAGGGATCCTGCCCAAACAAGGCAGGCTCACACACAGACATTGATCAGATTATGGATCTTGTAGACTTGAAATAATTGATGGTTACAAAAGCTCATACTTCTTGAACGGTGTTTGCTCTCCTCTTTCGTGTTTCCCAAGTGAAGAGAAACTGATCATTAATTCTGAAAAAGGGACAGCTGGAAAGATCAAAGTCTTTCAACTGGCAACACTTTTTTTTTCTCCTATAAGAAACTAGTGAAAACAACAAAAGCAGATTTTGGAAAATGTTATTAGGCTTCCACCTTAGGAAAAAAAAATTATTATTTTGGCAATTACTTATTTCCAAAGGATTAGAAAGTAAGAAAAGATAGTCTGTTCCATTTTGTAATTTGAACTAATTAGAAAGGCCCAATTTTGCAAAATTCTGAACTCTAGTAAGGACTTTGGTATTGAGGGTCCCTCTGGGATTTACACATTTGTCCCACTTTTCTTTGTGAAATTGCAGGTTTTGTAACCATAGATTTCCTCTTCTGCTACTGCTCTCCTCAAATCTGCCATGTTGGTGATTTCAGGGTGTTCCCATTGACTTTCTAGACGGTGACACAGACCTTCATGAGGAATTCGTGAATGACACTGACTTGAGCTCTTCTCCCTTGTCCAGCTTTCTGCTGACTGAAGAGAAGGAAAGAAAACCAGGACACACAACAGGAATCCCAGTTCAAGCCTTTGGCAGCTCTAGGAAATGGGCAGGAGCTCTGCTTGATACCATTAACCTTGACCGTTGGGGTGAGCCTGCAAGGAAGAAGGGAGTCTCCAACTTATTTCTTTGACCCCCACAACATGCCAGGTTAGTACTAGTTTAATTCCAGTAAATTCAATACGGTTACACCAGGGATCAATTTGTTCTCAAGCTTTTTGGTGCATTCCTACATAGAAGTGTCAGGTATTATTAGCAACAGAAGTTTATCTTGTGAGATAGTATTAAGAACCTGATAGAAGTGTGATTTTGTTTCGCACTGGCAGAGAATATCGGAAATGCTGTTTGACTCCCCTCACAGCATGGATTAGCAAAATTAGACTTGTCTCCTTTGCACTAACAAGCCCCAGAACAGAATGTGAGCCATTAAATGAAGGAAACTCCTTTCAGACACACACAGACACACACAAAGCTGTAGGAAAATAAATCACCTAGGCTTCCAGGAGGATAGATTATTGCAGAGTTCATATCTGTAGGGCATCTACTCTGCGGGATTTTTTGTGCACAATGACATGGCTTTATGGTTTTATTTACATTTTGTGAAGAATTCACATGACTTGTTGCTATGGGGAACACTGCAGTTGTCTGGGATACCCTTTTATATTTACATCACACACACGCAACTCTGCCTATATACTGACTTGATGCTGCTTGTCAGATCAGTAACTAACTGTGATGGGCCTGTTAATTTAACAGTTTGAGTCAGATTTTAATCTAGTAAGAGTATTGTTGGGTCTTTATTTTATTTTGCCATTTGTTTATTTTTCCTTTCTTTGAATTTTTCATGAGTAATGCCTTTGGAACCCAGACAAATCTGGAAGCTGGTAAATCCTGTTCTCTGAGGTTGCACACAACACCGCTTGATCTAGGCAAGGTTTGCAGAGAAGCTCATTCCTGTATAGGCACTCAAATAAGTCACCAGCTTCAGCGGCAGTCAGAGTGTGGGTTCCAGTTGTCCCCTTGTTGAGTGGTTGGGCTTTTCTGGTAACAGAGCCCTGGATAGTGAACACTTGACATTTTCCGTGAATTCTTTTGAAAATCTGCCCTGAGGGCTAAACCCTGAGCTGATGTAGTAGAACAGAGAGACTTCCTTCATTTTCATGGGCTTTGAATCTGGCCCAAACTAGTTTCACTTACAAATAAAGCTCAACTTCGAGTAGAAGTTAGGAGAAGACAATAAGCAGGAGCTAAAATAAATAGATATTCTGAAGTCTGCAGTTTCAAAGCATGTCTCTGTGGAAGTTCAACTAAGATACTCTTTTTTTCACACAGAGATGAGTAAACAGTAATGTTTCAAAGTATTCCTGGAAATTTCCTCCCACGGCTGTCACCTCAAGCACATATCATCATCCTCTGCTTGCTTTTACAGAGGATGATGCTAGGAAAGTCTTGGATTCAGAGCTTGCACCTCAGGCAGCAAGGCCTCGGGATGTCATGAGAAAATTGGCATTTTTTCCTCAATAGATTCTTTTGAGCTGGAAAGAAGTGTACCTACCGTGACATTTCCCCCTCTTCACTGCCTCCTTTCTTTTTTTTTCCGCCCTTTAAACTTTTCAAGATACCTGGCTTCCAAATGTCAGAACGGAGCCCAACACTACAAAGCTGCAGAGCTTCATAAAATCCTCAGCAAACTGGTTGAATGCCACAAAAGCATTGCTCATGTCCAAGTGACGTTATTTCAGTTCTGAATGACTCTGCATTTTGACCACATTCCTGTTCTTCATTATTAACTAATCTCAGATGTTCACACTGGACTACTTTTGTTCACATGCATGTTTAACGAATTACTGTCTTTCAGAGGAACTGAATAATTAGACGTTTGTTCCCAGAAAGAGTCATGCATGTCATGTATTAGCTGTTATTTTGTTAATTATTTATCACTTGTAATCCGTATTTAGGAAGTTCTAGTTAGCCAACCATCCAAGAATGGTATCATGCAACTTGTGCCATAATGTCGTAATCATATAAAGTCATGAAAAGGTGTCACTGCTTCTGGAAGGTGGTGCTGCTGCCTGTCCAGTCTTGTCCCTCATCCTACACTATCCCTTCTTCCATCCCAAGAACTCACTTACTCCATCAGAGAAGGAGGCCAAGAAGCTGATCCGGGTTAAAACTAACTCTACAAAGGAGAATCTTGGCCGGACAAATGCTTGTGTTGGTGCACAAAAGGAGCTGGCAGCCCAGGGAGTGGGCATGATTTTCTGGAAGAGAGCTTGGCTTTGTCTTCTGCATAAACTGGTTTAAACAGATCGAGAAACGACATTGTAAAATGACTGTTACCCTTTCCTGAGGAGGAACTGGTGTGTAGCCAAAGCAACAAGTTTGGATGCCCTAGATGGCAAACATGTTTTAACTTCTAGATGTGGCTGCTTTCTCTTGCAAGGGTGAAGGGACCTCCTGGGTGACCTCGGAGGGCCTGTGTCACCAGTAGTCCCTACCGTGGCACCGTATGCTAAATTTTCAGGTGGGATTGAGAGTGTGGCCTCGTGTAACAACATTGGCCAGCGGTTCTCTGTCCCCGCTGGAAAAGTTGGCCTAGCTTTATCAACAGAAAAAAAGATTTAAATTAGTCAAATAAATGACTTTCTGTCATGTTAAGCTTTCTGTTTGGTCCAAGTCAGGACATTTCTGCCCACAAAAGGGCTTTCTCCTGCCCCACCCCTGTGTCCCCAGTGCTGTCACCTGCTGTGTTTCCTCATAGATTCATAACAGTGCAATCAGGCTGGCAGCCAAGCGTATGCCCCTGCAGGGAGAGGAACACCACTGGTTTTAAAATGCAAGTTATTGGATAAAGAGCACCATGGCAGAGCATAGGTACAAACCCTCACATTTTGAGGCTTTTACAAACTCTAATAAAGAACAATGTAAAATGCATCACCCTTTTTACCTAAAAAGGCTTGCTGGAGTTTCCCCCAGCTTGGCCTTCAGGTCTTCAGTCATTGCCCTCTGCTCCTCACTCAAGAGCCAAGTACTTATTAAATGAGAAAGAGAGCAGATAATGAATAACAACAACAGGGTTAATTCTTTTCATTTCTAGGTCAGGAAGAGGCTGAAACACAATCAGAGATGTAAAAAAAAAAAAATCATAGAATGGTTAGAGTTGGAAGGGACCTTAAAGCTCATTGAGTTCCAACCCCCCTGCCATGGGCAGGGACACCTCCCACTACACCAGGTTGCTCAAAGCCTCATCCAGCCTGGTCTTGTACACCTCCAGAGATGGAGTAGATATTAGATATAATATCTAAATATAAATATTAGAAACAGTGTGGTGGGTAGGGGGAAAACAAAGCAAGCCCAGCATAGTGCCAATTTCTAAACAGCCTGAAGAGGAAGAACTTTGGTGGCAATGACTGCTGACCAGTCATGGTCAGCAGAATAACTGATTGAAACAGATAACTGCATCCTTGCTTTTCACATGAAAGTAAGAATGAAGATTAACCCTTGACCTGTGTATTTGCCCTTTGCAGAGTATTTCCTTCAGCTCCTAATGACACCGGGCCCCAGTCTGGCTCATTTTGCAGGCACAGCTCAGCTGCTGGAAGAGCTGGGCTCCCCTTCTTGGCACGCCTTGTCCTCTCATTCTCCCTTTTGCTTTTCTTATTGTCTTACGGATTGTTGACTTTTGGTTACTCATCTACTTCTCCCCCTCCCGATCCTGCCCTGGAGAACACACACAATGAGTCTGGTCTTCTTTTTTTCTGCAGGCTGGGATTAAGAAACAAAGCAGCACATCTCAACAATGCACATTGTTTTTTGACCTTGAGCAGTTTGTTTGTGGGTTTCATTTTGCTGTTTCCTCCTCCAGTGTCTCTAGTAACCTCAAGTGTCTTTTGAGCCCCTCTAGCCTCCTCTCCGAGGTCTCTTCCTACTTGGTGTTCACAGAACTGCTTATCATGCAAGTGAGGGGAAGCATCACTTTACTAGAAAGGGAATTATACACTTAAACATCACCAGTCTGACACATAACGATTTTTCTTTCAGGAGGTAACATGTAAAACATAAATATCATGCAGGCTTTGGTGGCTTCCTTCTAGGTCAGGCTGCAGACACTCCATCACTGATACCTGATCACAATGACGTTCACAGGCAGTGCAACCCACCTCCCCACGCTGACCCAGCTGCAGGCTTTCTCAGAAGAATTAATTCCTGATGGGTGATTTGCATCACAGCTGTGTGTTTGTGCGTGTTTTTAACTCCGGAGTGGTACAACGACGGACCTCCAGCCTTCTGTACTGCTTTGTGTCCAAATCAGACGCTTTCCCTCTGTGTCTTCTGCCTTGGGTGGCTTTACGGACAACATACCATGTCACTGCTGAAGTCCTCTTTGAATCTATGTGCTGAGAGTGACTGTGCTGCAGGTACCCCTACTTGGAGGTAGTTGTCCTGTACCATGACCATTCATTAGCCTGAATGTGTGTGAAGGTTTGGGGGTGGGAAACCTCTGCACCCACCTCTGGAGACACCTTGGGACTGGTGGGAGGCTCACCCAGTGCTTTAGAGCGAGACCAAAAGTAGGTTCAGGGAAGAGCTGTAGGTTCTGCTTCAGTGTGGCCACCTTAAGAAATGAAGATGCAGTTTAAGGCCCATCAGCTGGAGGTCCCTCACAGCTGTAGGGCTGAAGACCCATTGCAAAGTCTTTAGGTTTAACCCAAAGCACCTGCAGCCCCACTGCAGTGGGTTAGAGAGAGTTTTGTGTTGTCTTTGAGCTCAGTTTCCCCCTGTAGCACAAGGGCAGCGTTACCTTTAGCTGCCCAATGAGTTCTGGGAGGAGGTGATGATTTATAGCTCTGAACAGGGTTTTCTTGGGCATATGGTCGATGCTAAGGAGAACGTTAGTCCTTGTGGGATCAGATCCCTCTTGCTGCCCTCTTCTTCTGCCTCTGAGGACAGTCGAGCTTCCAGCAGAGCTACAGAGGGGGTAAGTACCTGCTTTTGCCTCTGTCGTGACTGCGGTTTGTGCTCGGTGGGTGCTGTGTTTTTCTAGTCCCTCGGTGCAGTACGGTCTCGGGTTGAGCCAGGTGAGCCCCTTCCTGGCTTCTGCTTGTCCTGGTAGCCATGGACTTCCATCCATGTCATTGGTGTGTAATTTCTCTGGAAAAAAATAGCTCCTTTCTGCAGAAACCTGTTGTATTCTTTATTGCTCTAACTCTGCACCCCGTGTTTTAATACCGTGTTGGTTTTGGCCCCTGCCATTTCATTTGCTGTTTGTGTTCAGCTCTTGACTGCTCGGGAAAAAAACCTTTATGCTGACCTGTATTTATTGACAACTGAGCTTTTCATGGTTTTGTGAAAAAGTGCATGCTGCTTTTGATCGCACAGGGAATTAATGCAGAAAATCAGCACAAGTTGTCTACCTTTTGAAACCTTAAGCATGAGGCTTTCTTTTCATTTAGTGTCTTATTGGAAGTTGCTATTTTTGAAAGTCACAGAAAAAGCTTTTTGTAGTGCAACGTGCATCTCGGAAGGGCTTTTTGAGTATGAATGTAATTCTTAGAGGACTTTTTTTAACAAAAAAACTTTTACCGATGTTGTTCTTAAATTTATTGTGAGCTGTCCTGAAGTAATACAGAAAATCAAATAAAGTGGCTTGCTGGCTTCCAGTGAGAAGTTCCTTGGTCTTGCCTGTGACCGTACCTGTTTGTTACAGATTGGCCTGGCTTCTCCTGAGGCAAAGAGTGAACAAAAAGAGCTGAAAAAGAAAGGAAAAACATTGTTGTTGGGTATGAGGAGCTCCCACCTGTTGTTAAAGACAATCGCTGTGCAAAAAAAACCATTACCCCCAAATGTCTCTGATTCCAAGGCAGCTTCAGAGGTCCAGAGAACTTTGTATTTGGGGTGTAAGATGAAATTTGTAGGCACTTGGCTGACAGTGGGGCTTAACTAGTTAATTGCATGGGTAGTTCTGGAACCTGGCAGGGGTTGTACCTACGGCTCCTGGGGGCTGGCTGGGGCCTGAATGGGAGCAACACATCTCTTAATGGATTCTCTTACCATTAGTAACATGTTCTTAGGTATTTTTATTTCTTGACTATACCAAAGAGACAGCCCAGTCAACGTGGTGTAAAGCAGTTGTTTTCTGCTCTCGTTCCTCAAGTGTGGCTGTATTTGAGTAATTCACCAGTAAGAGGCCATAGGGGTTTCCTGGAGAAATCTGGGTGATGACAAGTAAAGCATACTCTCAAGCTGAGTCTTTTTGGAATGTGCTTTTGAGACCTTGAGAAGTTTTCCTGGAAAAATCACACTCATACTTAGAATGTATTTTAATCAGTATTTTAGTTAAGTGTTCAGACAAAGGAGAAGCAAAACCAAAGGAAATTGATGTCATTAAAGAAAACTATGGACATACTGTATATTGCTTTGTGAATGCTTTCGGCAGAGGATATGTAGCTCAGAATGTGTTCAGATCTTAAAATACTATTATTTTGCAAAGTGGATGTTAGAGAAGGTATTTGATGCTGTGTGAACTGTTGCCAGTCTATATAAGCTTTAATTTTTCTAGTCCTTGGGGCGTGAATCACAATGTAAGATGGTGCACGGGGTTGTTGGGAGGCTCTTGGGACAACTCCCGAGGGCAATGGCATGGCCAGATCCTTATTCTGAGTTATTGGCTGACCCAGATCTGTCTCAGCCTTGAGGTCTGGGACCTTTCCTGAGAGCAGGTACCTCCTGGTTGTCCTCATCTTACTTTCTGCTTCTCTCTTATTTCTCCAGCTGATTTATCAGGTGTGCAGCACTTCTCACTCTAGAGGTCAGTATAATGTTAAGAATGGAAATGGTGCATATCCAGCTCATTTTCCCTGATGAGGTGTTCCAGGGTGAACTCTAAATTATACTCCTTCCCATATAAGATGGAAGAGAAATTTCATACTGGGGAAATGTACTTGTAAAAGCACAACAGCCAATATGGGAAGCTCAGAGGGCGTTAAAGAAAACAATCATTGAGCTTCTTTGTTGAATGGAAGTTATGAATGCACTCGTAGTAATTTTCTGAAGCCATAGACAATAACATAATGTGAGTGGGTGATGGAAGAAATTACATAGGGTGAAATTTAGAGAGCTGACAGCAGCCTATGCATCACTTAAGACCTATTTCTGAGGGCTTAATTGCAGCTTAAATAGCACGCGGGCCTTGTGCTCATCTCCTGCATAGGAACGAATTCCATCTAGAATGAGCACCACGAGCAGAACATGGAAAATGTAGTTTGATCAGCTGTAAAACTCCCGCTTTGGGGAAGGGCTGTTCTCTACTCAGAACAGATGTGGGCAATGTAGATTTATGTTGTAGCATGCACACTATAAAGGTCTAATGCGATGTTTCGCCATAGGATGCACTGATGTTAGTCCAAAGAGATGCCAGGAGAATATCAATCTTTGAACAAATGGGAAAACTGCATAACGAGCACACCCCAGGCACTGGGTAATCTGCTCCATTTGTGTGTGAGCTCTGTGGCTGATAACACTAAAAGCAATCCCACTTCGGAGGCATTTTTTTTTTATTTTTGGGCTTGCTTTCTACAGATATTCAGACTTAGTGGTACGAATGCTTACAGAAGTAAATTTTCAGCTTTGTTGTGTGACTGTGTAAGAGCAACCAGAACTGGATGGTCACAAATGTCTTTGCTACAAAATGTTTGCGTGCTGGTTCGGTAGGAGAAAAGAAAGATCTCTCTGAGATTGAGCTCACAAGCCGCTCTGCATACTGAATATTGAACTCTTGAGTTTCTCAGTCAATTCTCAGAACATTTTAAAAAAATGTTATGATGGGTGGAATTACAGCTTGAACCCATTGAACTCGTTCTTATCTTTACATGCTTGGATTTCTTGTAATATTTAACTTCTTTTTTGTGTTTCCTGGACTTGGGATTCTTAGTTCTGAGATAATCAATATTCCCTTGTAATGTATTTTGACATACATTCCTGATAAGCGTTTTCAGTTTGAAGTCCTAACAAATGTTATTTTTGTCAGAACAGAAAAGGTAAATTGAAGTAGTCTCCCGATAGCCACTTTGAAAGCAGAAATAGAGATGAAATATTAGGACTAGACTAATGGCACTTCTCAAAACACAAAGCCTGATGGATTTAACTGTTTTCTTTTTAATTGAGAAGCAACCTGCAAGTCATTGCTGTTCTCTGGAAAGAGATCTGTTATTCAGATGTCTGCTAAATGGTTTGCATGAATTCTATTCCGGTTCTGGGTTTGTTCACAAACCATTTGCAAATTGTCTACTTTTATTATTCACAGAATGCGATTGGGCATGTGGTATATTTTCTGCTCTCTGGTTTAATGACTGAAACATTTTGACAGGGGATAGCAAATGGTGAATGACAACTAGTAAACAACGTGCAACTTGGGGCATTTGCAAAACGCTTTGAAGAATATTAGCAGTCAGAAGAACATTGCTGAAGCCAGGGTAGCCTGACCTCTATGAATGATAATGATTCACATCTCAGGCATTCGCTTACAGATGTATTTAAGTCCCTTTTGTCATTTCTCCAGCTCTGTTAAGTTTGCAAGCAAAATCATCGCCCAAGAATGATGCGTCTTTCAGTCAATTCGAGCCGTGAATTACTTGCAAATAAAGTCTAATTTTGAAACTTGGCCACAGGGGAGCAAGTTCTCTGATTTCCACGTCAGAACGATCAGCTAAAATAAGGTACTTCAGTCCTCTAGGACTGTTGACACAGAGGCTGGTACCGTATTCTTGTTCAATAAGGTTCTGAATGTGGTGCTCAAGTCAGTTTGCCTGTACACTAGCATTAGAAATGCTGCAACTCTGAGATAAAAGATTGAGTTATGGTCATTTAAAGACATCCTGATACTGTTATTTGAGTATAAGAATTAGTCTAATTTTATTTGATAAATCTCAGTTTCTGGTTCCGTGCAAAACTTGTTGAATTTCTTCATGTCTTCAGCTTGGCAATTGAAAAACACCCCTATTCCAGTTCAGAAGGTTTTGAAATGGTGGATAGTGTGATTCTCCCACAAAATATGTGCAACTTTTTTTTTTTCACTGCAGCTTGGGGTTTTTGATCTGTGTGAACGATGAAGATTTCGTAACACTGCAGGCAAAATTCTTCCCCTTGATCCACGCTGTAGATGTCTTTTGCATTTTCTGCACGCATGGTACTTTCATTTCCATCAATGGGAATTCCACATGCTGAATAAGGAAGAAATATTTGCATTCTGGATAAGTGCCTTATTTAGGCACTTATTAATACTTACTTACTTGGGCAAAGCTCCTGCTGACTTTGATCCCGTTGGCAAGCTGCCCGCTGGGTTTGAATCCTTGGCTTGAAGAGTTGGTAAATGGCATTTTAATGGCAAGGGTCAGGAATGACAGCCATACAGTTTTTCTTGCTTTTCCCCACCACAAAGTTATCATCTGAAGTAAGGCATTGCCGTTCTTTTTGGAAGATTAATAGTTCTCTGCTGGTAACAGATTTTTTTTCCACTAGGCAGAAAGCAGCACACCCACTGATGAGTTTATCATTTGAACTTTGAATCCAGTCGGGAAGTTGAGGCGTAAACTCTTCCGTGATGGTGATTTGTGGTATATTTCCAGTTTTCAGGGTCAGGTTATTAACCAGCCTAACAGTGATATAAGCACGTGTCGTAGAGAACATGAATCAGAGGAAGCGTCTGACAAAGACCTCACCTTCCTCGGAGGCTGTGAAAGTCTGACACGTGTCGTGAAGCTCCAGGTGCAAGGTTTGAAAATACCACGAGTATTAACAACCTGCGTATGTGTGTATAAAACTCTTTCTTGGAGGATTTTGTCCTGTGCCCTGTCTAAGGAAGGATTTTAATTTTGCTCAAAGATGTGCAATTCTTACTGGTTTTCGTTTTGTTTTTCTTTTCCCTATCAATTTGAGGGAGAAAAATAGCAACTAGAAACCAACCCAACCAGCTGCATTGGATAGCCTGTATTTTTTTAGATAGGAGGAATGTTTCTCACCTTATATTTGGTAACAATTCTCTTGGTTCCTGTTAAAATTAAGATATTGAAAGACCATAATTGTCTTCAAATTTCTTATGCTTGTCCTGTCATCCTGAAAATACAGAAATGTAAAACATTCTGGGAGAAAACCTGTGGTGTAAAAGATAAATATTATTTGAGCTGTGCTAAGACTGGAAATCATTACCCATAGAAAATCCTGATATACTGACAAGTTTCTGTCCTGAACTGGAATAAATATTGAAAAACTTTGAGCAGGGAGTTCTGGAGAGCAATGTAGTGTAGAAATATTCAACTTTTTGTTTAGAGCCAGCCTAATGTTATTCGTCTTGGGAACATGTGGAAATTGTAGTTCAGGTGTCTCTTGCTTCTGTTCAGCTGCAGGGGTTAGATGTTTTTTTGCAGCGTGGTGTATTCCGTGCTACGCTCTCTTATGGCTTCCACAAAATACTAAACGCAGAGAGGAAATCAGAAAGTAATTCCTGTGGCAAATCCCAGTCTGGCAAAACCTGCTTTTGTTGAGCGGTGGCTTTTTTTTTTTTTCCTATTACAAATTGCTTTAAGGAAAAAAACCTCCCAATTATATATATGTATTTAATGTGGAATTCAACCTCTCATTTAATAGTTGGAGTTATGGTATGGCAAGGTCTTTTTCTATCCGTGCTGTAACGATCTGTTGAGATCTACTGTTTTAGGGGCAGAAAAAAGCCTGTCCTTTAAGTGTATTCAGAATAACGCTACATCCCCCTTCTGTGGTGACTCCTACGCAGGTTAATGGAGGCTGCAGATTCAGGAGTGATTCATATGTGGTGAAGTCACACAATTTTTGCGGACTGCGTAAATAGCATGTGAGACTTAGCAGGACTTTAGGTTGGGCTTGAGAGAAGAAACACTTCTCTTCTGTTCCCGTGGCTTAAGCCGTGCCTGGGTCAGGAGGGAAAGGCTTTAATTACAGGTCTGCAAATGACCTTCCTCTCTGCGCTTCTTTGTGGTGGCTTCTCTGCTTTCCACCTGGGAAGAGAAGGCTCCTCTCCCATCGAGGAGCTAATTGTCATATATTTACATACTAGAGCACTAGTTCACTAAATAAAATATTCACAATAAAATTTCTGCATGCGCTTAATTTTGTGGATCGTAAATGTGGGAGGCTGAAGCCCTGGGAGGAGCAGCCCCTTCTCACCCCTGTCCTTGCTCCTCTGAAGGCTTTGCTTTCACCGCCGGGTGATGCAGCAGCTTCTTTGTGTGTCCTGGGAAGTTGGAGGAGTCTGGCATATAAATTAAAAATGAGTAATTGGAGAAGATCCTCACTCCTCTCGAAGCAATACACAGCCTAGATAATAGGCCTTGGAAAACTAACAAGATGATAGGGTTTCCAACCCCATGTTTTCTAATTGCATCAAGTGAAACCCCATTAGAAGCAGCTGGTCTGATTCTCAACCGATACAAATTGTCATATATCTTTAGATTTAAATAGCACTCGGCTGGTCTACCCCAGATGTAAACTCTGGCCTAGATTATGTGACAGCGATCAGCTTGGAATGGAAACTTTAGCACTACTTTTACAGGCGAATTTATTTTAATGCATTATCAGGAAAATCCAGCATATTTCCAGGTATTGTGTATCTGAAAAAATAATCACCAATACAGGATTGCTGAGGAGACAGAGTTAAAGCCGTGCGTGTATCCACATCATCACTGCTCAGGGCAGCTGGATGAAACTGGACTCCAAAGCCCGCGTAACGTAGGGCTGGATGCTCAGAGCCAAAAACGTCTTCAGCTTCCTGAATCCAAAGCAGGAGGAAGGTATCATATTTTTCACTGGCTGCTGAGACCCACACAGAACTGGAAATATGTTAAGTAAGATGACTGAAAACAGCTTTTTAGTAAAACAAATCAGATTTAAACAGATTTATCCTGGAGGATATTGTGATTCTTATTTGAAAGAAAATTAATGAATGATTTGTTGTTCATTTTAGGGCAGATTCTCACCTACCTAAAATTCAGAAGAAATCCCTGAATACTTTGTCTTAATTGGAGTTTGGATGAATGTTGAACAGTCCATTGCTATAGTCCTTTGCAACAGTATTGGTTTTATAGATTTTTATTTTTTTGACCTGTGTTGGAAGAATTGTTGTGTTCTTGGATCAAAAGCCCAAGGGAGTTGGGTCATAGTATCTGTAGTTTGCAGTGATGCAAAATGATGGCACTAATTTTCTGTAGTGCCTTTATTTTCTAAAGTAGGGAAAAAAACAGAGTCAGATTAAAGAAGGAGGGAGAAATATTTTCCAATAACTGTGAGCTAACCACCAATGTATAGAAGATAAGATTTTTATAGGCAATAGGTCTATTTCTGATGGAATTTAAACTAATTTCAGAGCAGTTGATGCCAATATATGTTGCTTT
Organism: Xenus cinereus; assembly: GCA_025774025.1. Taxonomy (NCBI): domain Eukaryota; kingdom Metazoa; phylum Chordata; class Aves; order Charadriiformes; family Scolopacidae; genus Xenus; species Xenus cinereus. The sequence continues at coordinate 2,479,768 of JAOXJK010000051.1, forward strand.
AAAAGAAAGACTTCGAATTAGTTCACTTGGGGAATGAAACAAACTGAAGTTCTTAGTTGAAGCGGTGGAACTCATTTTTGGGAAATAAATTGTCTGAAAGAATTGGATTCCAGATTACTTTCCAAATTAATGACAACCTTCCTGCATGTTTGTAGTTTTACAGAATTCCATAATCAAGCAATATAGAGCCATGTGAGTAATTAAGGGCTGTAAATCTGAAGCCCTGTAGTACAGACATCGATATAAATATACTCAACACTAAAGGGTTGTTATGTTAATCTGTATATATTGATCAGTTAAAAATTATTAAAAAGGCCTTATTCAAAACCGCATTGTTTGTAATGGGACATTAGTTGATTAAAATTCTCACATGACAGATGACAAATCTCCTTTCTCTGATAATAAAACAGTAAGTTAAAGCTAGGAAAATTCTAGAAATATAGGGAACTTGTCTTGTTGCTTACACTTCTCTCGATGCAGACGGTGTAAATCACTGTTCATGTTATTGCTCTTTACGTAGGTCTATTCCCTATCATCTGTTTTGCGTTATCCTTGCCACAGCTCGGTGTTTGAATTGCAGCCACGGCTGGAGGCTGGTTTGCCACAATTGTTTCCACTGCAGTTAAAGCACAAGAGGTATTTTTAAAATTGATCTTGGAGGGTTGTTTGTTTGTTTTTTTTTTTAAATGAGTTGTTCTATCAAAATTTCAGTTTGGGGATGCGTTTTATTTGGCAGTGCCCTGATGGAAAATTTGGAGGTGGCGAATACTGGGAATCGAGACTGGTCAGAAAAATATGAAACAGGGGAGTGGTTTGAAGGCTGTGTAAATTAAAAGCCCTTGGTGAAGCTGGACTCTGTTTCAGTACCTTAGAGGTCGTGTTCCCATGCTTTTCTGTCCAACCTTAACGACTAAAATTTATTTTCTTCAAATACGAAGGCCAAGGATTTCACATCATAACATGCTTCCAAGAGGAGTTTCAAGAAGTCATTAATACTGTAGAACCTGCTTGTAAAATTGAGAGGGTGGCCAAATGGTGGGACAACAAACTTGCATAAATTGATAAGATCCCATTCTAGGAAATAAAATAATTCAAAACTGACATCACCTGCCCATCTGTCCCAGTAAGGACTGCATTATATTCCAGATTAAGTGAATCTAGAGGGGACTAACCCTTTTCTGGATGTATTTAGTGAGACTTTTTCACCTGCAGCTTACGTTAATCTACTGATAACCATGTTTCTGAAACCAGACGAATTGAATGTGGCATTAATTCATCATGTTTCAGAAGTATTTGGTCTTAAAGATTCAGAAGTATTTGGTCTTATTTGCTCCTCAATTTTTATTTTTTTTTTTTGCCACTGGTGAACATTGATGCTTTTAGAGGAGTTTGTTCAGATAGTTGCTGCTGTAGCTAAGATGTTTCTTTGTGAGCTATAAAAGATTACGTTTATGTTCATTCAATTAAGACACTTCAGCTGATAGAAACTGGCCTTCACTGTGCTGAAGGCAAAGAAGTTTTGCTGATATATGCCAGGGTTTGTGGGACTGGAGATACCAAATTGGTCTTGTGCATACGCACATCATCATTTTTTTGTGAAAGCAGGGAACGTGGAGAGGAAGGAAAAACAAACACAGTGCAAAGCATCGTTCCCTGCTCTGTATTTTTGTTTCCTTCTACTGTTCTCAGTAGACTATTTTCTCTGTCATGGATGAGAAAGACAAGTACTCTTCACAGCAAAATCTGGCAGTAAATCTCCTGCTTGCTTATATGGCTGCTTCTAGCTCTTTTTCTGCATACTTTTTCAGATGTCACTTATCAGTGAGTAGGTCTGAGGAGTAAGAATTTGAATGAGATGCCTGCTTCAAGGCAAGCATGGAGCCTTTTAAATCGCAAGCCTTGAGCTGTTCTTTATTTTGGGACCCAAACTGAAACATGCATCTTTCAGTATATGCTGGCTTTCTGTTAGGGGAGAGGATGTTTGCAGTGGTTCACAGATTTCATTCTCTTTAATCATACCAGATTTTAATGATTTGGGCTGAAAATTGGAAGTACACTCAAGATCTCAAACGGCCAAGATCTTGGCTGTTCACTCAGGGCAGCCCTGAGGAAAAGGACTTGGGGGTGTTGGTGGACGAGAAGCTCAACATGAGCTGGCAACGTGCACCCACAGCCCAGAAATCCAGATGTATCCTGGGCTGCATCAAAAGAAGCGTGGCCAGAAGGTCGAGGGAGACGATTCTACCCTTTTTCTCTGCTCTGGTGAGACCCCACCTGGCCTACTGTGTCCAGCTTTGGAGTCTTCAGCATAAGAAGGACACGGACCTGCTGGAGGGAGTCCAGAGGAGGCCACAAAGATGCTCCCAGGGCTGGAGCCTCTCTGCTGTGGGAAAGATGCCTGCAGATCTCATTTTAATTAGTACTTAAAGCCCAGAATTGCAGAAAGTTGTCACCACTTTCACTCCATCCTCCTATGCATGGGAATATAAATTTTGTCCTTTCATGATACACCAGCTTTCTTCAAGATCCCCTGCTTGTCCAATGAAAAGGGTGGAAATCATGTGCAGAAAGAACAACTACTGGGCGTTTCCTTAGATATCCTCACTCAGAAAAAGCTCTCAGCCTTTTCCCTCCTGCGTCTGTCGAGGCTGAGCTCTGACAGTAGCATTGTTTGTTTCCTTGTACGCTTTACTAGAATATGGGACATCGCACAGCATTTGCATGATTCATGAGGAACACAACACACTTCACTTTTATGAGCAGCAGTATATTGTTCTCGTTTTACCGATGCAAAACTGAGATGCAAAGGGATTAAAAGGAAAAAAAATATCCCTTTGTTGCTTCGCATTTTTAGGATAATTACTTTCCACGCATATAAAATTGTGACAGGGCCTTGAAAACTGAGCTTTTTGATGGCTGGTGGCAGAAAGCTCAGCATCTTAACAGCTTGTGACCTCAGCAGCCCAAGTCTTACTGAAACCTTCTCCTAATACCTCATCTAAATCTCCCCTCTTTCAGTTTAAAACTATCCCCCCTCATCCTATGGCTCCACTGCCTGATGAAGAGCCCCTCTCCATCTCTCCTGGAGCCCTTTAGGGACTGGAAGGGGCTCTAAGGTCTCCCTGGATCCTTCTCCAGGCTGAACCCCCCCAACTCTCTCAGCCTGTCCTCACAGCAGAGGGGCTCCAGCCCTTGGAGCATCTTCATGGTCCTCCTCAGCCTCCCAGTGAGCCCCATGGTGGGTTTGTAGGGCAGGAAGGGCTCCTTCTGTTTGGCAGACTTGGTCCTGTGCTCTACCAGGCTCCTACAGCACATAATCCGTTGTATAAATGCAGAGATTTAGGATGCTCAACGGATGAGTTCCCAGATCCATTGCCTGTCTGATGCTGAAATATTTTAATTTGATTTTCCTCTCGAATGTTCTGCTCACACAATGGAAAGTTGTGACAGTGGAGGTGTCCTTGAGTCTGCTCGAGTGAGGACGTTCCCGTTGTGTTGAGATGAAGGCCACAGATGAGGAGATGTGGTGTGACTCAGGCTTATTAGAAGGTATTAAACCACTTCATCTTTTCTCCCTACAAGCATAACCTGAGGAAGGCTGTGGGTGGCTGTAACGTTGCCGGCTCATTTTTCTTTGTATTTCTGTTGCTCAATAAACATTAATGCACTGTAGGAGAGTTAGAGATTTTATTTAGCTGGAGCTGTAAAAGTGCTTGTTCCCCTCAAATTTCATCTCATTTTTGGCTTTTGTTCCACTGATGACTGGCATCATCTGTTCATCTCCTGGAGGGTTTTGAACTCAATTATTACGAATGTCTCTTGCTGCCCTTGTTTTCTGTGCACAATTTCTATATTCCCGTTGTCTTAGATTAAATTAACACAAATCCAATCTCTAGCTTTAGCAAATTTAAGCCTCAATATGGGAAAGAACACTCCAAATTTTTATTATGGGAATCGTCTAGCTGGCTTGGGAACTTTTGTAAGCTTTTGAAAAGTGGTGATCTGGTTTCTTGTAGGACCTCAGTAAACATTCTTGCCCTTTCTGCTCTTCTCCTCATGTTCTCATCTGCCCAAGACATACAGTTCATGGTTTAGCACCTTGGTTTCATACTTCATAAAAATTGGCCTAGCCTTGCAGTTTTCACTTGAGCAAATCTCTTTTTATCCTTAACTAAATTAGGACCAGGTCCTAAAGCGGTGGGGTCTTATAATTGCCGAACACAACAACTGCCTCTTTCAATGTAGGTGACTTGCCACAAATGCCTGAAAATAATTTTGTGTGAAATTAAACTTTGGCCCAAAATGCAGGGGAGGAGGAGTTCTGCTCACGGAGATTTTTCTGTTGGAATGTCTATTCATGCCAAGTGCAAAAGAAATAATTTTGAAACAAAACAGAAAAATGAGACTTGTTTCAAACTACCAGATTAAAATATGCGCAGAATTTTTTTTAAAGCTTGTTTTTCCCTTGTTTTATTAAACTCTGAGGCAATTCAGTGAATTTGATCTGCATTTGCAAATTATTTCAGTTGAGAAGTCAGTCCTTTTTTTGTGAATAAAATATTTGCGGGAAAAATATTTGCTTGGCTCTAGCGATGCAGCATATGGGCCTGTGTAATTCCTCTCCGTGGGACGCGTTTAACCCTGGGTGACAAGCACACTGTCAGAGCTTAATAATCCTCGTCGGAGAATGTGTCAGGAATAATGTTGTGGTTCTTGGGATCTCGGCCTATTTTATACTCACCTGTCCAAGGAAGATGGGTTGCCTCGTGGGCAAGTTCCCAGGGGCATATTTCTCGTGTATCTGGAAGTTCCCTTTTCACGTTCTCCAACTGCCAGCCCACAAATGACACCTAGAAAGGAGGTTGATGGTCTTCAAACCTCGGGCTACCATCAGCTGAGCAATAAAGTTGCTTTTTGTTGCTCAAGCAGGCTTCTTTTAAAATTTCTTGCTGCCTCCTTGTTGCTTATTGCCCTCCTGTAGAGAAGGGGGGAAAATGACACACCATTTGGTAGTAAACTGGAGAAACGATGACCACAGGGTTCCACCTCCCTTAAGAATGTTTCTGCTGTGTTGGAAACTAAACCATAGGTCCACCCCTACTTCCGAGTATGCTAATCTATTAATTTTAATGACTGAAGAAACGAAGGATACTCGAATAGCTGAAGTTCTAATACAGTATGTAAGACTGAATGAAAAATAAATTAATTTAAAATGGTTTGCAGACATACAAAAGGTTCATTTGCTGCATAGAACATGCTCAGTAAAATAATATCCTTTAATGTGCTGAACTCTTCATGCTTTCCATGAAGCTGCATCTAATTGTACTACTCAGAGTTGAGTAATTCTGCCACTGCCTGCCTTTGAGAAAAATAGCATTTCAAGACATGACTAACACTCTAAGTAGTCATTAATTCTTAATTAATTCAGAATGAAAATTAAACTTCCGTACTGTATATATCAACCCGAATACCATCCAGAATACATACAGTCAGGTTACTTATTTTTGAAATGAATGGTAGTTAATACTACATGATTTTTAAAAAACAGAAAACAACCAAAACCAACCACAACCCCTTAAAATATTACCAAAAGCCAAACCATTTACTAATATAAATATTGGGTTTATTGTCATATCCAAGTTAACCTATTATCATAAGGCTTTCTTTATATTTATACTGCATGATGAAGCTCAGCTTCCAGGAACACTCTTTTTGAACATTCAGTATGAGCTTACGATCATACCAGTGTGGGATTCCCTACTATTTTTATTAAGAATATTTAATCTAGCATTCTTTGTTGTTCTCAGTTTGCTGTAATTAATGGAGATGGGGTGATGGGTCTGCCTGTCATTCTCCAAGTAGACATTTCCCTCGACAATTCCTGGGGAGCTGAACTGAAGCTTTCTGGGGTGAAGCTCACCTTTTCTTCATGGTGCAAGAGATCTTGCTTCTAAAGAGAACCCTTCAGATGTGGTCCTGCAACCTTCTTTTGTTCCAGTTGTGGTTGAGAAAAAGGTCATAATAACCTGGGTTAGCAGAGACATGTATTTAGAGTGGGTCAGCTTGGTGTTGTACCCTCTTGCACTGACACAGCTGGATCCAGACGAGGACTTCAGTGCTTAGGGACACAGTGGGTGAGAGCATCAAGGGGTTTTCCTTAATGCAAGGGCAACAGTTTCAATGACTCGTGTTTCTGATTGTCATCCCTTGACCCACTTGCTGAATAAAACTATTTGGCCAGATTTAGGCTTGTGCAGCCTTTTGGCAGCACTTAAGCATCTGTGGTCACCACGAGGCATTTGGCCACTGTACAAGCACACTGCTGCCTTCCTCCAGTGAATTTGATTTGAAATGGTATCTATTTTTTTTTAATTCAGAAGAATGGCTATATGGAGCAGAAACACAAGGTGAATACTAATATGTGTGTGTATATATATACACCTGAATGTCCATGCCAGAACCATTGATGGGACATCTTGATGTCTACTTCTGAAGCAGATTCAGCTTTATCAGTCCTGTGTGCCTTTGATCTTTGCATCAGAAGTGACAAATAATGAATTCTGGAAGAGACTCTGTGGGCTTTTTAGGAACAGCGGAATATGAAAAGAAATAGAGTCTTTGAAGGAAGCCGTGATTTCACTAAAAATTGTTTGTTAACATAAAAAGGGGGTAAATTAGTTTAATCCATTTGCAATGCAGTATCGTGAGAAATTACATGAAAACCAAATGAAAGTGACTGTGACAAACTGTCCAGGCTGATGGTGGGGATAGTGCCAGAGGCGATGGAGCGCGGGATGTTCAGCAAAGGGCCAGCCTCTCTGGAAGGTGAGAATAAATAAACCATTTAGGGAGTAGCCTAATAAGGAGTTTCCAGACCCTGCAAAGATGTGACTGAAAATACTCCTTTTGAAGGTCTGGAGCTCAACCCAAGGTCTGTTTGGACATTTTAGAACGTGGTGGGTTGCGTTCATTTTACAACCCATCCCTTTGTGGCCTCTGACCATCAGACTGAGCAACTATTTCTCTCTTTTTTTTTTTTTTCCTTTCTCTTTTTGCCAGGATCTGGCATTATTTATCTGTTGGACAGCAGTCACTGGAAATAGGTTTCCTGATTCCTGTGATAACTGGAGGAGAGCAGTGTCCTGAAACTTAAACCTTCTAATGAAGAGCTTAGGAGGGGAATCTGTGCCTGTTCAAAGGCCTTTCCACCTATTTATTAGACACAGTGCTACGCAGAAATCAGCAGCTGTCAGACTGCCAGCCAGAAGACAATACAATTCTTTCTGAGAGAAAAGAATGACCAATTTTTGTTCATCTCGGGAATTGGTTGTTCCTGCCTCCTGCATTCAGGTCCTTGGAATAAAGACGGCTGAATTTAAAACTGTAATTTCAATGCAGCTCGAGCTTGTGCGCTGGTAATCAGGACACAATGTACTGCTGAGGATGCACGCTGTATTATGCAACTCATTCAGGCTGTAATTATCCTCAATTCCCCTCCCGTTGTAGCAGAACAGCTACAGACACTTACGTGACCGTTCCAGGCTGTGCCGCTCCCGCTGTTCGTTAACTGTGGAGATAACAAATTATGCTGCTGGTGGTGAGCTGGCCGTCAGGGGTACAGAGGCTTTCAAAACTCAAGTTAACTTATTTTTAGGGTTCTTGTGAACGTGTCACGTACCCAGCGTTTACAGCTCAGAAGCAGGGTTTGTACTGTCATGGTTCATACCGCGTTCTCTGGTGCTAATTGCTGAAACGTTTTAAACCTCCTCCTTCCTCTCAGTTCTTCAGCAGAAGTTGGTCAGGGCAGTTGTGTGGCTTGAAACATTAAGTGGTTCCGATACCTTTTTCAATTCAGGGTTGTTCAAAGGTCAACTGAGTGATGGATCAAAGGGAAAAAAAGTGTTATATTGACTGAAACTGTCTGCTAACAGTAGGGAGAAGTAAGTGCAGTAGTAGATATGGGCAGGATGACTTGTTTGACTTACAGGAGCAGAGCTGCTTTTGAGAGCAGCCCAGAGGAGAAGGACTTGGAGGTGTTGGTTGATGAGAAGCTCAACGTAAGCTTACAATGTGCACTTGCAGCCCAGAGAGCTCCCCGCACCCTGGGCTACATCAAAAGATGTGTGGCCAGCAGGGCAAGGGAGATGATTCTACACTTCTACTCTGCTCTGGTGAGACCCCACCTGGAGTACTGTGTACAGCTCTGGAGTCCTCAGCAGAAGTCCTCCAGAAGGACATGGACCTGTTGGAATGGATCCAGAGGGCTCTGAGGGTTGGAGCCCCTTTGCTGTGAGGACAGGCTGAGAGAGCTGGGGTTCTTCAACCTGGAGAAGGCTCTGAGGAGACCTTAGAGCCCTAAAGGGGGCCTGTAGGAGAGATGGGGAGGGACTCTTTGTGGGGGAGTGTAGCAAAAGGACAAGGGGTAATGGTTTTAAGCTGAAAGAGGGGAGATTTAGATTAGATATTAGGAAGAAACGCTTTCCTCTGAGGGTGGTGAGACCCTGGCCCAGGTTGCCCAGAGAAGCTGTGGCTGCCCCATCCCTGGAGGTGCTCAAGACCAGGTTGAATGGGGCTTTGAGCAACCTGGTCTGGTGGGAAGTGTCACTGCCCAGGGCAGGGGGTGGAACTGGATGATCTTTAAGGTCCCTTCCACAGAATTGACAGAATTTCACAGAATTCTAACTCAAACCATTCTGTTCCCATCCACAGACAGCTCAGAGTTGTGCTTCCACTTTAGCCTGGTGTGTGACACTGTCCCTTGGAAAGGCTGAGGGTGGAACCTGGCCTTGCTGCCTGGGGGGAAGGTGATGGGTGGGTGAGCAGAGGCTTGCTCCAGCAGTGGTACCCACCACCAGTACTGTTTCTGCAGCTGGTGGCACAGCCAGATGGGGACAAAAGACCAGAGATGCCATACTGTGACCTTCTTTGTCCTCCTGCATCTACCCTGGTACAGTTGTCCTATCCTTTACTGTCCCGCTGGATTTCATGTTATAAACATGCCAAGCTCATCAGCCAATTTCTTTGGAAAAAAAACCCCACAAATGCTTCCTTTCAACTACATCCAAAGGTGCTGACGTCAGTGGAAGCCTTGCTTTCCTTGAGGGGCTTTGGATCAGGTCACCATTGTGGTATGTGGGACTTCCTGTAACTTGTTAAATAGGCAAAATTGGTGCAGCCTTTCAGAGGAGAGGGTGGGGGAAAAAGTGCTAATAGAGATAAACACTCCCCTGCGTAATTTAGGCTCCTTTAAATTCAGAAGTCTTTCTTTCAGGATTCTGAAATAATCAGCCTTATTGCTTATTGATTTCCATTTTCTCCTACTGGATTTCCACATTGTCAAATAGGAACCGTTCTGTTACTTCAGTCCGTGGCTCACACTGGATTTCTTGCTGTATGATGCCTGTGCTCCTCAGTGTGGTTCCACAGGCAGGAGGGCCCTCTTCTAGGAGCCACAGAGACATTGCTTTATGCCTGAAGGCATTTGCCCGCTGGCATCCGATGACATTTTTCCTTATTCAACACATGACTCCCTAATGCAGAGCAATGGGGAGCTGAACTGGTGTGTGAGACATCCACAAGCAATGGCTTTCTGATATTTCCATCTGAAAACGTTGGGGATGGATTTTAAGCCTTGAAGGTGTGGCTACATTCAAATCTAAGCTTTTTTTTTTTTTTTAAATACCAAATAAACAAAATATAAGGCTTCCCTGCCATTTGGGCCAAGACGTCTCCTCACAGGTCGTGAGAGTTGTCAGGTTCTGCTTTCACTTAACACTTGTTTTAATTTAATGTAATGACGCCTCAGCTCCCAGCTAATTCTCTGCTGGTCAAAATTGAAGTTACTCCATGAGCTGGCATGTTCTCAATGAGCTTTTTGCCTTTTTTGGTACTTAACTGAAGCAGTTTCACATTGTGAGTATCAAGAACATTGGCCAGCACCATGGTGTTACGAGTAAATAAAACATGGAATAATTCTTACCTTAATTTCTGGTTATGAAAAAATAACTGAAGCAGAGTGCTATTAGACAGTTAAGCTTAGTGAGAGACTTAAAATGAAATTTTTAAAATTTTATACTCTTACTCTTTTTTTTTTATAACTAGAATATGCTAAGGCTATAAGGGAAAAAAAGCAAGATAACAGGAACTTTCAGTGTAGTGAAGCTTCATTGAAAGAGAAGTAATATTATAGCAGTTGTTAAGCAGAACATACCTGCTCAAGTGGAGAAATAACTATTTTTGAGTAAGAAATTATTTAGCAAATGATTGTACCATGCAATCATGATCAACACCAATAAAACACCACTTTGACATTGTTAAGTGACAGGAGGAAACAGAAAGCATTCTATCCTACCAAAAGAGGTGTACTTCTTGGGTTTAGAGTGATGAAGTGCTGGGATCAGGCTGTGGCCAGAACTCCTGGTCATGGAAGATGAGCAGAAATTACTTACTTGCTTTGGTATCTCAGGTACAACCCATGCCTTTGGCACCATTAGGCTTAACTCTGCACAAACACAACCTTATCCAAAATTTCAGGAATTCAGTGAAATTATTTCATGGATTTCCTACAACTTCTTGACCTGATTTTGCACCCTAATATAGCGGGTGAATTGTAACCTGTGGTACTTGACTGGTAATAGAAAAAAAGTGAGTTTCTCCCTTTGCTACCCTGGACTTGAGTCTCTGTAAGATTACTGTCAAAGTGGACTGGTTTTAGAATTTCCTAAAATAAATGAGGCAGGAGAAAACAACCTTAGAATTGAAGGTATTGCTTTGAATATTTAGAAGGGGAAAATGGAATGGAAGTCTGAATGCCTGAAGTGTTGCTGCAGTGCCTTAAAAAAAAAATATAATAAATTACCATATAGAAACCAAATCTGCCAAGAGTATGTACCTATGAACCCAGCAAGGACTCCCCTCCACACACTTCTCCTGTGGGCATAATTATGGTATTTGACTTTTAAATCTCTACATGTTCCAGCACAATGAGGACTGGAATAATAATAATTGAAAAATCTGATGTTACCTGGCAATGGTGCAGTTTATGCCTTACCAGTGTGTTCTAATGTTATGCCTAATAAAAAATGACAAGACTTGCTTTAAGTCTTAATCCATCAGCAACACTTTAATCTACTCAGGTGAGCTGTATTTTCCTTCTTGCACAGATAAATAGCATAAAAATTGGATCATTCGGAGAAACTTTGAAGCATTCGGAGAAACTTTGAAGCAACGTTCTGGGAACAGTTACTGTGTATGCTGGTTTCCTTTTGTCCTCTGTATCTGGCCCAGCTTCAGAAAGTGCCTCTTCACTGAGGAATTTCAGATTATCGTAATTGGGGATGATTTTTCTTTGAAGAGAGGTCACCTTTTCCCCTCTGCTGAGAGAGACGTTCACATCATGGACTAGGAGACCAGACATGACTTCCACAGATTTGTTTGACCTCTGTGTGGCCTCATGGCCCAGAGTGAGGTGCAGGATATTTAGGCTTTTTCATCCCCATTCCTTGCTATTGAGTTGGTCAACCCTTCAGGGCAAGGGTTGACCAACTCCCATGTGCAAGATGAAAATGTAGCAGCAGCCAGAGCTTCATCAATGATGGTTGGTTGTTTATGGTTGATGGTGAGAAGGTACTGAATACTCTGAAGAGCCCAGCAACTTGACACAAGAGGTGGCTCCACAGCAGAGCCAATAATGCTGAATGTTGTGGTTTGAAAGTAAAAGGGGGAGAATGGAAGGGAAGAGGGACAGTGAAGGAATGGGCATGGTGTGTTTCTTCCTCCTCCATCATAAACGATATGTTCAGATGCACTGGACTTTTCCTCAGCCGTGCAGCAGAGGTGTGAAACTTGGTTTCATGCACAGAGGTATAAACCCAGAGCTTGCAAATCCAATGCAGGACATGGTGCCTTCCTTTCTCTCCTCCAAAACCTGTTTCACTGGGTGGAAAATGTGCCGTAACAGAGCCTGTTATGCCCGTTGATGGCATCATTAAATTGAAGCTGTAGACAGTAACTCCACATGTCACCAATGTCCTCTAGTCACTGTAGAGCTCCAGCTCCTGTTTTTGGCTCCTACAACTGCAGACGTAATTTGAGAGAAGCATATGAAAGGTCAATTAACTTTCCCAAGTCTTAAGCTTGAAATATCTATCTTTATTTGACCTTCCAGTTCAGTCAGAGTTGGCGTGGGTTCAACCTCCTGCCAAGTGAATAGCACCTATTGATTCCACACAGACTTTCACCAGTTCAGATATATTTAAAAGGCATTCCTTCAGCTTTCTAAGGCTTATAAATTGGAGTATTGTAAGGCTGCCAGGTGTGGGTCACCTGGACAAGATATCCACACAAAGGACTTCTACTTGCGATGTTTCTTAATAAATAATATTTTTCATGCGGTAAGGTGGGATTCTGGGTTAAGGGTCAAATACCTGTTACAGTCTGGGCAATCAGTCAACATCTTTGTCTTAATTTTCATTTCTGTGTTTCTGTTAGAGCAGAACTGGTAAAAATATTTTAGCTAATACCGAAATATTGAAAAATTTCGGAACAGCTTCAGTCTCCTGGTGCCCCCCCCTCAACACCGTCCTCACTGTTTTTCCCATTTAAAAAATATAAATGAGGATTTTCTTCTTGGGTTTTACTTATGGAAAAGATGTTGGTTTTTCTGGCATGCTCCTTTGAGCGTAGGATCTTTGCATGGCATCTTTGCTCTGGTAAAAAGATATACAAAGCATTTAGGATGCTCTGGGTTGTACCTGTCCTTATATATGGTGAGTGGAGCCAACTGGTTAGAGTAAAATGAGTGGTGTTAAGGCCAGTGTGTAGTAACTGATAATGTGATGCAACAGTCCTGAAATACATCATCTTTCTCTCTTTTTTTTTTCTTTTTTTTTTTTTTAAAAATATTTAATTCAATTAGGTCACTAAATGTGATGTTACAGCATTAGTTAAATACTCAGCCTACTTAATCT